>OX381705.1:78441928-79041928 GCA_947462335.1 Harmothoe impar
CCAGCTGCGGGTTATATGATTTTCTGAAGGTCTATGTGAGGGTTGTACGCTAGGAGCGGGTTATATTTAAGGCTTTACAGTACGGCTCTTATACCAGCCCGCCCACAGAGCCTCAAACCATACTGTTACATGGAGTAGAGGTAGTAGTGCTTAATACACTGGGTGGTGGCCTGTTCAGCCCTTAGTGCAACATTACATTCTTGTCTCATTTCATGAATTGCAATAGCCCGGGTTATTGTCCTTCTTCTGACCTTAGCAGCTAAGTAAGACCCAATGGAACCAATCCGGCTGCAAATTGCGTGTCCATCTGACTAGCTCGGTTACGACTCCCTGCTGGGGCGTATATCTTGTCTGTTTACTCCGGCATAAGGCAATCGATAGAGGCAGCCCAAAGCAAACAATACACCCACCACAAGCCCACCTTCCCATCTCCCCACCACTACTGCACCCCCCTCCCCCTTGATCCTATCCCTGTCATGCTATGTGCACAACCTCTACTGAGGGATCTACACATTTTAACAGCAGTTCTGGTATCATAATGTTTTAACCTGTGTGTTAGCTGCCAAGCACCAACAACTCAGTCTTGACATAAGATCTAAAGATAAACTTGTGTTATTTTGGTATTCAATGAAGGGATATAGACATGTATGGTGTGGCATGTTCCTTGGTATATAACACACATTGGGGCTTTACCCTTGTAAACTGGGAGTCTGAGCCCAGATGGCGTACACTAGTGCCTCCCTCTGTAGTCACAGTCTGAGACCTTCCCAATTTCCTGGTTACTTAACCTTCCTTCCTGGTCCTAGACATGCCTTAAGACCTATCTCTTTTATTTCTACAGGCACATTGTCACTATAACAGTGCATAAAATGTGTGTTTAATGCTGTAAAGACCTGAGATTAAATATGAAAGACCTCTAATCAGGTGTGCATGTGAACATTTTGGTCACTTTCATCCCTGATCATAATATCCCACCAGGGATTTCCAAAAACACACCCAGAGATTTTGGGCAAGTCTATCCTATTTTGAGATTCACATTAGGTCCAATCGTTGGTTATTCCGACTCCTGATTAATTTTGATTAGGCCTTTAATTGATTGGTTGATTACTTAATTAGGAGGACTAATGGTAGAAATGTGGGTGTTAGTCTGCAAATAGATAAATGTCTAAGATTCCTCCAGAAATGTGTGGTTGGAATTCTCCCAACACAGCGAGTCTAGCTATTATGTCGGATACCAATATGTGAACAGTGTAACGGTTGCATGGTGCTTTAATGCTTTATGCATTGTATGCCCTGGTGAGTAACTAGCCAATGCTGCATTCATGCATTATGCCAACCATTGTCAGGTAGTTTTATCAGCCTCATAGGGTCGACATGCTGCATAAATGCAGTACTGACGAGGCACTCACCATGCCCCATACATCAAGACAATAAAGTGTATATGGCTGCGTTCACGCATTATGCAGCCCTTAAAGGGTTATGGTTGACTTGTGCCACCTTGCTGACCCATCTCCCATTCTGAGCGATGGTTAGCCCTCCTACACACTGTGAAAAGTTGATGAATAATCTTTCACACATTCTCAAAATTGAAAAAGCCTTACTTGTTGTCTAACTTTGTTTCTTTCCTCTGACTCAAGCATGATTCAAGCAATTCCTGTTTTTAACATCAATTTGTTGAAACTGACATTTGGCTGTTTCTCTTTCCTCAGGTCCATGGCCTCCCAGTGCCTCAATTTTTGCTAGACTTAGAAGCCGAGATAGAGCGAGGTGCCATCAACATGCTCCTCACCTACATGAGTGGCCTTCCAGAGTACGTTAATGAGACAACTTTTTGCATCTTCTATTTCATAATTGGCTGATTTTCCACTTTATAATTGACCGGACGACATTTGATTCGCATGCCACGTCTGGAGTTTTACTCTAGTTAATGGATGTGAAAATTCTTTTTGGGAAACTTTCCTGGATTTTCTTCTTTTATGGGAGGTAGCTGACATCCTCAATAACCTGAGTCACTTTTGTCTGAAGACCTGGTGAGTCATTCATGCATCATGCCGACCCTTTGGGAGTGTATCAACCCGCTTTGGTCGGAATGATGCTTGAATACAGCTTCTAGGAGTTACTTTCCATGGCTTCATCCATTCATTTTAATGAAAAGGGGTATTATGCATTAAAGCAGTCAGCCATCTGAGACACGAATAAAAACATGCACCATTACTTCTTACACATGTATTATCTTATGATCTAAACCACAGTAAAATAAGCATTTCCGGACCAATTATAGGTTATTAAAGCTAATTACCTAACTAGCATAACTATTAAAGTAATGTAAAAAGAAATAATGAGAAGTGCCTGTGGTTTTCCCTGTGTATGTTTTACCCTTGGTCCTGTTGCAGGGACCAGCCCCACTCGTTAAGGCTCACGGTGGGACGTGCGTTCCACACTGTACAGTCCAACATAGAGCAACGTGTCAACGACCCCGACTTGTAAGTAGCAAATCATACTTGTTGTAAATATCCCTATTTCTTGAATATTCAGATATGGATAGAGGGTATAGTGCATACCTAAAAAGACACGCTTCATACGAGCCTACCTGGACTATAAGATAAACACAGAAGTTAAAAACGATTCTGAAAATAAATTAGAATTAAAAAATTCCAAACAAACAATAATTGGCGAGTGTTTTCAGTAGATGTATTTTCCTATTTTCTCTTCCAGCCCCCTCGCGATGTGCCTGTTTTCATGCCACGACTCGACGCTCACCCCCTTGTTACAAGGCCTTAACGCCTTTGACGGGTTGTGGCCTCCCTATGCAGCCGACCTCCGCTTCGAGCTCTGGCAGGACAAGCAAGGTCAACACTGGGTCAAAACCAAATACATAGATCAGGTAAGGATAATCGAAAGTCAAAGCTACTGAGATAGACTTCCATTCACATTGCCAATAAATCTGGTTTACCATTGACATTATACTGTACAAGTAGAAAGTAACACAGTTGTGATCAAGATACATGTAGTAATCTGAAATGTAGTTTAAAACTATCGGATCTCAGGGAGTGAACTAGACAGCTTGTGCCACACTAGAGATGGTGAAAGCAAGCAAAATGTGAAACATGAAAAAAAGGGTTATAAAATGAACATAGGTATATGTATTTTTCTGTCATTTTCAGGATATGTGCATCGGTGGACACACCAAATCTCTACTAACACTTGACGAATTCAAGCAAGTTCTGTCTCCATACGTGATAGACCGTAAGGAGTATATGAGCCAATGCAGCCTTAGCCAAGCCTTCTGGGGTGAGTCCAGCACAAATAACCTGCAAACTATTTCATCTATTATATCAAATCAAAAACTTCTGTAATCGATTTTACAATAGTTTTTATTGTTTCCAGTATCACAACATTGTAGAGGCAGTTTAAGTAGGCTTTATCCTGGGAGTCAACCGGTGCTGGCCGCGTGGACCATTAGCTGGTAGTGTGACCTTTAGTAGGAGGTAATGTTATAGCGGCCAGCATTAGCCGCCTTGGTGCACTCCGGACGCGCAGCCCCCACCAGTCTCTGCTCACTCTCACGCTGTTCAATTCTCTTGCCATATCTCTGCCCCAGGCTGAAAGTCTTTTACTCTAGTTCCTCAGGCCTCCACAGGGAGGCTCTAGGGACCGCTACTGTGACATGATTTTTCAAGACCCTTTGTTGGGTATGAGCAGTGCTTCCTTGGATCCTGCCCTGTAAGGGGTCTTTAAAGACCAGCGAACAGGAACCGGAGAGCATGGTGAGGTCCCGGAGAACCCCCCGTCGTTCTTTCCAGCTCATGCTCACTGGACAGGGAGCACTGCCCAAACCCAGCAAAAGTTAAATGTGGGGTCACATTTGTAAGTTCTATTCTGGCAAATGGCGTGTGGGACAAGTGTAAATGTCTACAAAAGGGAACAAAGTAGAGACTGCCTTTTGTATATCTCTTCATACGGTAATAACATGCTGTCTGCTTCAATATCTTGAATATAAACCTTCTAAAATAAAAACTAAAGTTTAAGTATATAGTTGCATCATTGTCTACATCCCACTACAATAATAACACTGACAGAAAAAATCCTATTCTAAACAGACAAATGTGAGCAAGTGCAGAGTTTACAAGTTGATGAGTGTTGGTGTGTTCTGGAGAGTGGTTCCTCTGAGGCCTGGGGTCTAGCCTGGTCCACTGCCAGATGGCTATTTCCATCCTGTCTAGCTGGGTCAGTTTTTTGTGTAAAAGAGCACCAAACACTCAATGCAACAAAGGGGATGCTAATTCATATTGTCATTGGTTGCTTTACAGTAGAGTGATTAAAAGTTTGTAAATTATGATGTAAAGTGGTAAATTGGTGTACAATATGGATTAACAACCAAAAAAGGCAATTCTCTTTCCTACAAATAGCAGCACCCGTTTAGTGCAGTAGGAGCCATATCAGAATCCCTGTTGTTATACTGGGTGAAATAGCAAACACCTGCTGTGGTAAAGATAAAGGCAAAAAGCCATGGACCAGGACCTCGCGTAATTGGTTAAATTCTCATTGAACCATATCCACACGTCCGGTTTTTCTGGTATATTCTATAGGGACAGAATTTCAATATTCTTCTAGGTTAAATTACCATCAATGTCCTCGATGAGACTATTACATAGGGTGAAAACCAACCCATACAATCAATTAACCAATGCTGATGTGTTCTCTATAAATGATGTGGCTAGATTCTTTATCAATATTTGATGTGTATATGACATATTTCAATGCTCAAGTTTCCTCCTGTAGATGCGCTTGATGACAACGACGAGGGGGAGGAGTCTCCAGTGCCTGAAAACATGTGATGAGCCCCGCTCTGCCAGCTCCCCGTCAACTCACGTCTTACAATGGTACGTGCTCTACAGTCTATACGGAAACCTTCTGGACACCGGCTATAGCCGGCAAAAACTGTCCTGGTCCGGCAAAAATACTGATAGTCTTTGAACAGAATATCTGAACCCCTTCTCTCCAATTGGTAGATATAGTGATGCTCTGTGGAAAATTATCCTGTATAATTCAGTAGTAAAAGTATACTGTTCTTTTACAGTTTACAACGCACACCCCCGGCTAGTTGAATGATGGAAGCACGCTCCATATAGTCAACGAGACTAACCGTGTCTCATCCAAGGTCTCGCGTTCAGTCACGAGTCCATCTCACGTTCAGTCAACGAGGTCTCACGTTCAATGCCATCCAGCAAACGAACAGACACAGTCAGCAAAATCTCACTATTTGAGAGCAAAGATTTAGAGGAATGGGTCGATCCCTCCTCGTCAACAATATCACTCACTCATCGAGAGGGAAATGCACGAGTATGTTTACTTTAGAATGTACTGGTGCATTTTCCTCACACACTGCATGGAGTTTGTTGTAACTCGGGTAAATTCCTGACGCTAAGCTGAACCACGGGCGGTTTCAGCGGGGATTTTGAGCACAATTTAACAATTCATTTCAATCTGCCGGATTGCTCTTTTTAAAATACATTGGGCCCCAACGCTTTCAAAATACTCGTTTTGCCCCCGAGCGTATGCAGTTTGTCTTGAAGGTAATATCATCAACTCTAATGGGGCCATTTCTGTCCACCTTTAGCGACTGCAAACTCCATGCAGTAACACTTATATCAAAGTCTTAACGAAACAAGGGAACAATTGATGATAGATCATCGGGTCCAGATATGCTGTGCAATGCATTTTTATCCAGAAGGTCTCAGGCATCGGTATAATAATATATCTATAGGTGAATTATAGCTGTGAATGTTTTTATGCAGAATGTAAATACTCGTTTACTGTGTTACTGTATAGGGTCATGTGGATATGGTATACCTCTAGGTGATATAGCATTTAGTCTGATGTTCCCACCCAGTATTCATATCAACAGGTGAAGTATTAGCTGGGACATGTCCACCTTGTGATAGTTAAACAAATACACACTTCTCTTGTACCAAGTCCTGACCACAGCCTGGCTCCAGTATTCCACTCATAGCACATACAATGCCATTTCCAAATTACCCTATATCATATAATTATGACGCTTGAAAACTTTGAAATTTGAACATAAATTAAGTCTGCATTGGTGTAGACACTTTTTGCCGCCAGTATTTATATCTACCTTATACATATTCAACCTCGTTTTGTAATTACACTTCCCCAACTTCAATTGACCCTACATTCACTGGTTGTCTTCTCCTGGTACTATTTGATTAGACCACAGGGTACTATGCCCTCCTCCCTGTTATGAAGTGTGTTGCCACAAAGTGTTAATCTAGTTAATCACTAATCTGGTCGTCCCGGTGTATAGGATTGTTAAACATTATTGTCGGTGTATGTTATAGGAAACTATTGCCAAAACTGACTGTGTATAAAATGTTACCGGTATTCGTAAATCAGAATGTTGCTCAGCACAAGCCACACGCGAATCTTGACAAAGCATGCAATCTCAGAATATTAACAAATTATTTACTTTTAACATAGTAGAATGGGATATGGATGCATTTGTGAATGAACAGAAGGCTATATAAAATGTTTATCTCTGATTGAAATGTACAGAGAGTAATGTTTATAGGTGATAATTATTGATTTGATGTTATTTATAGACCCTGAGATGCACCTATTTTTGTAGAAGGAAGCAATATGACTGAAGGGTCTATTTTAGAATCCCAAATAATTGCTGTAATCATAAATGTTAAGAAAAGAGTATTTCATTGCCAGATGGGGATGGTAGTGGATTTTATAATCAAAATAAGGCCCATAATTTGAAATTGGTTAAACCTCAATCTAAGGTGACTGTAGGCAGGATTCAAACATAGATAAATCTGTAAAATCACCACCACCTCTCCACATCCGACAATAAACGACTCGTCGCAAACGTCTGGTCGATGTTATGGACTTTTTGTTGTTGCTTAAGTATAGCCATGGCTATAACCATTACCTGACTTGTGAGCTGGTATGACTCAGCTGACCGGCGCTTAATGTTAGCGTATTTTACAAAGTACCGCATCATGACTCATTGTTGACTCTCTCCTGTTGAGGACTGTTCAAATGACCGTTTAAATCTAGAATAATTAAACACGTGTTTTAGTTAATAAACAATTATTTCTGCTATTACCTATGTGTTTCTCCTTTCTATGGTATTAAATTGGCATTCTCACCGAGCGTTTCCCACTCACAATTCTAGTACTGTTCTAGTCTGCTATATGGTAAGTGCGAGTGGTGAGAATGCCCCTTTAACGAGGGGCAACCACGATTTTCCTCCCGAGGGGAAAATATTTAAGGGAGAAGGGAGGGTTCGGTCAATTCTATTCTACCAACAGTATCTCTTAATCACTTGGGATTATATTGGCTTGATGTATGAAGATGTGATAGAAGCAAAAGAATCATAGTGCTAGATTTTGATGTATTGACATTTGAAGATAGGACACCCTTAACTATGGCTGCATATGGTGCAGACCCCATTTTTTCAACATGTTTGAACTTTATGAAAAATTGACCCATAATATCCCAACCAAACTTCTCGTATGTTTACAGGAGATCGTCTGGGACATAATTAATCCATAAAAATTAGTAGTCATAGTGAGACTAATGAGCGATGACCGATTTAGGAAAAAACACAACATAATTAATTGTATTTTTTCTATACTTTGCAACACAGAAGAGAAACTTTTCAACAATTTGCAATCAAAACCTTAGCCATATGTACTGAGGATCATACGATACACTTAACATTCAAAATGGTAGTGATTCATTGATAAATTAATACATAGTTGGGGATCCAAGCAGGCAGAATGTCATTATTTAACTTTGACCTGACATGGTGACCAATACTTGATATGAAGGTTGTACTAGGGTAATTTGAGGGTGCTGAATCCGATTCTGCCATTTATAAAGCTGCATCTAGGTCGGAACAAGGTCAAATCTGAGGTGAAAGGTCACGAATTTATCTATGACAAAGTACACACATCTCCATCTAAATACCAAGGATATTGTAGAAAGGGATATCATCATACTGTCATACTGGATACATAGGTTGATTGACCATGGTTGACCTTGGTTCAGGTGAAGGTCATTTCCTTCAAGTTATTTGTCTGACTTAGTCTGCCTAAAGCATTACGCTTTTGTATTCAAACCACAATTACACTTGGTGCTCTTTCCTTGATGTTTCCTTGACAATTCACAGAACAGCCCCAAATATGCAACTGAGAAGAATTGAGTGCTTATAGTGGGTTTATTAACTCCAATTTGTATGGTAGACACATTTTCCTGAGTTTGACTTTCAACCATCAGATGGTGTTACATTTTATATTTTATATGACATGCAGTAAGGTCAAGATAACATTATAATTGAGTAAGTAACCACTCTATCTGATCTATTGATAACACGGAGAAAAAAGTGAGCATCAGCTGGATTCTCCCCAGGGTCAGGCACTGCCTGGTGACAGAGTATTCTGGACTTTCAATTCCATTAGGCAACAGTCAGGGTTAGCCTCCTTTAGTCACATAATGCTACTTGCTACCTGTGAATACATGTATGTGTATTGGTACCTGATTTATCACTCTTATTATTGTGAATCATGCCAATCTATTTTAATCATACCAATAGAAATACATAGTGTGCCCTTTGCTAAAATTTAATCCATATTGCATTCCTTTCATATTAATCTACACATGTAGCATTTTCATATTTTCATTTAACCTGGTGGGATAATGGTTGATAATATATAGGAGTGGGCATGGGCAGACCCCTGGCAGATTGAGTGCTGTGGCTGGATGTGCCGCTATATGGTTGGCATGCCTGTTTAATGCAATAACATGAGTTGTACATATGACCTTCACCCTTTTGAAGGGCATATTAGGTAGATTATTATAAATTTAGCTCTAAGTATTCTGTCTTACATCTAAAGAAGTAAATTAAATAGAATGTATGTGTAAAAGATTTGGCCTAGTGCTAAATGACCTTGAGCCAGTTTAAGGTCAATCAAAGTTAATTATAAGTATATTATATATATATTCATACATAACACTAGTCCTCTATAAAACCAGGGTTCAAGCTCTAATATCCTTGCATTTGTACCAACATATATTGCACAAACCTGAGATTCTCACAACATTCTGAGTTTGACCTTCATTTTGACCTTGTTCAGACCTAGATAGGGAATTATAAATGGCAGAAATGGATTCAGCATACTCGAAATACTCTAGTTCCATACCCAAATCAAGTATTGGTTATCATGTCAGCTCCTGCCCCGAAATCTGGTCTGGATGCCGTCGCCGTCAGCAAATACGTGCTAGCTCTCCTAGGTGCGAGTACAAGCGTTGAAAGCGCAATCTTAATTAAGACATCTTAAAATGTCTTAACTGGATAGTGTAGCTGCCACCTAGTGTCACATACCCACACTATGCTACTTGAGTTTTGCCTTTATAGTATGTACCCTGCACCCAGCTGAGACAATATAAACATCTAAAAGGAAAGAAAAAGAAGAAAAAAACGGGGGTTTGGGGGCAGAGCCCCCCATTACATACTAGTTAACTAGCCTATCCTACCATGGACTGTGTAGGCATATAACTTCTAGTGGCTCCGTCTTCATTTGCATAGAAACATTTTTAAGATAGTCTTACATAATTTGAGATAGGATTAAGATAGGTTAAGATAATTAAGACAATCTTAATTCTGTGTTAAGAGAGTGGCACCCTCTAGGGAGTAGTATCAGAATTAATTTTAAGACAATTAAGACCATCTTAATTCTTAGGTTAAGATTGTACTCTTAACGTTTGTACTCGCACCTAGGAGAACTAGCACGGGCGTGCCAACTAACAGTGGGGGAACTTTTCAAATATTTTCTAGTTGGCTCAGACAGGTCATAATTGAATAACGCAGAGCTATTGGCAGTAGCAAAACACAGTGATAAGATGTATAGAACTCCATAATATGACATTTAAAGGGTTAGAGCGGGATAGTAACAGGGCTGGGCATGTCGTGATATGCTGGAGCAAACTTAGAAGTCCATGGAGCAAAGTATATCAGGAGGGCAGACATTAACGGTGCCTACGTGCTTACGATGAAGAGTCTTCTTCTCCTTTCTTCTAGCTGTCTAGGGCTACCCAAAAACAGAAGATTGAGTTAGACAGAAATTAACTTGGAGTGTAGGAGGATGACTCACCTCCCCTACATTATTGCTCCTGGACATTTTTAGAAGGATTACATGTACTTGTAAACTGGTGCATTCTGAGGGTTTTGGGGTATTTTGGTCCTGAAAAACTTAGAAAATCTACCTCTCAATTTATGTGTTTCGTAGAGCTTGGGGACATAATTAGTTCAAGAAATTTTGGATTCATAATTTTAGACTGTCTGAGGATTGAGAAACACTTGGCTCTAGGAAAATCTTGAAATTCTACCTTTTAGATTGATGTATTCTGATGGTTCTGGGAGCACGCATGATACATAAGAAACAAAATGAAATTGTATTTTAATTGGTGCCTTCAGACATAATTTTTGCTCCGGGAAATTTCCGAAATTCTGCATTTAGATTGTGGTGTTCTGTGGAGTTTTGGGGGTATAATGCTCCATGAGAATCTCTATAGATTGGTATACTTGGAGGCATTAGGAGACACATTGCTAAAAAAAAGAAAAAAAGAGAAAGAAAGAAATTTAATATAGGTCTAGCTTGTATCCTGTAGATTTGGGGGCTCTTGGAAATTTACAAATTCTAGATTTTAAAATGCTACCTTTAGAATTGATATATCATGGGCATTTGGGGGGTATATTGCTCCAAGAATTTAGATTTTCTTTTGTTCAAGTGGTGTCTTCTGGTGGTTATCAGAACATAATATTATTGTTCAAGGAAAATTTAGAAATTCTACCTTAAATTGGTATGTTCTATGTAGTAGATTGCTCTAGAAACACTTTGAAAGGCATGCTATTAAAAAAGTCCTAACTTTGGTTCTAATTGGACTATTTGCAAAATTCTTTCAGTTTTGGAAAGCCCGGAATATCCCTAATGTCACTGTCATTGCGACAGTTGCCCAGCCCTGAGTAACTGTAGCATAGTACGGGGACGGCTTCCACTCTACAGGGAGACATGTTTTTATCATACTTTTAGGTACATGTAGTTTCATATTTGCCACCAGGTGCCGTATGTATAGACCCTGGCTTACCTCTTAAAAACCAGGTGTGTACACTAGGTGACAGCACTGTGCCCAGGTAGTCATGTCCCGGGGTTCTGCACGTCACTGTCCAGACACAGGGGCCAAATCGTTGTATCCAAGAAAATTCTATAGATTTTCTTAGTTTTGTTCCTCTTTTCGATAGTGGGTGTTCAAATATGAAGTCTAGTATGTAGACTTTGACATCATCTGTCTGGTGATGTCCATGATGGTTGAAGTGGTAGGCCACTTCACTGTTTTCATATCTCTTGTGGGTTATGTCCCCCAGGTGCTCTTTTATTCTGAACGCGATGTCCCTGTATGTTTCTCCAACATACCTTTTTCCACAGTGTTTGCAATCTATGCAGTAGATCAGGTTTGAGCTTTTGCAGCAAACATTATGTTTTGTGTAGTTTTGTGTCTCGCTGCAATTGGCTCGTGATTTTTATCTTCCCAGACTTATCAATCAGGGGGCAGACCGTGCATTCAGGGTCTTTGCAGATGTTCCCTGAATTCTTTTTGCCAACGCCGGGAAAATTCATTTCATGGTGTCCCAAAATAATGGAACCTGAATTTACCCAAAACACACAAACAATGGTAAGGGAAAAATCACTTGCAAGTCTGAATGTCCTTTTTATTTAGTCTTACCCATATCCCATCCTTTAGAGGTAAATGGGTTCGGTTATAGTTTTGTTGCAGTTTCAAAAGAGAAAAAGAGAGAAAGAAAGGGGGGGCAGAGCCCCCTATATATACAGCAATGTTACCAACTTACAGTGGTGCCATGTAGAGGATAGGCCTGGAAACTGATTAAGATTACTGGAAAAGTGGGCCTTTTGAATTACAGGTAAAATGGGTGGCGTACGTCTAGTCAGTTGGCAGGTTTGTCCCCATACAGGGACGTGGCAAGCAGTTTCCGAGTAAGGGGGGACTGAGGGGTATTTTGACCCTTTTTGACGCCTTTTTACTTGACTTTTTTGGTTTGACCTTTTTCGGGCTTGGTCAAAAATGGAGGGGGGGGGGGGGCATGTTGCCACGCCCCTGCCCATGTGCAACTACTACCCCGTCTATTGGAGGGATTTTTCTCACGATTTAGAGCCAGTAGAGGGATGGAGCACTAAGACTACAGGTGATATGCTTTTAGACTACTGGGAATATGCTTTTTAACACTACACAGTATAGCACAGAATAAGTTTTTTGTCAGGGCACTGATTTCAGTCTGTCCCAACGTGCATATAACAACCACAACCACAACCAAAACAACAGATACTAAGTCTCAGGTTGGCATTTGCTCTACAAGTAGTTGAGGTGTTCTCACAAGCCTGGTACCAGTGACTATATATAAACCACCACGGGACGCCCATATGTCTTTCGCCACTCTCAAGCTATCGGAACCTTTTAATCCCACCCACCCACACCTATATTACATAAGTATCACACAGCAAAGATATAATATAACGGGTGCCATAAACTGTTTTTTTTATGTCCACACATATACCTCATTCATATGTATAGTATGTAGGCCTATGTATACTTTGTTCTTGTACCAGGACATTACCACTCATATAAACGCTAAAAGTATAAATAAATGTCCCACATAATATAAAGACGTGTTTAAGTTTCATGAAGAAATTAAGGACAATACGGCATGGTATCATGAAAGGAGGACACAATTAGGTAGATTTAGCGTAGGGGTTGAGTCATACTATGTGTTTAAAAGGTAGCAATACAATTGGTCATGAAATAACATGGAACATATTCACCAGCCACTTCAAAGATAGATCATGATCATGTTTTAAGATGGAGGCATATTGTACTGTGTGGCCTACTATTAGGGGAACGATCGTTTGGTGCTTAAATTGGACAATGTTACTTTGCTTCAAGATCATTTAAAAATCATCTTCAGCTTATTCATGAGCCTACTCTAAATCGTGTATTTTTGAGGGTATCTTAAACAATATATGCGACTTTGAAACATCCATCCCAAAAGCTAGTCAACTGAATCACAGTTTTACATTATTCTGACTTTTTCCACTGGTCAAATTTTGGCAACCCATATATGTGGTACAAATTAGGTAAATTTATTAATTTCTTCAATGTCATATTTCATAAAATGAAGTTTTTACTATCATAACCATGTGAAGATGTTTTAAAATATGTTATATTATGTATGAGATTTAACTTAACATACATATTTCATGCATACGAGCCCTTTGAATTTTCAAATTTTTAACTCTGGGACCCTCAAATGGAATATACCTATAGCATACTATAATGTACCTCTAA
Source organism: Harmothoe impar (assembly GCA_947462335.1). Classification (NCBI taxonomy): domain Eukaryota; kingdom Metazoa; phylum Annelida; class Polychaeta; order Phyllodocida; family Polynoidae; genus Harmothoe; species Harmothoe impar. Next base: position 78,455,378 of record OX381705.1, read on the forward strand.
CAAATGCAATCTGAAACAATCTCCTATTCAGTAAAGACAAGTCAAGGGAAAAGGTCTACCCGGGAGGGAATTAACAGTAAAGTTTGTGTCATAATCTTTGAAATGAGATATCATATGATATATTTATAAGCTAGGAGATTCCTGGTAGTTTTGTAGGAATTGCTTTTATTTCACGTCAATAACTGAAAATGACCATTGATAAACAACCCCACGTGTCCCTGTTAAATACTAAATCATCAGGACAAGTTTCACATTATGGATGTATGGTAGGATTGGAGATCCATTCATAGATGATTCTTACAATTCTAGGCCATAAGGAGACAGCTCTTTTTCAATACGGCTGTCAATATACTGAATTTGTTCCTCAGTATAAACCTTTCTCCAATCTCCAACCTGCCCCTTTCGAATGAATTTAGAAATGTTGAGGTCAAACGCAGGATTGAATGACATATTTGTCATGGGATTCTTCTGCATTGATTCAAGAGAAGATTCAATGGCGATTGCCTCAACTTCCATGTCACTCAATGTCTTCCCAAGAAAAGAAGCCAATTTCAGAATTTCCCGCCGAATATCTTTTTTCATATCCTCATATTTAACAAAGTGCAAGTTTGGGTTTTCTCTTTCCTTCCACCAACTTAGCCTATTGTCAAAGTAATCACCATGTGCGAGTTTCTTGTCTTTGAACAAGTTGAAGAATGCATCAAAACCCTGATTGAAGTTCCCTAGCTGGCTGTTCATCTTGTAGAAGTGGTAGAAAGACATGAGCACATCTTTAACATTCCTCATCCCCACAACTGTCTTGAACCTTGGTTTACCTTCTCCCTCAATAGACTTCTTGAAGAAGCTGTATGGCAGGTGAGTTTTGATAATTCTTGGAGGTTTGAAATCAGGCAGTTTGTCCAAAGTATCTTCTATCTCCATAAATGGTGAGCGTAGATCAATTATCACGTTTCTGGAAGTTTCTATGTCAACATCATTCATGATAAGCCATGTTATCTGCTGAAGCCATGTGGTGCCTGCAAGTTCAATGTGTCTGCAATTACTATGCATTAAATACATACCATAATTACCATGAGTCCATGAAGTGTTCGAGGGGGAATTTTGGTCTGAGTGTGACACACAATGGTAGAAGTATGATAGAAAATATGAAAAGGGGATAGAGGGGTACTAAACAGCCTTGTGATCATTCCATGTGAGCGTTTACAACTGATAGAAAGATCAGCAAATAATCATACAGGAGAACTTTTGCAGCTATTGACAGATTCTCGCTAAAAAATATGTATTTTTGTGTGTATGTACCACTTACCAGACTTTGGATAGGTAGCAACGAGGATGTCATCAGAGCAGAACTGAAAGTCTGGCACTCTGTCCAACACGTCTGGTGGGAAGGACTCTGCCATCACCAATCCCTTGTAGATGTGTTCACCTGGTAGCCTGTGCACAGCCATCCCAGCTTAATCTGTTAAATAGTTTACATAACCCTGATGATGCCATATCAAGGCCTCATACACACTTGTCATAATGCACCACTGCATTACTGGCAAGGAACTAGCCAGTGCTGTGTTGGTGCAGCACACATGCTGACCCTTAAGCAATGCATCGATCAACCTTGTTGGCATGCATGATAGTTGAATGAAACAAGGGTGTGTTACTTTTCCCACTTTTCACTTATACATTTTTATACCAGAAAAGAGCATAGTGGATTAAAACACTATGGCATATGCTGTCCTTTAATGGATAACCCACTGCACACGGGAGTAAAAGGTGATTGGATTGTGACTACTTTACATGACTCACACACTAAGATACTAATAACAACCTGGTAAGTTTCACTACATTTCAAGGTATAAGAAAACTTACCTTGTTGTTCAATGTTAGGCAGTTCTATACTGGGATGATGATCTGATGCTCATGATGAGTTTTCATCTACAATAATGTCATTTAGACCAAGTACCAGCATACATAATGTACACAGTTGTGTATCATTAGCCCCATTAGCTAGGTATTGTCTCTATGATGCATGAGACACATGCATGCATGTACATAACACGCCAAGATTCTTTGCGATTATTTGTAGTGGTACATTGTACATGGTAATGACATTTCTCGGTATCTGATAACATCACAGCCTATTGACAGCTACTTTCTGGAAGAAACGATCTACCAGAAGGTGAACACATGTTTTATATAGTGTCTGTCTTACGTTAATTCCCTGGGTCCCATCTTTGGGTCCCAAATGAAGGTTTCTGACCATTTATACGAAGACATGCTAATTTTTTTTTGCTTCCAATCATGATATGTTTTTCATGTGCGATAATGGTACAATTCAATGGACCACAGCTTCCAAATAAATGCAATAAGTGTAATGAAATAAGGTTTGTGGCAAAGTACGTATCAATTAGGTTTGAGGGAAATTGGGTAGCGAATTTGGCGATATAGATATATCATATGCAAGGTATAGCACGCTCAATCATGTGATACAAATAGATGCTAAATACAGGCAGCATGTTCTAGCATTCTTCTATGAGACTGATACTCCACAAACATTGATACAGCAGAGATTAACGGATAATCAACTAAATACATCAATGCATGAATAATATGTTAATATCAGGGCCATTCCTAGCGAGCTAAGCGTTTATCATTTCACTAAGTCTAACTAAACGTTACGGAATATTTTCTTATAAAACCACTTTAAAGTTGTTTAAATTCCCAGTTCTATGAAATAAAACTTTTATATTTGTAACAGACTCTCGGTAAGAGGCAGTTAGTTCTAAGAAGCAACGTTAAAAAAACTACCCCTAGAAAATATAATCAGAAAATAATCCGGAATAAGCTACTAGAATTAACTCATGACGGCATGCTGCCTTAACTAAGTCACCAGGTTCATTTGTTGTCATCTTCACCTCGCCGTGCTAGAATGAATACGTAAGACGTCACCGTAGGGGCTCCCGCCTTACAAGGACTTATAGTAACATCTAAGCAGATTAGGAAGAAAATTCATATCTAGGACACGCATAAACACACAAAGACCATCTTGTCAGAAGATCAGAACTGGATATCGCCACGAAAGCTATAATTTTGACAACTGATTCACGAATACACCGGGCGTCCCGAGGACCGCCATAACAGCAGGTAACCCCGCTTATGTAACACCCACCTGTATACACACACCTGTATTTACCGACACACTGACAGCCAGCCGACAGTAGTACCGCCATGTCTTCACGCAGCCGGCGTTCCACCTCAAGTCAACAGAACCCCAAACTTCAACCACTGTTTGTGGGTACTGCATCACCCAGGAGGAGATCGGGCAGGTCAAGAACACAACCCAGCAGAGACACCAACAAGGATGACTCAAAGAAGAGGCAGCGACAGGTGAGTGGTGACTCTCCCACCGCCATGTCACAGCGCCAGTGTCATAAACGGAGTAAGTCACAACGACCCACCTCTGGTGATTCCATCAGAGAGACGGTCTCAAAATTACCGCCTGAACCTACTATTGATGAGGAGTCGTATGATGATGACTCTCTCAGCGACTATGACACCGATGACAGGGATGACTCACAGTGCAGCATCGAGGAAATAGCGTATGATGATGAGCCTCGAGCAGGGGAGTCAGATACAGCTCGTGGTTTCAGGATCATGCACAAACTATACGCCTCTATAAGCACAAACATGAAATCTGAAATGTCAGGGCTCAGAAAATCCATGAAAATTTCACACAGGTCGACCAACAAACGGATCGATGCTGTAATTAGAGACCAGCAGGATAATCACACCGCAGCTAAACAAGAGGTAGGAGAATTACGCCACGCCCTGGAGCAAAACAAAAGGGAGATGCAGGAGGAGCTGACAGCCTACAAAGCAGAGATCGAACATGCCAGTAGGGAAGTCACTCGAGAGGGAGGGAAACCCAAGGGGAAGGACCTGGTTTCACCCAGGAGGAGTAACATCCTACTGGAGGGCTTAACCATGGAGGAAGGAGAAAACATCACCGACCGGATTATAACCATCCTAGAGGTCCTAAAACCAGAGGTGGATGTCGGAAAAGGTGACCTAGCTACAGTCCTATGCCTTGCCCGCCGTAACCCCAACAACAAAAGCCCCCCGCCCGTCCTGATATGCTTTAAAGAAAATTGGGTCAGGGATCAATGCATGAGGTTCAAATCTAAACTAGGAGAGACAGACCTCACAAAGACCTACTACCTGAATGCCGACGAAGATATGGAGACCCGTCGAGTCAAATCTGTGCTGCGGAAAGTGGCATTGTACTGTCGGGACAAAGGCCACGATGTGATGATGAAGGGCACCAGCATAGACATAGATGGGAATCTATTTGATGGTAAAAGACCGCATACCATCCCCGCAGAACTATGCCCCCCCGACCTCAAGATTAACAGGAAGTACTCACATGCCAGACGCAAGTCAGTACCCAAAACTGGGACTTCGCCTGAAAAGCCCGCACAAAACCTGCGCGAAGATAGGAACAAGAAGCAAGTGAAAGGAGGCATACTGCCACTCTTCCAGCAAGGAACCACATCTGGACTCACTTTTTGTGGCTCTCAGTCCACTTTCAGCAACCTCCATGAAATCACAATCGCCCATGAGGGCAGAGACTACCACTGCGGTGAGCAATTATTCCAGTGGCTAAAGTGTACTAGCCTGGGTGACCAAGTCAGAGCTGACAGAGTTATGCGCACCAGCAATGGCCTAGATGCTATGAAAATAGGCAATGAATGTCAGGGTGACAAATCATGGAAAGAAAACAAGTACGGTATGATGGTCACCACACAAAACGCCAAATACAACCAGAATCCAGGAGCCATGCAGGACTTATTAGACACCGGGAGTGAAACTCTCATCCTTGCCAACCAAGACAACTACTGGGGGGGGGATGCTATGTACAACAGTATGCACTATCAAAATGAAACCTGGGAGGGACGAAATATGTTTGGCATAATCCTGGGAGAAGTGAGACAGAAGGCGCGCGCCGCCCAGCCTGCTGTGACCGACGAACCGGGTAACACTGACAAGGCGGAAACGCTGACCGAGACTCAGCTTGGAGAGCGAGCGCCCAACCGGGACGCTGACCCCATTTCGAGGGTCAAGGACGCGGACACGAAGAAGGCGTAATCGTGACTCGTGTTTACAAACAGACAGCGGCAACACCGGTGGATTATGCATATTGTCGACGTAATTGGAGATGACAGGGCCAGCGGACTTTATTCTGAACTAAAACCAATACTACCCACGCTCAGGGATGTAAAATACATAGATGGAGGCAGGCTGGAGGAACTATCAGCGGCTTTGAACGAGCTGATTGATCCACGGCCAGACAACCAACCACCGACAATAGTAGCGATAATAGGGGGAATTTATGATATACTAAAGGTAAATTCACTCTCCAAAGGTATGACACTACGGAATATTGACGTAGATTACGCCTCACTTACACTAATGGACAGATATGAATCTCTCATCGAAAGTGCCTCCACCGTTAACAATAACACTGACATTCTAATATGTGGCCTCTATGGGGCTCAGTTACCGGTCATCCCAGGGGGGAAAAACTCAACCTTCCATCCCCACCAAGAACTGCTTAACTCGATAGTGCTTTGTGTAAATGATAGTCTGAACGTGCTGAATGCCAAATATGGCCTGCACACGCCTTACATGAACCGGATCTGTCATAAATATCATCCGAAAAGGGGCAATAAACATGACTATACGAAACTAGTAGATGGTCTCCTACCGGACTGCTATGTGCAAAGAAGAGCTGCAGACCTGATTAAAGCAAGTCTAATTAAAGACTACGACCCGGCCCTGCTGTGAGAGCTAACCCTCCGAACAGCAGATGAGACAGTTACGGTAAAATTGCACCGGGAGTGGTGGTCTCATCAACCCAATGCAAACTAATACCTCCAGGCTGTCGACTGATAACGACACAACCAAGTTGCTCAGGTAGTGAAGATACTACCGTACCAAAGTTGCGTGGTCGGCAATTCACCCGACTAAACACAAAACAAGTTACTGGTTGGTGGCTTCATCAACCCCCACATCCTGCCCAAATCATGGGCACAATGTTACTCGTAAATTGCTGGTGGTTACATCAGTAATACAAGTTGCATCAAAACACTGCCACAGTCTTAGGAAATCGCCTGGACTATGGCTATGTCACAGGCGGGTGTGTATCTCCCCCTGAAGTCTACTGATACATTGCTTTAATAACATTTTTTAACACTGGACTTTATTTTTATTTTTGATTTTGAATAGTAATTTTCTGATAGATGAGTTCAACAATTTGATTGACTATGTCCAGAGGCGGGAGCCCTCCAGACACATTGGCAAAGACGCTACCCACATTTTAGCCTATTTCTATCGGGCTTTAAAACTCTTCATCTTATGATAATATTTCCCGAATTAAAACCAGGGTGAAAATACATCACCTAATTTCTGGTACTACACTTTTGTAGGACATTATAAATTAAAAGTTGTAAAAAATTCTTGGAGCACCTAAATATTTAGGAGTGCCTAGTCCTAAGTACTAATTTTGTGTAACTAGAATTAAAAATACGTTTGATTTATTGTCTAAGGACAAAGGGTGACTCCTTAGGTTACCTGTACTACACTAATGTGTTGACATTGTATTAACTGTCCATGCTGCACGGTACTTGTACCACCCAGCGTGCCTAGGGTAATAACTGACTCTGTCTACGTTTGCCCTACACCAATCCCCTCTATTGTGCCTTGAGGAATTGGCTTTGTTAAAATTAAACCGATACTAAGATCAATCTGAGGTTACTTGATCTCTTGACTTAATTGATTGTGACAAATTGTGGTTGAAGTGTGCCTGGTGGTTTATCAGCTCACTTGTAAATATGCACTACAGAAGTTATAGGTATCTAAATGAATCCAAGGGATTAAAAATCCTTGGCATTAATACAAGAAGCCTCAAAGGGAAAATGAGTCAACTCCGCCCGGTCACCCATGACATAGATTACATCTGCGTATCTGAAAGTTGGCTCCAGCAATCAACCCTATATTCCCAGATTGAGATGGCGGGTATGAGACTATACCGGAATGATAGACCCCGACACCTAGGCAAGACCGGCGGGGGGGTAGCATGCTTCGTCAAGCACCAGTATGCAACCCACACACAGGTGTGTCCCGAGTTAACAAAATCGAGCAAACACATAGAGTCGCTGGGTGTTATCACCTGTTATCCTGGCCAGAAGCAGCGCATAATCCTGAGCGTTTACAAGCCACCTAGGGGTAACACCAAGTTATTCTACAAAGACATCAAGGCCTACTTGAAACTGCCCTGGATCGGAGATAGAGAGATCTGGGTGGTAGGGGCACATATAGCAGAACATGGGCTGGTTAATGACATGGTAAGCGACCACGTGCCCACATTCGTGGTACGTAAACAGGAGCGCCTACGACTTCGAGTATCTACCATAGAGGGACGCTCTTACAAGGACTATGACAACAGAGCACTACAAGATCATATGCAGGCAACAAACTGGGCCCCAGTTCTAGATAATGAAGATCCTGAGCTCGCCTACAACGCCCTCATCTCTGAAATCACCGCATACATGGATGTAACTCACCCATTGAAACAGTTCAAAATCCCGAAGGACGGCCGCCCGATGCTCCCTGCTAGCACCTTGAAGATGATCAGGAAAAGAAGAAGACTACTGAAGGCAGCCAGAAGAATGGGCCGCGTCAGGCGCCTAGCTCAAATCAGACGAGCTAAAAGGTTGAGTGGTGAGATAAAACACAAAGCAAACCTGGACGCCCGCTCCGACGTGCGGCAAGCCCTAGTCCAACACAGGAATAACCCAAAGCTTTTCTGGTCGACCCTGAACCATCTATGGAAAAGGAAGGATGAACACGATGAGATATCCCTGAAAGATCAACAGGGACTCAGGATACCGCCCGCCGCCACCGCAGACTATATAAATGAATTCTACAGCACGGTTGGAGAGAAGCTCGCCGCGGCACTGCCAGCTGTAGCACAACCAGCTGCGGCTCCCAACCCTGTAAATGGGGACCGAGCGCGTGGAGAAGATGAGGGGAATCCACCTGCCCTTGATCTTCATGAAATACCTCTTGAAACGGCATTGAAGGAAATCAAGAACCTGGACATATCAAAATCATCCGGGATTACCAACCTGCGGTCACAGATTGTCAAGGACACTCTAACCTCCAAGCCGGAACTGGGCCAGCATCTGATAAATGCCAGTATCAAATCCTCCATCTTCCCGGCGACCTGGAAACTAGGTCGAGTTGTCCCACTAGCGAAATCAGGAGACCTCAGCAAAGTTGGAAACTGGAGACCAGTGTGCTTGTTAAACTTATGTTCCAAGCTATGCGAGAAAGTGGTGCATCAACAACTGCTTCACCACCTACTGACCAATGATCTACTATCAGACTCCCAATTCGGCTTTATCCCCGAGCGGTCGACAGCAGACGCGGTCTACCATCTGGTAACTGATCTGTACGAGGCACAAAACCAGGGGAGGCCTTCCGCAGTCGCATTCGTCGATATGCGGAAGGCTTTCGACACTGTCAACCACTTGTTGCTTCTGCAGAAGATCCGTGAGCTTGGTGCTACTGACAGAACATTAGCATGGCTCGGTAGCTACCTCCACGACCGAAAACAAGTTACTATCGCCAACAACAAAGTGTCCCGGGCCCATACGGTCCCCTGTGGCGTTCTGCAGGGGTCCGTATTGGGTCCACTACTGTTCCTATGCTACATCAACCAGGTGTGCACAGTTGCTAACAATTCCAAATGCTACATGTACGCCGACGATTTGGCCATTATGGTCAGTGGCAAAGACCCAGAGAGGGTGAAACTACTCCTACAAGCGGACCTGAATGCCATAGCCGTCTGGTGCACACAGAACAAACTCACCATCAATACGGACAAGACAAAGGTACTGTGGTCCTACCCCCAAAACAGTAGGCCAAGAATTGACGACCTGTCACTGACCATGGAAGGGAGCCCCCTAGAGGTTGTACACACTTTCAACTACTTGGGGGTCCTGATAGATACCCATCTGTCTTTCAAACAACAATGTAAGAAAGTTGTGAACTTGACCAAGGTACGACTGAACCAGTTGCGAGACGTTCGGCGAAACACTGACCCAGAAACTACGGCCTTAGTGTATGTACAAATGGTGCGACCCATCATGGAATACTGTCCGTTCCTACTGGACGGGGGACCTGCTTGGGTCAGTCGCAAACTACAAGTACTTCAGAACACCGGCCTACGTATCTGCTCCAATGTCAAGGATGCCAGGGATGCCGACTTGGACCATCTACACACACAATACAAGGTCGAAAGACTGCATGTGAGAAGGAACCGACATCTACTTCAACTGATGTACAAACTGAGCAGGAAGGATGACAATCTAGTTGCACCCACACGCGTCTTGAGAACAAACAACAAACTCAAGTTAAAGACGGCGCGACCCATCAAGGACATCTACAAGAAGAGCCCTGCCTATAGGGGCATGAAATTTTGGGATCGGTGTCACCACACAAGACACCACATGGGGAACCGAGCAAAATTCACAAGCTCACTAACACCGGCTGAACTTGCCCCATTGGACTAGGAATAAAGTGCAAAATCGACAAAAATCAACCAAATCCACAAATACACAAATCGAAATGAGTCAATAATTGATCTGACATACGGTTTAACACTAAATATAACCATAATTACTATATTGATTATTTTGCATTCGTTTACCTGGAATGTCATTTACTATATTTTATGATGTTTCAATGTAACAGGTGATACGGGGAGAACTCTCATATTGTCGAGACGTATTTTTGCCTCAATAAAACAATTAAACTCAAACTCAAACCATAGAATACCTCGCCAGTACTCCATTGGAGCATCATGCTGACTCTTCGATGGTCTATCGCTCAGTAGTGCTTCATGAATGCATCATGCCAACAGAAGGACAGGGTGCATAGTAGAGCTCCTAACACTGCATATCGCATTTACAAGGCTTCCCAAACAACATTATTTTATCAGATATAATATGCGCTAGCATATAGATTTAAACGTGTTTACCCAGATATTTATAGCAAATCTGTTTCCACAGCCTACGACATAGGCTTTTTATATCTGAAATGACTCTCATGTAATCTCCGATCCTTTTACATTGTGCCAAAGAAAATCATATAGCCCACTAAGAAAGGCAAATCAATATATTTTGGTCCTAATCTTAACCACTTTTTACCTAAGTTGTACTTGCCGGTTGAAGAAAAACAACCCCAGGAGTTGAACCATCCCTTGAGTGTTTTCATGGACGTATGGTGCTACTCCTTCAATGCAGTGAACTTGAGTTTAATTTTCACTAAACTGTACATTTTCTAAAAGGATTCAACAATATATATACTGCTCCTCGGTTGTTTAATTTCTCCACAAAATGACAGGTGGCGCCACCGCAGCACAACAAGTGTACTAGGGCTACATATTTTCAAGGTGGAGATAGATATAGATATCCAGGCATCGTGGTACGCCCATACTAGCAGACACAACACACCCAGGGAGTAGCATACACTGCAGACAACACAGCAGTCTACTACAAAACTCCACGATGGGGTTTATGAAGAAACTTGCCATTATCATACCTGTACTGGCTGTTGGGCTATACTTCCTTAGGTAAAGTAATTCAAAATTGAAGTCTGATTTAACTGTCATTAGAGAGATAAGGATAATGTTTGTAAATGTGTGAGTGATATAGGGGGATGTTACCATACAGATGTATACACAGTGAGGGAGTGGTGTGCAATGTATTGATTGTACAGGGGCAGGGTATGTGGTAGTAGGTATGTTGTGGCCCAGGTCAGACTGTACACACTTTGTGACCCCGTTTCTGACACAGGTGTGGTGAATACTACTTTGTTGGGGTCCCGACATAGGCAAAAAAGTCAATCTTCACAATCAGACACATCATGATCATTCTTGGGATTGATATTGCTGTTTACTAGATGTAAATGTATAATTATGTGTGAAGTCACTCTATATGTATCTGTAATGCAAGATCTGATTTGATGCTATAATGGTATAGAAAACCTGAACATAATTATACAAATACAAAACACTTACTGTAAACAATTAGCTCCTTAATGCCAATACTCATAGTAACTAAATAATGTATGTGTAGAAATGTAATGATAGCACTGATAGTCTCTGTTGTTAGTATTGTATTTCGTTATCACATATAAAGAAGTATTACACGTGTACTAGACTGGACTGTCAATGATAGTGGTATCTCTGTACTTTAGGACCTCTCAAGTTAACACCTACCCGGTATAGTTAGATAACACGTGGAGTGCAGGGGACTGTATAACGGTTTAAGACAGTACTAATATATGAAAACATTGATTATAGGTCCCTTCATTTTGCTTTGGCCACATAAACCACATAACCAGAATGATTGCATCATGAAACAAAAAGATCACAGGGGCTGGCCACCACACTGGGTGTGCATTTCCGAGAAAAGAATCCTAGAATTCCTAGAAATGATGCTATAACCTAGATCCAAGTGTTAAATATTCGTCTTAAAACGCTTAACATATTTTGCTTGTTACTCATGGCTCAGCTATCAAGTTAAACCATATATGTGGCATTTATTTACAGACAGTACACCCGAGGTGGTGTCTGTACAAGTGATGCTAAGCTGACTGGCAAGGTTGTCATTATTACTGGGGCTAACACGGGTATAGGCAAAATGAACGCTCTGGACCATGTCAGGAGAGGTAGGTTCTGTCACATGTTGGTATGTTGGTAATTGTAATTTTTTTTAATTGCTTTCTTATATTATCTATTCACAAATACTAAAAAAAAAACACAGGAAGGATTTTACACCCTGACAGTTTTCATGATGACTAGGTTAATATTCATGCATTTTAAAAATAAGATTATATTGAACATTTTCTAGGTGCACGTGTTATTATGGCATGCCGTTCTCTGGAGAGAGGGGAGGCAGCGGCAGCAGACATCTTGAATATAACAGGCGCCCCCAAGTCTCAGTTAGAGGTGATGAAGTTAGATCTGTCATCTCTAGCCTCCATCAGGACGTTTGTACAAGAATTCAAACAGAGTAAGATAGTGACAATGTTATATATTAACTACATTTATATCAAGATAATACTGGAATGTATCATATGCATTTACACAAGCAAGTAGAATTGAATAAGAAACTTCAATCCCTAAAATTGAGTGTTTTTTTTACTGAATGCTATTGGTTAAACCACTAATGATATGCATACATTTATATATAATTATTATTTACAGAAGAGACACGACTAGACATCCTGACTAACAATGCTGGAGTGATGTGGATGCCTTACAGTAAAACAGAAGATGGATTTGAAACCACAATGGGAGTAAACCACCTGGGTATGTTCATACACAAGGAAAACAAGGGTAGACACTCACTCTGGTCGTGATGCCTGAGCATTTGACTTCAAGAATCCTTAACCCAATTAATTTTACTTCTGAAAAACAACAAGAATCCACATTCAGCAAGAGCAAAATACAGCCAGCATTCTTGGCTTCCATGATATCTTCGCTGTGTAAAGAAATGATTTGACTCCTTTCTGTGGGTCCATTAGGCCTTCAATTGGGAAGTTAGTAACTTTCAGGAACTTGCCGACAACACCAAGAACTGCTTGTCCCCTGTGTTTGTGCCTACCCTTGAAAGTATTTTGACATCTTTGCTACATGAAGTCTATGTCAGAAAGATGTAATTATTAATTTAAGTCAAGGATGATGTGTCTCTCTTTATAAATCGTACATAAATATGACAGATGACAGAGGTATTTATTCCTCAGTTGGGCAATACTGAACGTTATTTTACAATGCATAAATTGTTAAACATTTTCGCGCTACACGTTTTGGCAGTCCCTTCTATGAGTAAGGAATAAGGAAGTAGGTATAGTTCAAAGGTTCTTTTTTAGTAACATCTCAGAGCCTTGGATTCAACACACACTTAAGTCACTAATAAACACTATCTTCATATGGGTTACATGTTCCACCTAGAAGTTATGGAGGCAAATATCTACCACAGGTACTGTCTCATATTTTGTCAAGCACTAGTCACCCTATCTGTTCTAGTTATATATACCTTCAGTATATATACACACGTTTTTTCTTTCTACAGGTCACTTCTTGCTCACAAACCTCTTACTGGACATCTTGAAGAGGTCAGCCCCGAGTCGTATCATCAATGTCTCATCTGGCGCTTATATGATGGCTAACCTTGACCTCAAAGACTTGATGATGGAAAAGTCTTACTCAACTATGACATCCTACAGCAACAGTAAACTGGCCAACATTCTGTTCACAAGAGAACTGGCTAAACGCCTTCAAGGTATGATGCTTACAGACCATAATGAGTAGAATAAATAGAAGCCCAGAACCGTGTATAAGCTAACATGGTATTAGTGATTTGGTCATTTTGAATTTCCTTCCAGTTTAATTTGTGCAATCACAACTTAAATATCTATAATTATGATATACTTTTTTCTCCTACAGGTACTGGAGTAACAACATATTCCTTACATCCTGGCGGTGTAAGCACCGAGCTTATGCGCCAGCAGTCCTGGCTCGTGGCCATTAAACCATATATATTGGACCCAATACTCTACTTTGTGCTCAAAGACAGCATGGACGGGGCCCAAACCCAGATATGCTGTGCTGTGGACCCAGCACTGGCTAGAGAGTCAGGGAAGTACTACAGGTAAGTGTTTACAAACATAATTATCATGTTATTCTGGTACAATTATATGAAAAAGGTATAATGTCTGGAGGATTGACACACTTTATGTCGCTAAAATAATATTTTCAATTTTTCCAATGAAACTACCAGTCATGCCCCTGTGATAAGTAGTATCTATGTAACCTGCTGTGACAAGAAGTGCAGCTGTATGTCTATTCTTATCACCTGCTCTGACAATAAGTGCAGAAGGCAGTTGATGTGTCCATTAGTGTAGCAGACAGCTCATGGTCTATTTTGTAGATCCAGAATCGTGTGATTTCATTTCTTGAAATCTGTTTTGCTGTCGGTTCCTATTGGTAATACCTATGGCTAATTTTGTATATCATTGCAGTGACTGTGCAGAGAAGGAACTTCTGGACTTTGCTCAGGATGATGTAACAGCTGCCCAGTTGTGGGCAATGAGCGCCAAGCTTGTAGGTCTGAGGGACAGTGAGACAGCATGAACTAGGAACATGTTACATGAAGTTAATCTGAATTGAATGCTGTAAAATGGGATCAATCATAATAATCATACTACACTGATACAGATTGTCTCAACATACATGTCCAAAGGTAATGATATTTAGAGCAAAGAAAAGGAATGCTAGTAGTTCATTGCTACAAACAAAAATTCTGTTAGGGGTTACGCTGCTTCTGCTGTATAGAGAGATAAGAGAGAGCATGTAGATATAGTCAGTACAGTTTTAACTGGGCTCTGGGAGGAAATATCAGCAATGTTCAAGGGACAGTTAGGAATCATTCATCCCTTACTCTGTCACTCTGTAATCTATATGCAATGTCATCTCGATAAATGCATGCAGTTCATCAGTCTGATCCAAAATCCCTTATAAGGGCAGCATGGTGATTTAATGTGTGTACAGGTGCATAGACAGCTGGCTTATAATTGGCTGATATAATGTAAATACCAAAAGACAAGGCAAATGATAGTAGGACATTATCATGACAATGTGTATTACTTTTATAGCTATGACTAATGAATGTAGCTCTTGAGAATAATTTGCTATCACTGCATTTATGCATCATGCCGATTGGCTTGATATGTACTCCTGAAGGGTCGATATGAGGCACCAAGCCAGTGCCAACACTGCTTTGGTGTATTATGATAGCAAATATAACCTTGAGGCATGCACCATCCCTAAAGGGTTAAACTACATTAGACTCAAGATCTCAGGGATCTTGTGCATCGTCACAGACAAATGGGTGTCATGTAACATTTTGGTTATCTCCCATATCAGGGCCCACGGATCCTCAGCAGTAAGACAAAGGTAACTATCTGACTATATAACATATTCCAAAAAGATGTAAAGTGGTGATCACGACATAATAGTGTCTACTGTAAACTTTATTCCGCGAATAACTATTTTTGCGGATTGGCTATAAGACACAGTTTCATGGAGATTTAAATTCGCTCATTATGGAATGTGGTAGTTATATTATTATACTGGATAAATATTCATGCTGTACATATTTTCGCGGATTTCCATTTCCGCGAAAATCGCGAAAATATGTACAGCGTGAAATAAAGTATGTCGACAGTATGCATTGCAAGATGTTACAGGAATACAAACTAGTCATTTTGAATATGATAGTCAAATTTAAATTTTGCATAATAGAGGTTTTAATTGTGTGCCTAGTACATGTTATGTATACATTGACAGTCAAATGTGGTTTCATGCTTTAAATATAGATGATTTTCTTGATCAATGTAAGTTACTCAATTGACAGTGCAAAGATAGCTGTGATATTATTGCATCTTTCTCTTGTGAATTCATATTCAATGAAACAATCTCTGGAAATAAAATATCGTTCTCCTGTGTTATATGCTTTTTTATTATGATCTTATTTCATATTTATAGTGCTTTACATGGTGACTGCAAAATATGCTAGAAATACTTTCATGACAACATTAAGTGACATGAGAAGAAGTCTCTGACCCTACACTGTCAGAAGTTAGTGTAACTGCACAGCTAGATCCACCATAATTATATTTACAGTATAAAAGGACATACCTTTGGTTTCCAGTATCACATACTGTTCCTGAACCGCTTCTATACGCACCAGCTAGAAACATGCATACACCTTCATATACCACATTCATAATTATATACCATTAGTATATTCATTGGTACCCGAGTACACTCCTGCACCTACACACATTCCATGGATACATCTGTTGGGATTGATCTCTATGAGATGAAGACAGTCCTGACACTGGTAGCTGGACAATTAAATGACCTTTTGTCGGAGTCAGGTGATTAAGAATATTCTGAGCTACCGGAGTTTAAAAATGCTGGTGGAGGAGTTAATCAGTGCTGGAGTCACACACTGCTGGACTGTAGGAGAGTCACATAGTTCAGGAGCCTCGAAATAAAGTCAGACTAACACTATTTTTCTAAATTTTCTAAGTGTCCATGATTGAAAGTGTAGCAGGCCGGCAGTGACGTCACGGCGTCACTGGCGGGAGAGCTGGTAACACCCCCTGTCGATTAATAGTTGTACTAATTGATTAGTCCATGTCATTGAATAAATTGGATAATTAGATAATAAACAGCACTTTACAAAACATGTCTTGATTCTTTATGATATTCCAGCACACTTGACCAATCAATAACATGAATGTGTTATAAGTCATGTTGACATGGTAGGAATAACCCTAGAATGTAGTAGGGTGGAAGGAGAGTATTAGATTTGCCACATTCGACTCGTTCCGACGATCTTGAGTTTTGCATGGCTTACATCGAGTACAGCATTCACAGGTTGGCTCATAAGTTGGGCAGACTGGGAAAAAGCGCAGCCATTTTGCCTTCCGCAGGTAACTCATTCCAAATGGCAGGTCATAAGGCGATTTGCCGTCCTGATCAACGTCCTCTCCCATCCCTCTCCATGCAACCAGACCTCGCTCCTCTGGTGTGCCTTAGTAAAACGAAAAGTGTGCTATGGTTTAAAAATACAGCAATTAAAAACAAATAATTAGCATTTGTATTGAAGGGTGTTACTCTTTTTGTTCTCATTTTAGCAATCTAGGTGGAATTGGGTCACCAGGGAAGCCTTTCAAATTGTTGGGAGGTATCAAACTTCAACCATTCCCAAGGGTCCCCGATCTCAACACCAGACTGTGTGAAGAGTAGTTTTAATGTATGATCAGCCATATCCAGCCTGATAAGTGCACACTCCGGTGTTTCCGCTTGTAATACTAAAATGACCACAGATTTGTCAATCGCTTAGCAGTTTAACTGTTAACTTCTATAGAGACATGTGTTTATCATATTACCTTTACTTTATAGCATTATACTGTGCGCATATTACGTTGAATACGATATATGTGGCAACATACCTGGTATTGTGTTGTCAAGGATGAAGCCCGAGACTCCTGCAATCAGCATGGGCGTGTTGAGTAACACGAACAACACCTGGTCCAATGGGGCATAACCTGTTCAATTCAAGGGGAACACAATCGTTCTTTTGAACATTTTTCATTTAATCTTTTCATTATTGTTCTATTTTATTGATCGATCATTACAGGTAAATACAGATTGGGATAATTATATCATTACAAGAACGCTACACTAACCAATCAAGTGTTAGGTATGTGGCAGCTTACTACTACATTAAAAATTCCAAAATAGATAATGATATTATGCACTTGATTTGCTTTCTACATTCAGAAAAAAAGAGACACTTAACAGAGTAGGGCTCATTTATATCATCTCATATCTCATGAAATAACCAAAGTATAGATCACCAGTGTCGACAGCATCTTGATGATTGCGGATCCAATCTGGCAGAGCCAGTCCCATGAATATAGAGAAACCAAACACAAACAGGTTCCTGGAAGAGTTGATGTTCACATGCTGAAGGTTTGACACTCCCACCGCAGTGATTAACCCTGAAGTGTTGGACGGAAAACTTTTTCACCATGCAGGACGTTCGGTCCTGCAGTTTGCCAATTTTGCAGGACCGAATAGATTTCTTCGGGACCGGATACCAAAATCAAAGTCTTGCATGCAATTCAGGATAATTTAGTATCTTATTACAGTTGATGCTAAAAGAATATGGCTTTACATTGCCCAGAATAAAATAGTGTACTCTTCTGACTTCGACAGCCTCATTGATTTAACCAAGGAGAGCCGTATTTAACACCCCTTTGTCTATTTAGTACGGTGCTTTTTTTGGGATAGTCATGGTTTCGATACAGTCAGGCATAAGTTCAGAATTTCAGGAGATTCATGCTTCTGGAGGCATCATTCATATCAAGACTTCATATCAAGACTTACCAAACCCCACTACGAAGATTCCACCGAAGATAGGGTCAGGTATTGTGACAAATATGGCTCCAAATTTACCAAACATGGCCAGGATGATAGCTATTACAGCTCCTACTTGTATGACACGTCGACTTGCCACCTGGGAAAAATAATGTAATGACATGACACACAATAAGCATGCATATATACATATTTTCTGCTTAGAAACAATGTTCCTTATGAATAATACTATAGATACAACAACAGAAAAGCCATTTAGAAAAAAACCCGGATGTTCACCAACCTTTGTTATTTCGATGGCTGCCAGATTCTGACTGTAGGAGGTGACTCCGCTGGTGCCGCCCCATAGGCCTGCACAGGCTATAGCCACACCTTCCATCAGGATGCCTTCATACACAAAGAGCAATCTTTATTCTGGTACCTGTAATCCACATTCCATATTTGGCAGATTCTACCTTACCCCATTGTATTAGTTTGGCTTAATTTAGTTCGTTTCTAGTTTGAATGCAGTGATTATCATGCCTATGGGTCACTCAGTTCATAAAGAAGGGGTGTCTGGTAAAAATCGGTGATAGGAAAGAACTGCCTGGGTTCTTGTTGTATAAAGTGTAGGAATACCTCTGTTGATGGCATATGTCGGGGGTGGTGGTGCCTCACAGAGATGTGCACATGTGTGGTAGTCACCGATGGCCTTGACGATGCCCACAGTAATAGCGGCCAACATGCCGACCACGGCCGCCGCTGAGACAGTCGGCATCCCCCACTGTCCTGAGAATGTAGCCAACCTGTCATTATTAGGATTAGATGTAGCCAGTTTTCTGTTAGTATTAGATATAGCCAACCTGCTGGTAGTATTAGATTAAAGCCAACCTGCTGTTAGTATTAGATATAACCAACCTGCTGTTAGTATTACATGTAGCCAACCTGCTGTTAGTATTAGATTAAAGCCAAACTGCTGTTAGTATTAGATATAACCAACCTGCTGTAAGTATTAGATATAGCCAACCTGCTGTTAGTATTACATGTTGCCAACCTGCTGTTAGTATTACATGTTGCCAACCTGCTGTTAGTATTAGATATAGCCAACCTGCTGTTAGTATTACATGTAGCCAACCTGCTGTTAGTATTAGATTAAAGCCAAACTGCTGTTAGTATTAGATATAACCAACCTGCTGTTAGTATTAGATATAGCCAACCTGCTGTTAGTATTACATGTAGCCAACCTGCTGTTAGTATTAGATTAAAGCCAAACTGCTGTTAGTATTAGATATAACCAACCTGCTGTAAGTATTAGATATAGCCAACCTGCTGTTAGTATTACATGTTGCCAACCTGCTGTTAGTATTACATGTTGCCAACCTGCTGTTAGTGTTAGATGTTGAAATCAATAGTAGCCAATTTAGTGTTAACATTAGATGTAGCCAACTAGATGTTAGCGTTAGATGTATTACTAACCTGGAGCACATGATATAGCAAACATGACTTTTCATTGATCAGTGTTAATGCTACTTTTTGTTTGGATTGAACATTAGAGGTAGCCCGATATACTCTTTTGGGACATACACTGATACAAGACAAAACCAGTTCCAATAAAATGACGACGATCTAGTACCATTCCATCGCGATAACAAGTGCCGGATGTATAAGCGTCTCCAACATCTTCTCAAGCGCTACACAGCACCTTGAATAAGCGCTTGTATTGTATAAACCCCAATGGTAACATCCCCGCAAAATGGGAGGACGCCCAGTAGGGTAGTTATATGTGAGTGCCTTGAGATGAGACGTACCTGGATAGGGGAATCTGAACCACTTAGCATCATTAATTACTTTCAGCTTGATGTCAGTCCTGGCTGCATAGCCGCGTACAGAGGGGTCCGAAGGGAAAACGTTAGTGGTAGTTAAGATGGCGCACACCGTCCATGAAGTCCCAAGAGCCAAAACCACCTGAAAATGGACAAAATTAGACCATGCATCATACCAACAAATTGTATGGTACATCAACGCATCATGTGACCCTTAAAGGGTTAGACGATTGGCATAGTCAGTAAGCGTTTGTAAAAGTGTGAAATATAATATTATATGGTTACCACTATAACGATAGCTACGGTATTACAAAAGAAATATCAATATTTATTAAGTTAAAAAGTTGATTTTAACTTAAAAACCCCATGCATTTCGGCTTTAGTATATTTGTATATATGGTTTAAGGTAACACACCGGCAGCAGTTTGAAGATGGGGTACTTGACGACATGACATGACTCCTCCCTACTGTATGTAGGTACAGGTACCTGGACCTCCCGAAGGTACTGCGAGAAGAGGATGATCAGTGCTATGGTGCTGCAATATGGTATCAGTTATAAGACTAGTAGAAACCAGACTGTAGATCTCCGTGAATGCAAATGTTAACTGTAAGTCTATGTTGCTGTATGTTGTTTACACTATATGTATCAATATTTTATGTCATTATTTTTTCTTTTCAATCGTGATATGGATACTTAATATGAAATTATGTTTTTAAAATGGCAAGCATAGTGAATAGCTTCAGCCTTTACAACATAAGACATGTAGACAGTTGTTCACTTTAACAACCCTACTAAAGTAGGCAAGGTTAACATACAGAGCTGCAATACCCCAGTGTTGTCCACAGTATTCTGCAGCAGGGCCGAACAAACTGAGTCCCACCAAGGTGACGATGGGCCCCACACACAGGGGCCCAATGTAGCGCAGGACGAGGCCGAGCACACCCGTTAGTGCTATCACAATCTGGAAGATGGACGCTAAAGCTATCGACCCCTGGATCTGTGGAGGAATGTGTGTAGATATTTTTATTGGCATAAAAAGGTTGTTACATGGGAACCTTTTCATTTTATAGCCAAGAGAGAGACCATCTAAGAGATGAAACTGATAGAGAAATATCTTGTAAACATAAATACTAGTCATTGTTCACTTCTGTCCATCAAAATGTTTTGGTTAAGTTAAACTATGCTTTGAACATCTACATGTACCTAAAAGGTTCATTGTTTGAGATTCTTGACAAAATCTTTGTAGGGTAGGTGTTGTGTTTACCACGAAAGCTCATCCCATAGTGGGGCTCCATGGTACACAGGGCTTCTGTTGAAGATCACCTTCTTGGATCTGGGGATCTTCAGACGCACATGTTTGTTTCCATGTAATTCCCTCCCAGGGATGACAATGTTGTCTTGATTCTGTGACATTTTATGTAGGTACAAGAGCAGTTCCTGGTTTCTAGCTGGTAACAGCTTTGTTACATGGTCCCGCATGTGGAGTGCATCAATGTCAACACCCCTGGGATCTCTGATGCCCTCACTGAGTCTCAGGGCATCATTTTGTAATGTTTGCATTTTGCTGACTGCCCATAATGGACCCCTGTCGACAATAAAACCATCACCAGTAGTCTATTATGGTGCGTATCATGCTTATGTAGACTTAATGTATTGTTGTTTTCTTGTCTGAGGCCTTTATGCGCTTCAACTGTTTTAGATGAATACGCACAAGATCGATTCTCTTTTTGAGGTGTCGATCTTGTGGGCACTCGTCTAGAATAGTTGAAGTGCATAAAGAAGGAAATTGCATGACATAATCCTAAATTGAGAACTTCCGTAAGGCACCCGCATATATATGCATCTAGTTGATATAGTTGCTGCTGTGAAAGATCGATTTCTGATACGTAATACTGCTGTTGTGCTAATTTTATCAATATGGCTAGAAACATCTATCTCACCTCTCTCAACCGACTTGTCCAGATATCTCGCCTCCATAGTACCAAAGTCTCATTAACATTCATAGATGTGCCGTATATAGAGGTCAGATTAGCAATATCTGAAACAAAATAATATTATTTTTGAAATTTTAGGGCTACATTCATGCATCATGGTGACAACGGTCATAATCCATCCATTTGCGGCTATTCTTTACAGGTTAACAGAAATCACCTTGTCATGAAATATGGTCCAATTTCCAGTGTACAAGTTAAATGTAGGTTAAGTTAAGCTCTCAGCTAGTGTACCTAGGATATATCATATTCACTATGTTGACACATTGTGATGGTAATTTAAAGCACTCTTCTGCTCATGAAAGTTTAAGGTCTTACTTGGTGCACCATCAGGACATTTCCACCGTGGTAAGGCGAGCACAGCCAGAATAGGGGTTATAAAGGTAAACGCACCTCCCTGCATTATCGGTAGCCTACATGTGCACATAGAAATTGATTTGAGTCAAGAAAATGAAAGAACAAACACTCCGACTATTTCTATACTCACTTGTTGCCAAATTAAAGGCAACAATTAGTCCAAGCACATCAACTGAAAATAGTTACTTAACTCGTTTACTGATATTAAACTCCCTTCAATGATGAGGGAACAATCAATTAGTGAATTGATTTTCCCGCTCGCCACTGGGAGAATTACATCCAATAAATACCGATAGTATTTCTTGTTATCTTTAAGGAAATATCCGGTTTTTATTCATAAGGTGTTTGACTATGATATTTAGTTAATTTTGTACTTGTTTTAGCAGTTCCTCTACCCTCTTGATCTAACTCCTCTGCTGGGAGGTCACGGTAGAAGCCGCAGCATTCTGATGAATTACCTTATTCCCAAAATGGTTTGAAGCAGTGTTGATATTCCATCCACAAATAAGACAGTACTGATAACTTCACTTTTCCCCACGTCGTCGTCTCCGATACACATGGCGGGGGTGACGAGGAGGGGGACGGTCACGCTGCCACCAAATAGCAACAGATAATACTGCAACGTAGGAAACAGGGCCAAACACTATACACTTAGCCATCATGATGCATGAATGCAGCCCTGGCGAGTAAATCTTGCAGTTGGTGCACTCCTTTTTCTACATGATAGATATGGTATAAACAGCCCTTTGGGACAATGCAATGTTGATTTTTGTCAGAAATCTATGGTTGCTTTCTTTGTTTTTAAAATATTTGGATCCGTGGACCGGGGGGGGGTCAAAAAATTTAGACCCCTCTAGGGGGGGTGAAAAATCTCACCGCCCCCCCCCCTGTTGTTAAAAAATGAGCACTCCCTTAGATCCATCATGGCAACGAATGAACACGAAGCTATAACCCAGCAAATTAGTGTCAGGCATCGGTGGGAATGTGAGCTTGGGTGGATAGGTGCGCCCCACATTCTAGGAAAGCACCAGACCCTACAACGCCAAAAATAAATTTCTCATCCTCAGAAAATTAATATCTTTCATTTAAAATAACCCGGCAAATTAGCATCAGGCATGCTTGAGCTTGGCGGGATAGGTATTGCGCCCCACATTCTAGAGAGGCAACAGACCCTCCAAAGGTTTAACGCATAGAAATATTGATGCCTATTTTTTCTTGTGTTTAGGAATGTCTAGAGCTGGATACAGGCAAGCGAAATTGTGCTATCAAATCCATGTGTCATTTTTGAGATATTAATGGCTGTGTCTCATGAGATTGGGCCAATTGAAACGTCTTTGACCAGGTGGCTCAGTCTCATGAGTTTGTAACAGTTGAAACATCTTTGACTGGGTGTCGTCTTTGACCGGTGTAGTCTTTGACCGGGTGTCGTCTTTGACCGGGTAGGGTTAAAGTACTATATAGTAAAGAAAATGGGTAATTTATTGTATAATAAGAAGTCCCACCAAGTACATTACATCATATACGTATATAAAAAGAATTGGAAAAAAACACTTTTATAGATACCCGGTCAAAGACGACACCCGGTCAAAGACTACACTGGTCAAAGACGACACCCGGTCAAAGACGTTTCAACTGTTACAAACTCATGAGACTGAGCCACGTGCCAGCTTTGACAGGGTGACATCTTTGAGGGGGTGCCAGCTTTGACCGGCTGACATGAAACAGTTTATTTAGGGCAGGCAAAGCCATATATGAAGATACTACCATCGCCATTATTTTATCCCTTACATATCAAAGAAGGAATTTATTTTTCTTAAATATTTTTTTATGGTGGCCAGTCAAAGCTGGCACCTGGTCAAAGGTGGCACCCAGTCAAAGCTGGCACCCGGTCAAAGACGTTTCAATTGGCCCGATCTAATGAGACACATCCTAAAGCTTTTGTATGACCACCTTTTCAAATTCAGGGACCTAAATGCCAATGCTTGCCTAGCAATGTGCTCATTTTGCTATTTCTCTACACAATCCACCCATTTTCAGCACTGGTTTCACCCCAGATGTGTGTTGAAGATTGTAATGGAATGGAAATCCAATCTATAGTATAATAATTATGATAAATGCCTTCCCCACCTGGAAGCCGAGCAGGATGGTGATGTACCAGGGAGGGCACTCCTCTATACCGTACTGAAGGCCGCCCTGTGTGTTATCAGTGCTCGTCTCTTCAGGGACAGCCACAACCTCCTCTTCTTTAGATGGTTTTCTTGTAACATCTGCCAACTAGATGAGAATAAAGGTATTAAAAATGTGCACCCGTATGCACTCAAAAAATAAAGTCGTCTGCAAACTATTCTATGTGAAAAGGTAGCGGGTGTTATAACTAGAGTTGTCAGATAAAGCACCTACTTGGTATGTGCCAGCCCAAAGGCTGACGTATGCCACACTGAAAACCTCAGGGTCGTTATTTTGACAATACCAAAATTGACAACTTTAGGTCGTCAAGATGACATCATTGTGACAACCTAAGGTAGTCATATCTGAGCCAGTTGTCATAATGACGACCTTAGGTAGTCACATGAATAGGGTAGTCAAAATGACTACCTTAAGGTCACGTGCTGCCACTCAGGATAAATTGATTGAAGTAAATTTTCTATCATGAGATATAAACTGGTGACAGGGAGCAGAGTAGTCTCTATACCTTCAAGGCCATCATTCTCACCCATACACAACGTATTTATAACAAGTAAAGCTACTTAGTTTAATTAAGAGTAAACCAAATATGTGAAAGGGATGCCTCTGGTTAGGAGGTGAACTAATTAGAGACTATATTCATACATCATTCTCCGGAGCACTTTCCATTAGTCATTATGACAACCTAGGTCGTCATAATGACTAGGAACCCTCATCTGGGTTTTCAGTACAGCCCTAGACACGTCAAACAGGGCCTGATTCAGGATTTCCCCTGTTAGTGGGGCAGATAACTGCCCATTTTCAGTTGAATCGTGCAAAATGCGATACAAGCGTGAACGTTGGTATGGTGACTCCTTATGGGTTATTCTTAAAATTGACCCGTATTGTCATCTGAAAATTCCATTTTTTTGTTGCCATGGCAACCATTTTCCCTAGCAACCCTAAAAATCACCAAAAGCTTCAATAATGAGTATAAATATTGGTATTAGAAAAGTTGCATAGATACCTATCCCCCCTATATTGACCCTAAAGAATGTATTGGTGTCCATGAATTGTTGCTAGGATGAATGGTTACCTAGCAACAGCAGTTTTCCATAGCAACCTAAACTTTTAGCCCATTGTATACAGCTTGAGCATTAAAAGACCCTCTAGAAAGAATTTTGGGTTGCCCATCCCCAATAAATGCACCTTTCTGACTTTAATAAGCTTATTTTCTGGTTGCTAATTCAAATATTTGCCTAGCAACAGTCATTCTTATTGTTTATTTGCCTAGCAACGCACATTTACAGGGCCCTTAGCTGAATTTTAATGAATCCTACCCCTAGCAAAGTGACACCAAGGATTCTGATGGTGATTTTTGTTTGTTGCTAAGAGAATTAGTTACCAAGCAACAGCTACTGTTCCTGTTTATTTGCCTAGCAACAGTCATTATTATCATTTGTTTGCCTAGCAACACACATTTACAGGGTTCTTAGTTGAATTTTAATGAATCCTACCCCCACTAAAGTGACACCAAGGATTCTGATGGCATTTTTTGTTTGTTGCTAAGAGAATTACTTACCTAGCAACAGCCATTGTTTTTTTGCCTAGCAATGCACAATAACATGGACCTAACTCAACATTAATGATTCCTACCCCCACTTACACTGAAAAGTGACAATAGCATTAATAAAAAGTATAAATATTGCTACGTATGACATTGTCTGTATGCCTGTCCCCTATGTTTTAATTCAAGGAATGGATTCATGGGGGCCTTCCATGAAGTATGTACGCACCCAGGGGGTGGGGGGTCGTGGCAAATGCATACAAAAGCGTACACAAAAACAGGGGTGGTGGGGGGGGGGTCCAGAGCTATTTTAGCATACTCTCCAGGGGGGGCAACTCGCCTTGTCCTCCCCCCCCTTAAAAAAAGAAAGGCTGAAGAAGAAAGAAGAAAAAGGGAAAGAAAGAGTGCAAGAAATGGTATATAGTAGCCTATTTCCGTGGAGTATAATCACATTCTGATGAATGTAGGTCCTGTAGGTGACATCAGTATAGCATGCATTACCGTAAAACCTCGCGTATAAGCCGCGGCTAGTACGCGAATCAGATCAGCAGTGCGGCTTATAGGATTGGCCCAGGGTCGGGGTGTGGCTTATGCGCGAGTTTTTGCCACTATGATACAGTACTAAAATCGGCACATTCAGATCGCCAGTGCGGCTTATAGGATTGGCCTTAACTGGGGGTGCGGCTTATACACGAGTTAGGCTTATACGCGAGGTTTTACGGTATATATAATGTAAGGAATTATGAATTGCATAATTTCTACGTTGATCTTAATCATAATTATTGAAATACACATTCATGTTTTTGGAGAATCTTGAGAATTATCTATTGGGGATGCTAGAAAAGGTAAAAGATTCAAAGTTTTGATATAATTAAGACAAAACAAAAATGTGTAGGGCATAGACACCTCTTTTGTGTTTATTTCAATAGTACAATAGTTGCAAGGAATCTCTCATTGGCATGACACCCACATATGTGTTAACAGTCTGTCCATCCCCTAACCTACATACCTATATGAATTAGCTATTACGAACCTGAGAATTAGAGACATAGACAGTAATTATGCCTAGGTTTAGAACCCAGTGAGCTACACCTGCAGTGAAGTAGAGGTTATAATGCACAAGTTAACCCGTGAGGAGCTGCATAGTGCTTTAAGGTGATAATGCTCTATGTGATCATCATGCATGAATTCAGCCTTGGTAAGTATACTCACCTAACTGTTAATATATTTCCAAAGGGTTAGTGTGATGTATGAAAGCAGTCTTGATGCATAGACTCGCCAGGTTTACATTTATGCATCATGCTGACAAAAGGATTGAAGCATATTTAAAGTAGTTTGCAGCCAATAAAGGGTCAACTATTCTAGGGTTGTGAATTTGACGACCCTAGACTTGTCATTTGGAGTGGGCCACCACCTGGTCTAACATTGCCAGTTAGATGAGTCTAGTGTTGTCTTGTGGGATGGTATTAAACTTGGTAGGTCCTCAGGTAGACAACCTTTAACTCGTTTATTCCTTGACAGTCACTTTAAAGACCCTAAACTCTTCTTATAAGACAACAATTTGGCAAGTTTGGATCTCTTCATTTTATCAGTGTGTTCACCCCATCTATTACAAGTTCTATCACTGAGGGCCATAACCTACTCATCTACACAATGTAGTCTGACATGAGGTGTAGTGCATCTATCTCACCCAAGTCAGTTTGAGTAACTATAGTTTAACTGGAGATCACTCCTTCACTGTGGTTTGGTTTCAGCCTTAGGCCTCAACATGAGCGCCACAGACTCCACAAAAGAGTTAACCCACTCTATATCTACTGATGACATTTCCATGTCTTACCTCTTCTGCCTTGTCTCCCTGAGTATTAGCTCCAGGCTTGTTATCTCCTGATGGTGTATCTGCCATTGCACTTGGTAATTATACTAAAACTAGAAAGAGTGTCACTCTATCCCCAAATTATTCACAGAGGCGTGAAAGGCACATATCAATGACATTTCCGTATACAGGGTCGTGTAGATGATGGTAATAGTTGTGCGTCATGGAGTAGGGTAAGTAGGTCGTAACCATCAGGTTATGGCTTATGATTTTATAGTTCAATGACGTCATTTTAAGGGGGGGGGGGCGGTCATAATGAAAAACAGGTCTTCGGTGAGGGACCGAAAGAGGAAAAATCTCCATACTGAGGGGGAGGGGGGGTTATGACTGATTTGGGTAGGATGTCATGTACTTTCAGAATCTTGATGATGCATGGCTGGCATTGTTGAGCATTTTGAGAAATTCAAGATGGCGGCCAAGATGTCCGACATACTGGGTAACCTTGGCAATCATGACTGAACAACAATAATCCCTTATAGTTGATCCTCGATGTTACCGCTAACTGCAAATTCAGAATGGCTAACTTTGCCTCAATGTCAAGAAGTCATTTATGGAGATTGGTCATTTCCATAGTTAATAATAATGCTGATTTTAGCAGAAAATTTAAATCTCAAATCATGATTGTTTCCAAATATGGATTATTCTGTTGTTGATCTTTTTGAAAAACCACAAAGGCAGGGACTTCTGTTCCCATGGTAAGCAAGGAATATTTTCTACTGTACACCTATACTGTATACTTTCCCAACATATTTCAACATCAATTATTATGGATTATTTTTTGGTGATTCCCGATTGTTATGGTTACTAAGTACCCATGACAACCCTAAAACCATGTCAAAATGAGGTATCTCAGTGAAACCTTTAATTTGAGGTACCGGTATTATATGACTTTATATATAGGACTATAAATGACAATTTCTTTTTTAGAAAATATATTTTGTGTTAAGATAAGCATAACTCTCTAGATGCATCTGACATGTCCATAACTCCCTATTTTGAGGTACACCTACATGTATTACACATGCAAATTGTAGAAGAATGAACTTATTCATGAGTTTCCGTCCATCTTGGATGCCATCTTGAATTTCACAAAATGCTCAACGATGCCAGCCAGGTGTCATCAATTGATTCTGAAAGTACATGACTTCCTGTTCCCAAATCAGTCATAACCTCTGCCGGGGGGGAGGGAGGGGGGGAGGGAGGGGGGGCCCTGTAAGGTTGCAATGATAATTCACCCTTGGCAACTGGACTATACCAGAATCTATTGATATATATAAGTAAACATGCTCTTTCCCAGTGTTTGGATGACACACACTTGGATATTGTTTTGAAACGATTTGCTAAGGCAACATGCTTCTTTTGTACCATAAGTACACAGGGGCAGACCCTAATAGCAAACATACTGTGGCCCCGGGTGGGGCCAGACTGTGTTTGCAGGTGTGGCCCGGAGTGGGCTAACCGACGGGCTCCTGTCAGTTTAGGGCACTGGGCTTTGGTCTGGCCCCATGCAGGCTGCCCATGTTGGGTTGGACGGGTTGAAAGCGGGCTCAGATCGATTTTTGGATGGGCCAGCTAATTTGGTGCCACAGCACCGCCTGATAATTATGGGTTTTTAGAATCTATTCATTCATTCCCCAAATATCTCTTGTATTTGTTGAACCAGATATCCTAGGTCCTGCTAATCAACCCAAGGCATAGTCATACTCTTCCTACCCAATAATGGAAGTATCAAGCAGGCCTATTATCATCAGGTTTGAGCCACATGCAGCATAGGCAAGTGTCTAGGGTGTACAGCCCTTCTAATCCATACTTCATACCCACATGGAGCATATGAGACCGCGTTAAGCAAATTGTAATACCACAGAAATAGTGTCTACACTAGATAGCTGCTTTGAGAACCTTCTTTTCATCATTTAAATATATATAGTCTACCTTATATCCAAACTGTGAGAACATCTGTTTATTGTTTCCTATTCTACAGCACTTTAACCTTTTCTTATATTATTGTATAAAATCAATTTCATCGGTCTTTGTTGGAAAACTCTATTTATTGTATAGTAGTGACATCTGGTGTAACTGATCAGAACCACAAGACCAGTTTGCCCTGTCCAAACCAAACCTCAGTCCGCATCAGACAGCCCGCTTTGAAACTGATCTGAGCCCAAAGCGGGCAGCCTGGTCAGGGCCACACCGCAGCCCATGGAGCCATTTGCCCAACATAAAACCCAGCTGACTTTTGCCCAACTTCAAACAGCCAATCCAAGCTAAAACCAAATTGGCCCCGTGCGGGCTTGCTACTAGGAGAGGAAGCATTCAGTCTCCATTGCAGCTTTAAGCTTTTGCATATCTTGAAGGAACAAAAACGATTACATATAATATCATAAATGTTTATTTCCGACAATAGCAAAATAGGTAATCGAAGTATGTGACAAAACTATTGCCTTACAGATGACCTTCCTTGAAAGGGCGGAGGCGTGCTATGGATGACGAGACAGGTTTGTATTACATAGCTCTCACGGAAAATTATGCTTATATCACACACTATTGAGTTTGAGTTTAGTTTTTTTTATATTTGACAAAATATTTCTTGATACATAGTAAGATTCTTTCAATAGAGACAGACATCCTGAGCTCTATGAGAACTAGTCGTCAATATAACATAATCATAACAATAGATTGTACAATACGACAATACATCGCTTGACAATGCAATACTGAGTATGGCAATATATGTGTGTATGTTATACACAGTGTGATCAGTATCTAAACGAGATTGGCTGACCTTGGAAACATAATCAATTTTGATAGATCAAACACTTCTGGATACAAAAAGTCGCCTGTATACCGCGGAAACATGTTGTGGAAAGTCCAACCTGAATGGCTCAAAGTTCCAAGAGAAATCTGAAGATCAAAGATCTTTGAGAAAAATACAAGAAGCCTACCTAGAATGTTGTACTGATAAGGTGTTTACTCTTGCTACTGCTTTATTCAGGTTGAATAGCACACGTATTTTATAGGTGTATTGAATGCGCCGATTGGTATCATATTTCATGTCAGCTATTTTCCTGAGAACAGACCAAAGCCTTTGGATCTGCCGCTGTATCATACAGAGTACTCTTAATATTATGCAAAAAAGTGAAAGCATTGATGTACATGCCCTGACATATTTTCCCGGGTTAATGATTTTTTTGTATCATATATTGAGATATATTATGCTGCGTCTCCAACGTATATTTTATTGATAAGCCAGTCTTGAGAGGGCTCATTGAAACATAAAAGTAAATAAATGTACATTAATGGATTTTTTCCTTAGAAGATTGCCCCTTTAATATATCAACCAAAATCCATGTATACAAAGGCTGTAGAATTCGCTGTTTTAATGTGAATCTTAGTGTATTTAGTCCATCTTCTGAGGTATTATGCTTCTGATCAAGGTACTGCCACATGGCTGTCATATTGGGTTGTTGATTCCCTTCATCTCTTGGATGTTGTATAGCCTTGTAGCCGGCAACTTCCCGAGGGTCACGGAGGATCCCAGGAAAGTTGTCACGGACTCTTCTGGACATTTCATCATCTTCCCCTCCCCAACCATAAAAATTATTTGAAAAACCATTAACTTTCTCAAAGTCAACTGGCCTGAAAGCAGTTGCTGCACCAAATATGTCATTGTACTGGATCTGGTAGAGTTTTTGGTCGTAGAATGCACCAAGATGTAACGGGCTATGTTTACATCTGTACAAATGACGGCCATCCTCGGGGATGAAATCAACATCATGAAAAATGACACAGTCCACATTGCGCTCCTTCATGGCATAGTGATACCCGACATTCATAATGGCTGCCTTATTAAAGATGGCGGGGTTATTCTGCTCTACGACCATTATAGTGTAATTAGCCTGTTGGCCTTGTAGAACGGGGTGCAGATATCGTAGTAATACAGACAAGTGGGAATGCCGATCACGAAACGGCACAATAACAACAACTTTATAACGGGGGATACAGTCAGCTGGTTCCCAATGGCCCCCAGGTAGGACAGTTTGTCTGTATGGTTTAGTTTCATTATTTGCTGGAGGATTGAGGTCTATATTAAGAGCACCAAGTAGAGTTTTTGGGACACAGGCACAAAGTGGTTTCCCACTAGCTGGGACGGTTTTGTTCCTCCAGTCTTTCAAGCACAAGTCTCTCTGATCCATTAGATAATTCTCAATAATTCTCTTCTGTCTCAGTAATCGGGCAGCAGCTATTCTTTTAATCCTCTCATTAATATACAGTCTAAAACTGTTAAACGTGAAGGAAAGAATCCCAAATGATAGAATGAAAATTGTGAACTTCCTTAGATGTAAACGCATCCTGGTGATCTGGTGTCATCCATGCCAGCATATACACACATTACCATAGTTCACATGTCACACATGTTGTTATATTCATATCCATACGATCCATACAGTAGAGCATAGTAATCCCAGCCTGGTAATGTAGATATAGCTGTCCAACTGTTACGGTGTAAGCTTATATCCAATCCACATTACATGAGAATTAAGATAAGATGATATATGTACAGTGATATAAGTAGCAGCCGTTGCCCACACCTCACTATAGCTTCGTGTATTATCATACAGTTTATGAGGCCACGCGACGTGGGGGAGTACACATGTGTGCAGCTGTAAGTACACACGTATGGTTCTGGGTCACTTAAACCAGGTCAGATGTGCCCTTCTCAATAAAGGCCGGGCTCCACTGAAGCAATATTTCACTCATAAATTGCAGAGTTTTTAGTATAATTATTTCGGCATTTCGTACACTGTTTTTATCATTAATGGAGCAGCGACAAAGGAGTCGATATGCAATGTGTTATAAGTGGTGCATTATATTTACATGTATTTCTAAATATGGGCACCATGGAACATGTCTTTTATCTATGTCATCCTATTGATGTTTGTTTATCCTTCCCCACAATGAATACCATCGCGCTCCGGGCACAGTCCTGTATAAAACCTACCAGAAGGCACGGGTCATGTCTACCATACGTGTCTGCACCCATCCCATAAGGCATTGCTCTCCTTGCATGTATCAGCTCTGGACTGAAGGCTTTACATTTGATTAGATTACCAACATTACCACAATACATGATAATGAAAATATGTGGCAATGATCGATTTTGTCAAATTGATTAGATATTTTTAGATTCTCTTACAGCTTGTCATCATATCTGGGTGAAGTCACATGGTGCCGCAACGTATGTAAAAAGGACCCCTTACAGCCAAGTCTGGGGCCCCGACTACCTATGCACATACTTAGGGAATAGGACACGATACATCGACATGGGTATCATCTACTGTTTAACTGTTTAAGATTAATCATAAATGGACCTGTATATTAGATACGCAAGGTGATCCCCCAGACGACTTCCACTCACATGAAATGTACAACATATATCAGACTTGATTGATTACCCAATCAATACAGGATGGCACCCAATAAAAACAGTGAAGTACCCAATCAAATGAGGCAGACAGCACGTTGGCAGCCACCAATTAGGCACTCCAAAGTCGTATGTTCATATCAAGACTTGCAGACTGAATAAACACAGGAAAACCAAAACAATCCAAGCGAAAAACGGGGTCTCAAGTATGTAAACTTGGTAGAAACGCGAATTAACACGACAAAAAGCATAACTAAACTCGCCCATATGTACATTGTGCCTACTATGGAAAGGCGCCACCACGCCATCTAGTGTCAAACTAGCAGTTCTGTCAGAGGGATCCGAAATATAGGTGTTGAACGCTGTTATTTTGGCATGATGTTCAGTATCTGGACAGCGATTATGTCATTTCATTATATCATTAATCATCATCTAAAATAATTATTATTTATCGAAACATTAGCCTTTCAAGCGCCAGGCATATGAGTAATTACCAGTATCGCTTATATAAGTACCACAGGAACAGGGGTATGGGGGCAAATACTAATACAACATCCTATATTTGTATTCATAGAATAGATAAATACAATAAACAACATCATCTGAACTCAGAGAAGCCTGTGATTAGTCTTTGATTGACCCTTAATTACCATCTGCACATCTTTACCACAATGTACAACGTCATGTATTGTGCAGCGTAATAAGATATCTGATCCTAGTGGCAGGAAACGCCTCCAGACGAACGGCACATCGTCTTAAAATAGATTTTATGTTTTTCTTTTGAAAGGGTGTGTGTTAGGCTCGACAGTCTCAAAACTGTTTCCTGTCATATCTGCTACATCTCAGATGCAAATATGATGCGCATTATTATACCTAGCATATGATAGTCCTATCTCTTAAGGTAGGTCGATACCATTGACTCAAAAAGTTTAGAATTCCTCCAAATTTCTTCCAGAGGTGCCTTAGATCATTTAGAACAAATATCTGAAGAGAAAAAAGGGGGGTCCCGCGCTACTTTTTTAAATACAGAATTTTGAAAAATTAATATATTTCGATTTTTCTCTAAAAAATAGAAAAAAATATCACAAGTTCCATAATTTTATTTTGCCATAACCTGCAACCACAAAAATATGAAACATCACACAATGAGGGCCCAGATATTTCTCTTTATTCCAAAAATACTTTTATGGTTCTGTGATGTGGCATTCTGGGTAAAAAAGCAATGTTTGGTTGAAAATATGGATTAATTTGTAATTAATTATGCACAAAATCGATTAAAATCAATAGAAAAAAAGTTGTCATTTTTCTTAAACTTCATGAAATGAAATTTAAGATCATTTGGAAACTAGTAAGACTAAATTTAACATAGGGTCCCATGCATTATTTTGGTGTTTTGGGCCTTCGAAGTAAAAAAGTACTGCAAAAGTGTGCTAAATAAGATATTTGAAGTATTGCATTATGGGTAAAATGCTAATAATCATGTTATGAAATGGTCTCATTATGTAGCCCAGGATATACTTCAGCAATCTATTCACCTTTACAGTCAGAATTATATCATTTATTAGTTTATAAGTGTGGTTGATAACAAAATGTCCGAAATGCAAAAAAAAAAACACCTTTAATTCTTGTACACAATACATTGTCGATAAAAAGCTCAATTTTGGTCAGAATTGTCCAAAATTTGACATGGGCAATGAAGGTATATATGACCATACACCTACCAAATATGAAGTCATTCTGACATGTTTAAGGTAGATGCGCGGAAACATGCGCAGTGGTCCCGTTTTCAATGGTATCGACCTACCTTAAGCACTGAAACCTGTATGCCCACCCCAGTGGCGCCCCATTGCGCCAATACGCCCACTGGGTGGGCGTATTGGAGAGGTCAAGTGACCAGCTCTTGGCCAATCACAGCACAGCTAAAGCTGAAGCCGATTTCTGTCCAGATGTCCTCGATTGCCGATTTATATCACGATTTTCAGCATTTTTCTGATGGTTTACTGATTGTAAATGGTAAGTTGAGTGTGCGGACATGCTTATAGATCTTTAGAGCGTGTAAATCGGACCAGAAATAAGTGTTTTAGAGAAAAAAAATCGTCTGTACATGGAAGAGGACACATAGTGGCCAAAAGGTGAAGCATGAATCAAAACATGCCCGACATCGCCGATTTTTGCCGTTTATTTTAATGTTTCACAACTTTAATCGGTATGACTATCATATGCTAGGTATAATAAAGCAAAAACATAACTCGGGTGCATAACTGGAGCTTGTATGACACTCTTGTAAACTTGTATGCCTGCGGCGTCCTCTGGAGCCCAGTGAAAATTCACTTGTGGCATACGGCTCCAGTTATGCACACTCGTTATGTTTTTCTTTAGTATAACTGTAGTTGGTGTAAAAGAGAACGAACTATCCAGGTTTAGGGGCAGAGTTACCAATATTAAATACAGTATGAATACAGGTGGTGTACCTTTTAGACACGGGAGGTGTGTGAATGTCCAGGCACGTCGATGTGGTGAGTAACACCACCATTATAGGCATGGCAGGGTTCACGAGACGGCCGGCCGCTCGCACGCCCATTTCTGCCCGAGTTTTTTTGGGAGTCTCAACTTTGCCACCCTGCTAAAACTGAGCCATTAAATATATTTACAAAATTCCAAGTGCTAATGCCTTCTAAAACACCTCTATCAGGTCAGATTATTAATGATACCTGGTCCGGGGAAACTAGAGAAAAGAAACAAAGTAAATTATAGTGGATATTCCTCGGGCTGAATCTGGACTTTCTGTTGTGTCATACACCCTCACCAATCGATCATTTTAACTGTCTAAATGATATCAAATCATAATAAAAAGTAATTTTCCACATTACTCCGACCCCATGGTGTCCATCTATGTTGTTTTGGAATTTTTCTGAATTATTTTTTTGAAAACCCTGCCGTGCCTACCACCATGCTGGCTCCATCTTACTCCACGACCTAGGCCTACTGCACTGTAGCCAACTTTGACTGTATACACTATATCGTGGTCAGCAAAAAGACCATCTCGATGGGCCGTCTGGTCTAACTTTAAATAGACTGGCTTTCATCAGTATACCATCAGTGAGAGCTCTACTCCGCCGCGCACTCAGTCTCAGCCGCGCCGTCTCTATCAATTGTAGAGTCTAAGGGTGCTGATTTACACCCCCGTGGGCACATAGTGGCGCTATTACATAACACTGTGCACAGGGCAGGGTCAGGGTTACCGAAATAGAACAATGGTCAATGTAGCATTTCAAAAGTGGCCTGTTACGGTGGACAATGAACCCTGCCTCAACCTCTATCCCTATATACTCATGTAGTGAGTTGGTGTCATCGTGGTCTCCCCGGGATCCTGAAGATTGGCTGGTTGCTGGTGACCTGACCAAACAGTGGTCAGGTATGAGCCTTTCCAGACACTCTACTGGCCCTACTGAGGGTGCCGCCATTAGAGTTGACTGGGTTCGAGACTGCCGCGCACTACCCCCCACCCTCTTCCTCCCCTCCCCTGCCGTTGCTCCCACTGAATTAGAATTTGACAGTTCAGAAAAGTATAGTTGCGAAAAGTTTATTTTTTTTGTCTTTTTTCAAATTCTAGGACTTGAGCAAGTCTAGGTCTAACTGCACTGTCGATTGTATTCAAGCAAACCCAGAGGAGGAGCCAACTGCACCGCTCCTTGTATCAACACACAGGATAGTATCCCGGATAGTATGTGTCAGTTTCTAGCTATGGTATAGAGACTCTACTCTTGTAGCAGTGAGTGAGTTAGGAACTCTCTCCTTATACCAGAATCAAGCAGTGTAGACCGGTTCACGGTGCATTTGCTACACAGTCACTCCCCCAAGAGAAGGTACTCACCCACATTATGTGCATATGTTAACGCATTATTCTCACCTACAACCAAACAGGATTTATGGTGCTACACATCATGCTCAATGTTACACAGTTAATTAGTAGTACTATAATAGTCATCCGTAGTTGCATGCGTATTTGTAGTGATACACCACTCATGATGACCCATAAAAAATATTCAGCAATGTAGATGCACTATATAACCTGTATTAAAGAAATAAAGTCAGCATTGCTCTGGTTAAAAAAAGAGATAGCCATCCATAGTTAGCCATGAATAAGTCATTTCAGTTCACCATTCTGAACCGAAGGGTCAGGTAAGCAGTTAGCTAATACCCAGCGCTAGCGTGAGGCGGGCGATGTGTTGGCTAATAAGCAGTATGTCCCTTCTGGCTTGCTGTGTCAGAGATTACTCTCGTCCCCAAATCCTTCCGAAGCGAGGCTCTGGTAACAGCCACATGACCTTAAACTTGCGATTTTGTTGGGTTTGTGCAGTCTCTGTGGTTAGGTTGGAACCAGCGAACAGGAACCAGAAATGGAACAAGAAAGTATATGGTAAAAATACCATCATACATTCTGGTTCCTGTCCACTGGTCCCAACCTACCAATGGGGGTTGCCCAAACCCAGCAAAATCCCAAGTTTAAGGTCATGTGGCTGTTACCAGAGCCTTCCCTCGGAAGGATTTGGGAACGAGAGTATGTCAGAGATGGGCGTGCACATAATGCAGTGGTATATATCAACCCTTTAAGGGAAGCATAGTGCTTCGATGTATATCCATTTGTCATCATGATGAATAAATGCAGCGCAGGCGTATCACTACAGAATCACTACAGAATCAATGCATCATGCTTGCCCTTTTGGGTTGATACACTCCCATGGGCTCGGCATGATGCTCCAACACTGCCACTGGTGAGCTATTCACCAACGAAGCATTGCCAGACTGTACACCACCTCTGTGGATATCACCAGTGACCACACCTTAATAGTTCACAGCCAGTATCATCGTCACCTGGTTCTATAGAGCATTGTCTCAGTAGGTCATAAAAATTGGATGACAGAACATGTACCATGCAGCATGCATTAGATTACAGCACAGGTGTACAGGTGTACAGGTGTACTCTGTGGTCAATATCCGCATTAGCTAGATGATCACTGTACAGCGCCATCTTGTCTGGAACCTGTGCTCGTTCCTCTGCTAACTATAGAAGCCTGCTGATCAGCTGAAGCTGGTTCCTGTCATGACCGAAATTTGGTGTTTTAGGGGCCATAAACCTTTCAAGTATAGGCCTCTATTGTGGGTCCTTAGGTCATCTGTTCAGATTGGGGGAGTGGTTAGGACTCTGACCTACCAATCCATGCAGCATCGGTTCAAATCCATGTCAATGCTATTTTGTTCACACACAGTTTTACAATGTATTTTGGTAGGTCAAAGATTGTGATAGTATACAACTCGGTTGTAAAGATCCTTGATACCAGATAGATATTTGTAGTGTAATCTGAAATGGTTTTGTATTGTTGCATTGGGTTTTCTTTATAAATAATATTACTATTTCTTACCAACTATAAAAAAAGATATATTGCCTTGGCATGGATTTGAACTTATTACCCCTGGATTGATTGGCCAGTATCCTAAGCACTCCCCCAATCGAAACAGGTGACATGAGACATATTCAAATAAAACTGATTCAAAACCATTTTAGATTACACTATAAATATTTATCTTGTGTAAAGGATCTTTACAACCGAATTGTATACTATCACAATTTTTGACCTACCAAAAATACATATTAAAATTATGTGTGAACAAAAAAGCGTCAACATGGATTTGAACTCATGACCCATTGATTGGTGGGCCAGAGTCCTAACCACTCCCCCAATCTGATCAGATGATCTAAGGACCCACAATAGAGGGCTATAACTGAAAGGTTTATGGCCCCTAAAACTTCGATTTTGGACATGTCAGGAACCAGCTTCAGCTAAAGGTCTCACAAAGTAGAATTACTGCATCCTGCTAGTGCCCTATAGACAAATCACTGCCTTTCAGCGGACATCTTAATTTTGAGGTGCAGTACTTATGTTTACTCCCCAAGCTGGCCCCAACATACTCATAGGGATCCCCCAGATACCTTTAGATAAGGGTACTCGAAATAATATTCTTGTTTCTCATCACCAAGCCATGAGAAATATGACAAGCACGCTTTTTTTAAATGTTAATGGCTAATTGGGTGGGGGAACCTAGGCTCTCGGCAAACAAAATGTATGTTTTAGTAATTATGAAATAAATGATCTACGTTACAGGTAAAAATGTATGTTTTTCATTACACATATCCCATTACATTTTCAGCACTGTAAGCCTGAATCTGATACAAAATATGCCCTTATTTCCTCCATTATTATCATCATTATATTTTCCATCAAATTTGCAAAGGAAAACAAACACATTCAAAACACGATTTTGGTGATGCACACGGTGATGAGAAACGAGGTTATTAATTGGAGTGGCCTCAATGCGACAGAGACTCATTAGGCTGTTACTGGCCACACCCCTGATGTGCCTCTGAGTTCCAGCATACCATCACAGCCATTTACAAGCTTGGCATCTTAGTATGGCCAGTTTACGGTTGGCTTCCACAATCAGAATGGAGTTGCTAGATTTCAGGTATGTTAGCAGACGTGTGGGCTACAGAACACAACCTCACTGTAAAAAGAGGAGATTCTACTGTAAATCCACTCTACAGTAGATTCTACTCTAGATCTACAGCAGATTATACTGTGTACTATTTACAGTGCTGTACAGTTATCACTTTCATCATAGTTTCTTACCTTTTAAATGTATTGACCCGTAGGACGCCATGCAGAATCTAAAGATGGACATAGATACTTCACATTAACTAGCCATTAACGTAGCTTTGCAATAACCTGTACATCACATTATACTGTATATTAATATTTCCCCCCAGAGTTGCTGTGATGATTTATCTAATGGTTGCCAAGACGTTAGCAGAACAAGGTAACACCTGCATCATATTTTCTTTGATTGTTGCATTTCTGCCCAAATGATAATGTTTATTGTACTGTTTACATGTAATACTTGTCTGTTCCTTCCTTCTACTCTAAATCATCATCCATCGAAACTACTGTTCATCCTCATATATTGTGTTTGTGCATTGAACCAATGTAATAATTTCGATTCAAACCATTGTTCATGAGTTAACAAATGTATATCGCGTCTCGAACGTGTTATTTGTTAATAAACGAGAGTTGCGTGCTCTCATTGAAACAAAAAAAACAAAAAAACTTATCATAATATAAACAAAGGTAAGGGGCAAACAGGACAAGCAGAAAGGGATGAGAAGGGGTGTGACAGAGACAGAGAGGGAATGGGGAGGGATGGGGGGGATAGATATAGAAGAACAGAACGAGCATACAGGGAAGGGAGGGGATGGGTGGAGAGAGGGGAGAAATAATGCGCAGGAGATCTATGGAGGCGAGGGGGGGGGGTAGGCAGTGTGGGCAGTTAGTGGACTTTAAACCACAGCGGAGGGCCAAGACAAAGGAGTTCACACCTTGGTTATTTCCACTTAGACTTATAAAGCTGTGGTTAATTCTATTTACCCTTTCATAACCATAGTCTAACTATTACGTATGCCAATGAGAGGGAAGGCGGGGATGGAGAATCGGGGAAATAATACTCATCTATCTGCATAATATAATATATAGTTAATTTTTACTGACAAATCTTCGTTTTTCATATTCTACTGAATTCGCAGGGGGAGGTTTATTAAACACTACTTCAGAAGTTACTACAGACATGTCAGAGATAATAACTGAAGAAGACCGGGTCACCTTCCCCCCGGGTGATGTGCTGAACGACCCAAGGTTTAAGAAGTGGAACGTTGTTTTCCCACACAATGAAACCATCCTGGTAGGTATAGGCTACCTGGTTCATCTAGACATCCCAGCTAACAAAAAAACGTTATTTTTACGTCAAAAAAAGAAGTTTTAAAACTTTATTTTACGTTATGCCATAGTAAGGGGCCTTAGAGAAACGTTATATACCATTATATATTATAACGTTATAAAATATTGTATAACGTTTTTTTGCTTACTGGATATGCACACCTAATCTAATGGATGCTGATAATATTAAGGGGCGAATCATTTATTACTGGCTAGAGGAGGTCTGAGGCCCCTATCTCTTGAAAGGCCCCTATCTCTCAAAATTTGCCCGTTTTAGAGATAGGGACGAGGTGAATTGCCTGTGTTAAACGGCCCCGATCCCTCAAAGCGGTATAATGCAAAAAATATTTTTGTTATGTCCCTATCCCTCAAAAGCCCGTATCCCTCAAACGTGTCCCGTTTATTACATAGGCATCAGATGAAGTCTGTATAGGGTAAACAGTCACTAAATGATTTGAAATAGAACCTATATGTGAAGTTCCCAAGGCTGAAAGGGTTGATAGTGATCTTATTAATACAAATATAACATTTTAAAGACTTTGAACACAGCTTTACAACGTAACCTCATTAATTACATTAAACACTGTATCATTATCATAAAGTTAAATGTTTACATCATTTTCAGGAAGGGATCCGTAATGGATTCCCGTATTACAACTGGCAGAACGTGATAAATTATACTGATTACCGTGGTATGAATATT
Source organism: Harmothoe impar (assembly GCA_947462335.1). Lineage (NCBI taxonomy): Eukaryota > Metazoa > Annelida > Polychaeta > Phyllodocida > Polynoidae > Harmothoe > Harmothoe impar. Next base: position 78,497,159 of record OX381705.1, read on the forward strand.
GTGTATGTTTGGTGGCGGCTTCACACGACAGGAGAAATCGCTTTAGACCCAGTACTTCAGGCAAAATTGTACTGTCGTTTTCGGATGCGTGGAGTAGAATGGTCTTTCGTATGTCTCCAAGGAAACGACTCTTATTTTATGGAGCTATGGAAGCGGTCTCCACTTGGGTTGTTGAGTCATAACATACCATTATCTGTCTTCAATGCAGCATTAGCATTTCTCTCCTTCCTTTTTGGAATACTGGGTGAGTAAACAATTTATGTGCCCATTTGGATGATAATAAAAAAAACCACTCTGCAATCTTGCAGAGTGTAATCCACCTGTCATTTATTACGTAGTAGTTATACCACAGGTACAGCTCTGTATGCACCATATTGGCTTCAACCATGACTCATGAACGCCATTACTAAGCTCCGTGTGCTCCAATATTAATCTGTAATCCAAAGTAGGCAGTATGATATCGTAGATGACATGTAATGAATGTTTAATGCTTATTATAATCTAAGCAAGCTCCCAATGTTATCTACAGGAAACTTGTTAATTATCATTTCGATACTGGCTAAGAAGGAGTTAAGAACTGCAACTAACCTTATCCTTGCTAGTATAGCAGCAATCGACTGTGCGAACTCTGTCATGGTGGTGGTGTATGGGGTAAGTGTTGGTACATGTTAGTATATCTGTGGTTCACTGACTTCTGTCATGGTGGTGGTGTATGGGGAAAGTCAGGGTAAATGTTAGTACATGTATATAGATGAGGATGAAATATAGTTGAGGCAACATCCTAGCTATCATAAACATTATAATGTATTTTAATTCAAATGGTTTGAAATGGAACGATTTGTGTGACTCACGCTGATGTGTCACTCATATCATATTATACGTTGATGGACAAGTGTGGGATGTGCATGCGTCTGACAAATTGTCGGCAGTGTAGATATTTTACCTAGCTGTCCAAGGTCAATACGGTAAACCCACTTTGTAAATAGTTTACCCGGAAATCCCTACTGTGTTATGTTCAGTAGTATCGTGTTATATATTGTAAAGCTTCTGTAGATTCTACTGACCATCTATACTTACTATTTACAGTGCATACATGAATAAAATGCAATTATAGATTTTGAGATCTGCAAAATAATGATACCGTATTCCATTTCAGTACACTGATACATTTCTCAATATAGTCACTGATCCAGTCAGCGGCTGCAGAGTTGCGAAAATAGTCAAGGAGCTGACTCAATTGGTTGCCATCAATCATCTAGTAACACTCAGTTTTGACAGGTAAACGCATATTTCTTTGAGTATGACATGCCGTAGATACATCAATCCTGTGTATTCTATCCTCGTGTACACAAAGAACTTATACAGCTCCAAAATATTTGACACCAGCATCGATAATTATTGTTGAAAGTCACATTGCTGATCTTTAATTATATAACCAGGAGAAAAATATCACATTATAAACACCAAAACACTTGCAGTAACGTTTAGTCTGCTCCATGTATATAACGTATTTAAGTGAAATGTCTAACATTCTACTGAAAAACGTTGCCCCGTGCATAATGTAGATGGGTTGCTATTATTAAAACGCCAGGGACTGATTTTTATTAAAGATTTCTGTATTGCAATACATTGATAGAAATACTTGGGAAATTCAAAGGCAATATGTTCAGCATTAAGATGAACCTCTTGGAATTTGTCCTAGATACTTTGCCATATGCTGGTCAATGAGGGCAGGTCTCAAGTTCACTAAAAAAAAGATAATTCCAATCGTGATTATCAACTGGATAATTGGAGTATGCCAGGTCATACCCTACGTAGTTTTCATAGTTCTGGTGAGTTGTCCTTACGTTGGTTAACTTTGTACCTGATACTTAAGACCAGGGTCGTACCGGCACAAGGTCTGACCCCTTGACTACACGACAAATATTCAACCTGCAGATTTGATGTGGAGCGATACATTTTTCCATATCATTATCCAATTTAGATTCCTCTTCAAGCAGTGCTATATTAGGTCCCAGAACGATTATAATAATTCTACTAATAGAGCTTATCCTCACTAGTATAACTGTTTATGGGTCTGTTCAAAATGCTTTTTCAATAGAGCATTCTTTCTTTTTGTAATATATAGTAAAATGTGTAAAATAACTGAATGTTTTAAGTGTTTATTGTGAACCGCTGTCTAAATGGACCTTTTCATAGACATGAAACACTTCAGCAATTTCTTTCCTCTCTTGAAACAGAAAGAGGGGCTATATTTTGACGAATTCTTATGTCGCGATGGCCATGGTGACCCTGTCTCTTTCGTGGTCTACACATTATCTGTGTACTTACTCCTGCCAGTGCCCATCCTGTGTTTCAACTGTACCTGCATTGTAAGAACCTTGCTGACCAGCATAAGGAGGTCTAGAGAGATGACAGGAGACACAAGGTATGTCTATTTACAGATACTATGGGTACTTGTATGTACAAGGAGGCATAGACTGAATACAGGGGGTACATGGCAGGGTTACAGGTACTGCTTTATGGGTACTTAAAAGCAACATTCTCACAAAGCATCTACCAGTCAATTTCTAGTACTGTTCTAGCTATTATGACTTGTGGTGAAGCGTTGGTAATAAGAATGGAGCGTTAAGGAGAGGTCTGGAGAAATGCCACAGGAGACAGTGTAAGATTGCAACCCCAACTTACCAAACAGATTCGTACGAGATTTACTACCTTCAACAACCCTCTCTTTGAACATGTTGATGGTTCTATCTATAATGAAATGAAGCATGCATATAGATAATGTTTTCTACCATATGTATATTATGTAAATTTTGCTAACAACTTCCATTCCTAAATTTACAGCAGACAGACCAATGCTGAAAAGGCTCGTCTCAGGGTATGTTAAATAAGGAATATTTGCAAAGTTACAATTGATCATTATAAGGGAGCGTTCATTATTGTGGCAGGGGGGGGGCGGGCGTTTTTTGCTAAAAATGGGTGTAATTCTTTTGGTCCCCACCTGCTAATACTGTTTGGTAGAAGTACCATGAAATGGCCCAGCTCTGGGGCAGCAGAAGGTGGATAAAGTTGGGGGGCCCAGCTCCCAAAGCCAGCTGATGAGTGTTTGTTTGAGGGAGAAACAAATGTTTGAATTTGACCTTTATATTAGTGCATTCAGACTGGTCTGAAGTCTACTATATGATCCATGGAAAAATTTGTAATTTTACATTGAAATTAATGTGTTCTGAGGGACTCAAGAACATTCAAGAACATTTTAGGAAGTTTACCTTGAGATTGGTGTATTCTAAGTCTAGAATGTTCATGTTTCCCAAGAAAGTTGGGGGTGGGGCAAAAATACTTTGGCTGGGGGCCCCCCCCTGTTTTGCCGCCACTGCAGCTTACAACAAAGATTGATTTTTGATGAAGGAATGCTCTGGACGTTATAATAATGGCAAAAATCTAGAGGTCAATCGGCCCATTTTAATGTATCCTTGTATTATAACTTGCAGTTAGAGATCACTATTTAAACCAAGTTTGGTTTTCCAAAGGCTAGGATCAGTAATAAATAGGGAGCTCAGGGTGATAAAAACCTGCATGAGGCTGTACCTTGACTTTGTCCTGATCATATAAGATGCACTAGCAATCTGACTTGCATACTTGCCGTGGTCTATGCGTGAGGTTTTATGGTATGTGACACTGTAGGGGGAATATCATACTAATGATGTTTTCCAAACAGTTCCAGTTTGGATCCTGCCAGGTGGCTCTATAATTAACTTATGCTGTGGTCAGTATGACCAAGCATTGGGAATGCATTGACTCCAAAAAAGTAAAGCTTTAAAATAGTGATGAATAACTCACTGATAACCCTTCAGAGTGTCGGGAGCAACTTGACCAGAACCAAATATAGAGCTGTAAAAATTCTGATGAGGCCAAGGAGAAATGACAGAAGGAGTTGCATCCGCTGCAGAAAATTCTGTGGATCTACCGTAAAACCTCACGTATAAGCCCTCTCATGTATAAGCTGGCCCCCCAAGTTTGGGGCGATCCTATAAGCCACACCAGGGGTCTGATTATAGCAACTTCAGTACTGTACCATAGTAGTAAAAACTCTTGTATAAGCCGCACCCCGACTCTGGGCAGATCCTATGAGCCGCTCTGGCGATCTGACTTGCATACTAGCTGTGGCTTATACGCGAGGTTTTACGGTAGTGGCTATTTGCTATACATTTTAAGGCATTCAGTACACTGATTTATAGTGGGATCATCATATTTACTCTATGAGTCTACTGATTTTATAAGCCCTAGAATCTGTGAGAAGCAGGCAGCTATCAGGGAGATGGTGATGGTATTCTAAAAAAATTGAGAGCTCTGCAATTAGAATGCTGTAGCCCATTGAGCAGGGTCTGGTACAAGATACCAAGGAAAAGTGTGTATCATGACTGGTGTAATCACGCCTTTCACTGGTGGAGTGGACCTAAGCTACAATGTATCAATATATGAGGTAGATCTTCATCTTACATACTATGCATGTGCTCCTCTATTGGGAAGAAAGGCAAGGTCTAGACATGTAGGCAAGTTCACCCTTGCATATGGACGCCAAAACGTGATAGGGCAAGGCTAAAGTCCAAATATTCCAAACTATTTGAAATACCTTACTGTCATTATTTTGGCAATAGCATTCATCTAGCTGCACACTGATAGCTTTGCTGTTTAGACCCCCTACATTCTGTATTCCTATTCTCGTGTTGAATTAATGTTCATTCTCCAGTTATTGTTGTTTTAGGAAAAGAAAAGTGGTGAATCATTCAAAGTGGGGATGGGTAGGCAAGAAATTTAGCAGAGTTCTGTTGTCTTTATGACCCCAATTCGCGACATGTGTCATGAAATTCGCATCACGTTGTGTCAAAAAATACCCCCTCCCAATTAAATACCCCTAAAAAAAATTACCCCCCCCTCAGAATAGGCTGGAAAAAAAAGATCCCTCCCCCAATAGAATAGGTTGAAAAGACCCCCCCTCCGAATACCCCTTAAAAAAAAGACCCCCCCCTGATTTGCACACCCCCCCTGGCATAAATAATAAACGCTCCCTAAGTCTTGCTCACTTCATAATCATCCCTAAACCAGACAAGAATAGGAGCTAAACTAGCAGTTTGACAACGTTTCTTAACATTTTGTTGTTGTTTACATTATGGTTTCCCTCCACAGCTGACGTACATGTTGATAACCCTTGTTGTCATCTACGTCATCAGCGTGACACCGGGTAGGGTAGTGGTTGTACTACGAGCACTGAGACCTGGTGCTATCAGTTCTAATCTCTTCAAGACTGTTGACGGCCTCACTGAATTACTGCGTGCTATGAACAGCTGCACTAATGTCATAGTGTACACTGTAGTATCAAGGTGAGTTAGTGGAAAATGGTATCTGTATTATGTTGAACTATAATAACATCATTGTACATACAGTTTCATTTTAATCTGTTGAAGGATGGCACGCTGGTCCAAACCAATATTTGTCGCCACCCAGTGGTTATAGAACATTGAATCAACATTGAAAACTGGTTTTTAATATTGATTGAATATTGATTCAATGTTCTATTACCCACTGGGCATGATGCATCAACACAAAGTCAGTGAGTACCTCGCCGCCACTGCATTGGTGCATCATGCCAAATCATATATTAAAGCACAATGTTGTCCTTAGAGAGTTACATTATAGTATTCTCCTTTACAGACAATTCCGGGCGGCATTCGGGGAGATACTCTGTAGATGCTGCAGGAGGACATCAGCACAGGACTCAGGACCCGGTAACCGGATGGCCGTGACTATTGACAGTTCAAACTGTCAATAACAGAATAAAATTCCCTTATTGACAGTTCAAACTGCCAATAACAGAATGGAATTCCCTTATTGACAGTTCAAACTGTCTATAAGGGAAAAAAGATTCTCTCATTGACAGTTCCAAAAAGGAACTGTCAATAAGAGAAAATTTATCTGTTATTGCCAGTGTGAACTGTCAATAAGGGAATTATATCCTGGTATTGACAGTTTGAACTGTCAATAAGGGAATTTTATTCTGTAATTGACAGTTTGAACTGTCAATAAGAAGATTGAATTCTACTATTGACAGTTTGAACTGTCAATAGCCGGCCCACCTTGATACAGCTATTGACAGTTCAAACTGTCAATAGTGGAAAACTTTCCTCTTATTGACAGTTCAGACTGTCAATCGTGGAATAATTTTCTCTCATTGACAGTTCAAACTGTCAATAGTGGTAAAGTATACCGTTATTGACAGTTCTTCACCGAACTGTCAATAGTGGGAATTTCCTGTCTTATTGACAGTTCCTTGTCATTACTGTCCTAACCCTCAGAGCGATTTTGGTGGAAAAGTCGATTTTGGTGGAAAGGTCGATTTTGGTGGACAAGTCGATTTTGGTGGAAAAGTCGATTTTGGTGGAAAAGTCGATTTTGGTGGAAAAGTCGAATTTGGTGGAAAAGTCGATTTTGGTGGAAAAGTCGATTTTGGTGGAAAAGTCGATTTTGGTGGAAAAGTCGATTTTGGCGGAAAAGTCGATTTTGGCGGAAAAGTCGATTTTGGTGGAAAAGTCGATCTTTAGTGCAAAACCGATGTTTGGGCCAAAGAGATTTTCGGGGGAAAACCGATTCGGGGGAAAACCAATGAGGAACTGTCAATAACAGGAATAATTTCCACTGTTGACAGTGTGAACTGTCAATAACAGAAATATTTTCCACTATTGACAGTTCGAACTGTCAATAGCGTTTTTGTAACCGGCCCGGCATCAGAACAACAGGAAGAGCAGAAAACCGAGTCTAGTAACAAAACCAGACTCTCGGTTATATTCTTGGGAAGACAGATTATTGAGAGTCGTGGGCCTAGGCCCACGACTCTCAATAATCCGTCTTCCCAATAAGATACAAACCAAGAGAGTCCCACATACCTAGGCACAGAAATTAGAAGTCACTCACACCATGCGGACATTGTCCAACCAAAACACCCTATGCTTCATTGTTGTCACATGGACCACTCATTAATTTTGTGGCCCCCACCATCAATCCTCCTTTTGTATGTGTGTCTAGATAAATAAACTAAGCCCTATTTATCTAGTGACACCCAATAATGTGTACAAATCTAAGTCACACTTCACACTCTACTGAACTTTTTATTTTTGATTCCCTCCATATGTAATTGCAGTTAGAGGATAATGCTTATAGGGCATTAATCTATTTTCTGCACTACAATATGCACAAACCCTGAAACATCTACGAGTTAGATATGTATTTCTCCCCAGTGTCATAGCAGCTATGCATCCAATCTCATGGACATGTCTCAACATATTGAGCAATTTGGGCCTAGCATGAGCCTCAAAATGGGGAAATTACAGGAGATGCTTCTAACTATTATTTAAAAAGGCATACCTATAACAATACAGGTGGAAATTACAAGATACCCATCAATATGTTATTCATTTAAAACACTGAAAGTATTGTGGATATTGCGGTTATTGTAAGAGTGATAACAAATACAGTGGATAAAGTTGTGTAGTCCTACATCACTAAACCCGCTAAGACTGTACTCTTCAGTGCTGCATCATGCCAATTGTAGGTGGTTGATACACTCATCAGCATAGTGCAGCCATGCAATGTTGGCAAGTTACTCACCTGTGCTGCATTGGCGTATTATGGATGCAACTGCACGTGCCATTGTTTTAGGCTCTTTGTTGATCCTGACTTTGAGTGTATCTAGCTAGAACCAGAGCATACATACAATGGTATAATAAGAAGTGCACACTTTCCTTCATTTTGACATACTTTGAATATTATTTAATATTGTATAACGTAACTGTAGGGGCACGATGTCACTGGGTGTGTCCCGAACCCCACAGGGGGTGGCATAATCGGCTGTCATCGAGCATTGTGCCCTATATATCCCAGGGACTTGTCAATGCAATCCAGCAAGGTAGGGAGCGGAGAACAATCAGACAAGGGTTGGTAGTGTAACGGTTAGCACACTTGTCACTGGTGCGAGAGGTATGTGGTTCGATTCCCAGCCAATCCAATGACCCCTACATAATTATAATATAATATAATGTTTGTGTACTTTTGATAGGACAGCTTGATGGTCAGATGTATACAGCATGCCTTTTGTACAATGATGACCTGAATAAACTCCTTTACAGCATGTTTCATGACTCTGTTTTCATTCTACTGTTCCTGTGCATACTTTAGTAAGACAAAACAAGTCGATCAAATGGGTATACTTCAGCTTGGAAGCCTCTAGCTCCAACTACTATACATATGATACCATAGAGATAACAATACTCATAGATTTTAAGTAATCTTTAAAGGTCATTGTGGACTGGTTTATCCCCTATATGTAGCAGGTGTACTGTATATATACATGGTCATTTCCAAGTGTGATAATCTGTTTGAATTGATGGAGATATTGGGTGTGCCGATCTGTCAGCTAACGGACTAGATCTAGAATGAACGTGATTCCAAGATGGCGTGTTATGATTAACTTTATTTCTGGTTCCTGTGATTAGAATGGTACCCACTGGATGGAATGGTGGTACTGTTGTTATAATACATTTTATTTCATGCTGAATACTGTGGTATAGTCCGATGATTAGGGCCCCAAAATAAATTTTGCCAAAAATGAACCAGAATGTTCAATATGATCATACTTCATGTCCTACTTTCTTTATCAAACATTATTCACCAGAATTCAGCTTAAATTTCAGATAATTATCAATTTTATGCACAATTTGAGACTTTTGGAGTGCACACATTAGTTCACTGATTGAAAAATACACTGTAAAAGGCTCTACCTGTGCTCATGGGACTCTCTAGATTGCCTCTTTAAGGTTAAAGCAATGGGTGACCATTGGATCAGGCCAATGTTAAAGTCTATGACCTGGTGCCATCTTTGACCAGGTGCCATCTTTGACCGGGTAGCATCTTTGACCGGCTTGGTGGGAAAAGCTAAATATAGGGCAGAATAATTTATAATTGTGGTGTAAACGTTAATGTATAATTTAAAGGATAAAATAAGGTATTGTAGGGGCTTACTATCCATACAACTTCATACATAGCCTATCATCTACTTTTGGGGTCCATTACACCTTTATTACCTACTTCGGGTACAGTTTGGGCCACCTGCACTCAAAAAGTAAAGTCGTCTGCAGACTCTTCTAAGTGACAAGAGAGTGGGTCCTCTAGCTGTAGTTGTCAGATAGAAGATACACTTGGTATGTGCCAGCCCAAAACCTGACTCATGCCAGCCCTAGACTCGTCAACCAGGGTCTGATTCAGGATTTTCCCTGTAGGTGGCATCAGTATAACATGCATTCTGTATAAAGCTGGGGAATGAATTGCATAATTTCTATGTTGATTTTAATCATATTTATGGGAATACACATTCATGTTATGGAGAATCCTGAGATTTATCTATTGGGGATGCTAGAAAAGGTAAAGGAATCAATGTTTTGATATAATTGAGACAAAACAAATATGTGTAGGGCACAGACACCTCTTTTGTGGTTATTTCTATGGTACAATAGCTGCAAGTAAACTCCCATTGGTATGACATCCACATATGTGTTAGCAGTCTGTAACTAAAGGGTAGAAATACTCTCAATATAGACTTGGGGATATGGCAGGAATTCCCCGAACCTACATACCTCTATGTTTGTATGAATTAGCTATTATAAACCTCAGAAATATAGACAGACATGGACAACAATTATGCCTAGGCAGAATCCAGTTAGCTCCACCTGCAGTGAAGTACAGGTTATAGTGCACAGGTTAACCCTCTAAGGGGTGCATAGTGCTTTAAGGTGCCATGCTCTATGTGATCATAATACATGAATTCAGCCTTGGCAAGTATACTCGCCCAATTGTTGATTCATTTCCAAAGGTGCATGAATGCAGGCTTGGCGAATAGACTCACCAGGGCTACATTCATGCATCATGCTGACAAAGGGATTCAAGCACATTTAAAGCAGTTTGCAGCCAATAAAGGGTTAACTATTCTGGGTTGTCAATTTGACGACCTTAGACTTGTCACTTGGAGTGGGCCACTGCCTGGGCTAACATTGTCAGTTAGATGACCCTAGTCTTGTCTTGTGGGATGGTAACCGGACAGTTCATCAAATAGACAACCTTTAACTCGTTTATTTTATGACCGTCACTTTAAAGACCCTAAACTCTTCTTATAAGACAACCTTTTGACAAGTTTGGATCCCTTCATTTTATCAGTGTGGATGGCTGATGCCAACTACCACCCTCAGGGGTCTGGACGTCCTTGACTTTACCCTCTCAACAAAGTATTGCGTCAGCCAGCACCTGAGGATGGTGTTCAATATAAAAGTAAATTGTTATATTATAACTTGTCATGTATAGGAAACGGATTAAAGAATTTCCCCAAAATTTGCGTTACCCCTACTTTGGCCTAATCAGAGACATAACTTCAATAGTTGCGTATTATTTCAAAAAGTGCAATTTGCATATAAACCAGAAATAACCAACGCCATTGTTTTATCACTAACATAGTGTAACGACTACGGGGAGAGGGGTTTCCACCGGCTCCACCGGCGCATCTATATATAAGCCGTCGGTGTCCCCACCAGCAAGCTGTCGGAGTCAAGCTGTAGACTGAACCAGAGGTAGAAGCGAGCCAGCACTGGGCAAGCCTGATTGAACATTGTCGTACATCATTGAATATTGAAGAAGGAGTTGAGAGTTACAGCATTGAATGATAACACGAACCACGATTGATTCCCAGATGAGAGGCCTGGGTGTGAGCCTATGAATAAAGGAGTGTTAGCCTAAGCGAACAGATCCGTCTGCTTCTTCCCCAAACGGGGGCATAGTCCTTTTATCACAATATTTAAGAAGAAAGGAAACGATTTTTTTTTCTTGATACGTAGAGTTCAGAGTGACAGCATTGAACGATAAAACAAACCACGATTGATTCCCAGATGAGAGGCCTGGGTGTGAGCCTATGAATAAAGGAGTGTTAACATAAGAGAACAGGTCCATCTGCTTCTTCCCCGAATGGGGGCATAGTCCTTTTATCACAATATTTAAGAAGAAATAATAAGATTTTTTTCTTGATACACGGTCAAAGATGGTACCCAATCAAAGATGGCACTCGGTCAAAGAGAACCACAACAGCCCTGAGCCGTTTCGCATGCTCCAGCCATTCTGTACGCTCCCATGTTTTTGCCATGGGGTCGCCATGGGGTCGCTAGACAGGCAATATACTTTCAAAATCCAATATGCATCTTCTTTGTTTTCATACCATCTTTAGTCATTTACACAAGTGATCAACAATGGTAAAACAAAAATGTGATGAATACCAGTAGTAGACATTACAATAATTAGCATTAAACACACAATTCTATACATTGTATGAGTGCGTGAGGAATGTATGCAAGATATTTAGCTCATCGCAGAGAACAAAAATGGCTGCTCTATACAGTGTATAGTGGTAATTAAGTGGCCCATAGAGGTCACAAGCATGGTCACAAGTATGTTGTGTCTCAGGTCCTCAGCCAAACCAGGCCTAACTCAGTTTTGGAAGAACAATGAGGTAGGCCTACTCTTCCTAATCTTAGGGAACATGGAACGTCCCGCGTGTTCAGCATGTAAATAGGCACAGGGTTTGGTTTCATTACACACAGTTGAAGCACTATGCAGCCCCATATAATGGAGATAGTATAGACATTCCTTATGAATTTGAAAATAATAATATTATGTACATTTTCAGATGTGAACCCTATCTAAAGTAAATATACACATACTTATCATCAATTGGATATTTCAACACTAACAGGTTTTGTCATACCATGATTAAGGTTTTCTGTGTAAAAGAAGGACAAATTTATTTTTTTAGCAGTGTTTATTCAGTGCTAGTGGATACATTAGCATCAATTACAAGAAAACAAACTTTTAACAATTCAGTATGTCCATTTACGTCTAGAATCCTAGCCAATCACGCGAGTGTATGGGGCAAGGTTGAATAAAGACGCATCATATAGTAACTGGATGCATTCCCATAGTCACCACATGCAGAAGCTAGCTCATACAGACCTAGTCTCATGTAAGCTTAAACATAGTGATGTATACCAGGGGGTCGATTCATAACAATGTACGACAGCTCAATAAAGCTACGACCACCAAAAAACATGTTTGTAGGGAAAAGAGAGCAAATTGTAATTTTCAGATAGTAGTAGCTAAGGAATTGTCCAAGGCTGTAGTACAAATAATTTGATATCATTTCACAATGAAATCGTAGAACACAGGTCCATTACATAATCATACTACTATCCAGTAAAAGGTAGCTGTAACAATAAGTAATCTAAAAATTAATCACTGTTTTGTAGAAGGACATGAGAATATAACACAAAGTACGATTTAGGGGTAAATTGTTAGATAATGATTTTCAAAAAATGGTTAATATTGTGTATTTATGAGGCACTCATTCTTACAAGGTAATCTACATGTAAATATCAGTCATTACATCTTGGTTTCGTACAAAACAAACCATTATTAAAGAATTTTTAGATGGCTGAGATGACTTTAGAGTCTGTCTCAGCCGTATGTTGTGAAATGGGCATTTTCTCCCTTACAACCACCATATACAGGTATTCTGTGCAATAGGACAATTGGGAAATTTGCTCCCATTTTCTTTTGAAATGCACCCCTTTTTTTGTACGACAGCATTCTACAATTTTCATGAGATAAGCTAGTCGAATGGGATAAGCTTGTCGTAAGTGTGGTTATTTTTCTCCACCCTTACAACTGTTATTCAGCTGTCGTAGGTTTGACACAAAATGACCCCTAGACGATCAGCAATGGTCGTAGCAGTAAAATAGCCCTCTATGTCATAGAAACTTATGAATCGAGCTCAGGTATTACAACCAATCTGTTGTATCTACCACTATGAAGATATGATCAGTCATATCTAGGTATTTCACAAGGCCAATTCATATCTCAACAATAAGAAATGAGTAATGAGTGAGATACAACCAAAAACGTTGTGATACAATTTTACATAAAGTGGTCGTATCTTATTACTCGTAATTAGTTAAGATCAATCGCAATAATCCTCTTGGTTGTGAAACGCCCTACTGCTCTCATAATGTAGCCTGCTCCGGGCATATCATGATGTGTGTACATGTGGTCAGTGCCTAAATCTGACGAGACATTCAGAGCTCAGAACTAACATGGCCTCCCAGATTGAGTGACAAGAATTATTTCTATACACTTATACATGGCTCATTCCCATGAACGTGGTGCAACTCACAAGAGTTTCGTTGCAAAACGCAACAAATCCATTTCATGAGTTTTGAGATAATAGTGTATTTTTGATTTTGACGAATCAGTGCATAGTTTCTAAAGCATTTTTCTTTAATAACTAATGATTAATGTGCCATAAATAAAATACCTATTAAATCGATTTTTGAAATCCTCTGAATTTTTTCCTAGGAGAAAAAGGATGATTTAAGTTCAATTTTCAGTTTTTTTGCAAAACGCAATAAATCCAAAATCTGTTTTTCTGCAAATATCCATAGAATTAGTAATAGCCATTTTTATTTCAATATTTTATTTTATTGATATAGTGGGACATACATGAAACACCAACAAGTAGCTTTAAAAAATCCTTGCATCATTTTTCTTTGATTTAGAAATAGGATTTTATTTGCTCAATTTTTTTTTTTTGCAAAACATGGTTTTTATGTCCAAATTTCAAATGCCTTCTTCATAAAATAGTTTTTTTTATTTTCAAATAATGCTATTAACAATATAGACCAAGATTGTATAAATTAAAGCCTTATTTAGACCATGTAGGCCTATGTATACACATTAAAGAATAAACAGTCATACATACAAAAACAACCTTTGGTAAGGTGGATTTATTGCGTTTTGCAAAAAAACTGCTTTTGGATTTATTGCGTTTTGCAAAAAAAACTGAATTTTCAACAGGCCCTATCTACTAAATGAATACACTTTTTCATTTTTTTTTTTCACAATTTTTTTCAGTTTACCCTAGACAATCCCCCTGACCTTTTTTCTCCCGATTTTGTATTTTGGCGCTTATTGCGTTTTGGAACCAAACTCTTCATTATTATTTCTATACACTTATACATGCCAGCAACAGGCAGATCATCTACTGTGAGATTAATCTGTGCCAGTCTAACCTTAACGAGATCAGAGCAAACATGGCTGCACCACCCCACCCATTTTAACTTCATAGGATACAATTTACTCTCATAGCCGATGGGTTGCATAGCACCTTAACCCTTTATCATAATAATGCATGTATAATGCAGCATGCAGACCCTATCATGTTTATACTGCTATGGAGTCATCATCATGACCAAATATACTACAGTGAGTTACTCTGTGATGTGCTGACCAGTACTTCTTTATTGCGACAAATGAACAGGACCCCTCACACTCCTTACACCTTCTAAACACTCCTTTCTAATATGAATCAAGTTAAACTGTAGACAAGTTTGACACAACTAGCTGTTCACATTCTGCACTATGAGGTTCTTCTGCCTCATCCCCATCCTGTTGATTAGGCCTGCAGCCGGTGCAGCGGTTACAGCTGGGTTGTTGGTATGTAGGGCTGATGGGCAGGTACCGCAACCACTTCACCCTCCGTATCAGGTTCATACCGAATGGAAAGTCATAGGTAGAATCCCCCTCCTGCTCAGCTCCCTCCTGCCTCTTTGGTCCTTTCCATCCTACCAGGCCGCGCTCCTCTGGTGTACCTTGAAGGGAAATTCAAGATATTGATATTAAAAAAACTATATAGTGATATCTGCCAGACTGCAGTGCCACTAAAGAACTTTGCTAACTGGCAACAATTGCTATACAAATAGTGAGCCATCCTAGTGAACAAAAAACGTTATACAACATTTTACAAACATTATATAACATTATATAATTTTTCTCTATGGCTCCCTTCTATGGCAAAACATTATATAATGTTTATAATGTTATTTTGACATAAAATAATGTTTTTTGTCAGCTTAGATATCTCTTTTTAGTTCTTGCCACTGAATATAAAACTTGTGTATTTTCATGAAATCATGCCAGTAGTAAGGTGGCCGGACCATTTTTGTATAATAAAACAACATATAAGTTATATTATACGTCTAGATTTAGCCTTATTCTTCACATTTTAGAAACATGTTATGCAATGTCCATAGAGTGAATAGGGACAAAAATCTTGGTGGTTGAAATACCCTCATCCGGAAATACCTTCTGACAGGTTTTGAAATGGTGCCACACCCATCATCATGGTGCATAGATGGCCTCTTCCTTGAAATAGGTACGCCCCCTTGAGTCAAATAGCTGCACTAATGACTTTACCTCTATCCATGCCATGCACCAATGTTCAGTATAGAAACCAATGGGATACAGCACTGGCACCTGGTGTCAAAATATGGCTATACTGAAAGAAACAAACAAACCACCCCCAGGAGATTGCCTGACGCTGGCTGGCGGTAGAAGTTTTATTTTCATTCCAAGTGCATAATTTTCAGTTGATTTAGCCCTATTCTTAGTAGTGTACCATAAATTACCGATTAAAGCTTTCTAGAAAAATAATTGGGCTATAATAAAATTATTTTTAGGTGGCTTATCTGTGAAAAATATAATTTTGATAGATAGCTAAAAAGGAACCAAAAAAGATGGATTTGCCATCAACCAGTGTTCTTTCAAAGGACAGGTTGAAGAGATTACTCAGTTATAGAGCTCAGGAGAGGATCGAAATGTGAAGAAATAAAAAGAATTTCGATGATACATGGATTTGCCAGCAACCAGTATTCTTCCAAAGGACAGGTTGAAGAGATTACTTAGTCATAGAGCTCAGAAGAGGCTTGAAATGTGAAGAAATGTCAACATTGCCCCAACATTACGGTATGTAATACACTTTAGTATGCTTACCCCAGCTAGTATAATTATGATGGACCTATTCAATATCTCAATTTACTAAGTTACTAGACATCTTTACCTGTTCTCTAGACATCATAAAAGGGTCGTTTAACATAGGATCAGATATACGCTGCGGGATTGGCCAGACCCTCTGGCCACCCTACCAGTAGAGAGAGCTCGTCCAAAGGATAAACTGAACATGGCCATCCTGTTTCAGACCATCCACTTTAAAGTTAAATGTGCATTTTATGCTTCCAAAGACCATTATACATTAATATAGATTTGAGAATAATGTTTTATAATCTGACCTGGCACTGTGTTATCAAAGAAGAACCCCACTGCACCTCCAATCAGCATGGGGGTGTTGAGCAGCACAAAGATCACCTGGTCCAGTGAATCATATCCTGTACATGAAACAACATTGGGGATATAGGGATATGAAAGGTAAGTGAATGGAGTCTATTTGATATTCAACACAGACTGAGACAACTGGCAATGCTGGTGTCAATAGCAACTCAATAAAAGGTAAGATAGCAGCTTCACTACCTCACCACAGACCTCTTCACAAAGAGGTGCAGGTGCCAGTTCAAGTATAGTGCAGGGTAAAACACAACATTGAAATTGATGATCAACAGATCAATGTGTCGATGATTTAGGTGAGTGTCGGTCCTGTAGAATTGAAGGATAAAATGGTCTTCAAATTTCCAAGTACATGCATGTATGGTATAAGGGCCACTTACTGCATAAAATGGTGAGGTAGCTTACAGATTCCACAGTGGTGCAATGTACCAATGTGAGATGTACATTGTACAACACA
Organism: Harmothoe impar; assembly: GCA_947462335.1. Lineage (NCBI taxonomy): Eukaryota > Metazoa > Annelida > Polychaeta > Phyllodocida > Polynoidae > Harmothoe > Harmothoe impar. The sequence goes on from OX381705.1 coordinate 78,513,933, forward strand.
ATCTCATATTTAGACTTCACCACTCACCTGTCTTGATTTCCTCTGGGTGGCTACTGACCCAATGTGGCAGGGACAGACCCAGAAGGAGTGAGAAGCCAATGATAAAGAGGTTTCTGGAAGAGTTGAGGTCCACGTGCTGAAGGCTTGACACTCCCACTGCAGCCACCACCCCTAGATGCAGGAGACATACGTGAAAGCACTGCATTGGTTCATTGATACCATAATAGTAGTCATTTAAAAATACTGAGAAATAGGATGAGCAAAGGTGTATACTGATCATATTGTTATTCCAATGACCCTATGTCAAGGAACAGCACTCCTATCGGCTTTACTCTTTGCTACAATGTAGAAATGAGATAAGCTTACCAAACATCGTCATGAAGATTCCACCAAAGATGGGTTCAGGAAGAGTCACAAAGAGGGCACCAAATTTACCAAACATTCCCAGAAGCATGGCCACTAGCGCCCCCACTTGTACTACACGACGACTAGCCACCTAGAGAGAAGACATCAAGTAATACATACACAATACTAAGTCATTTTACTTAATCCTTACAGGCCCTGAACTAAATTTCAACTAAAGTAAGATATCTGCCACATGACTAGTGTACCCTAAGTAAATCTGCAACAGTTGAATTTGTTTTCCTGACATATATAGGGTTCATGTTACATTTCCTAAAAGCTGTTGCAATAGCCTTTCTTAAACTAGGCCTTCTGCATGAAAAAAATGCTCAATATGGTAATCATAGCAACCAGAAATGTTCCATCTGTTAAATCTCTCAAACCTTGCACTAGATTGGCCAAACCTGGAGCCATGGAGCAACCTTCTTCTATTCTATTGCCATTGAGACAATGGAATTCTTGTATCACACCCTTACCCAGCTAACAAAAAAACGTTATTTTACGTCAGAATAACGTTTTAAACTTTACATAACGTTATGTCATACTAAAGAGCATTAGAAATTAATGTTGACATATAACGTTATATAACGTTATAAAATAGTGTATAACGTTATTTGTTTACTGGGTTAACATGGGCTAGTTGGTATCTCTTGCAATGGTACACACCCAACATTTATATGATAGAACCATGTATGACGTTAAATATATGCAAAATACCCTATTTGGTACCATTTTACCCCACTGGCCCCCTAATGTGAAAAGAATGCTGACAGACCTTGGTGATCCCAATGGCTCCAATATTATGGCTGTATGACGTAACACCACTTGTACCGCCCCACACCGCTGCACACGTAATACCAATACCCTCAAAGAAAATTCCTAGAAATCCAAGACAAGATGGTGGCTACAATAAATCCTTTAGATGTTGCGTAAAAGCTTCATGTTTCTGTTGCTAGCGCAGGCAAGTGACTCACAGGCACTGTACTGTACCAATGTGTATCAACCAAGGAGAGTCGGCATGATGCATGAATGCAGCACTCTTTTCTTTTTGATTATACAATGTATGATATTGTAATGTTTAGTATCAGATCCATGAAGCACATGTGAACAATCGTCATTGAATTTCATTCCATTTAATATTGTATGCATTATGGTTGAAAAGCTGGGTTTGCTATAGGTTTATGTTTCTAGTTTCAAATTTGTAAAGCATCTACTATTTGTACATATTGTGGCATCGAATCATACCTCTGTTAATGGCATGTATAGGTGGGGGTGGAGCCTCAGAGATCTGGGCACATGCGTAGTAGTCACCTATGGATTCAATCATTCCTGCAATCATTCCAGCCATAATTCCTATAACGGCCGCTGTAGAGTAGGTTGGCAAACCCCACTGACCTGTGGATACAAAACAAGTTTAAGTACTATTCATTTGTCATGATGCACCAATGCAGCTCCCATGAGTAACTCTGAGTTATCACTGCATGTATTGGTGCATCATGCCAACCAGTATGGATTGCATATCTCCACCGAGTCGGCATAAAAATGGATGTTTTCATTGAAACAACTTTTCAATATTTTGAATATAATATTATTATGTTTTCAGGAAACATGAAATATCTCCATGCATGCAAGCACAACTCATGATACATGTATAGCCTAGCTCTCCAGAATCTAGTATGTTTAAGATTGCATTTCATGTGTTTCCCATAAGCTGGCAACCCACTACCATCGGATCGGAGCTGTTATCAGAAATTGGACCCAAACAGATGCAAATCTAAACAAACCTTGACATCTGATCATCCAGGTTACCATGATCTGACTGATTTACTTTCGTGAGAATGGACCAGGAGATCGGTTAGTGGAGACCCAGCTATACTCTTAAAATCTTGGCCTCAATTGAGGTAATGAATTCTTTAATCAAACGTATATATATATGGCACATCAATTTTTTGAGTAGATTTATCTTTATTATGTCGATAAATACCTTATCCTTCATGACAAGTCAGTTATTGTACAAAGACTTTGTGTATATCAGATATGATCAGTAATCATTTGTGTTTGACTTTTAAAACTGAGGTAGTTTTATCTTTCATAACAAAAACATTAGTTCGTTGTAATACAATACACCGTCAATAATAATATTTGTTTACTTGACTAATAAAAATACCCTTGTACAACATCTTTAAGAAGGGCTGCGTTTTAGCAGTTATGCTAATTCAAGGGCAGCTGCCTTTTCCTTTTAAAACATACACTGTAGTCTGGATTCTTCGGAATGCTATCAACTTTCTTTGGTAAATTAAAGAAGAACTAGGGTGATACAATAACTTGCTCACTATGAGTAAGAAACTTTAAGTTCTTTTATATGATATCACATTAATGAAAGTACATGATGACTTAAAGATAAAAAAAGATTAAATTAAATTCTTAGTTTACCAGGTGTAGTCCGAGCACAATGTATCATATACTCTGTGGCATTAATAGCAAACTAGACCACTCCAACAAGGGGGGGGATAAAAGGGCCCGTACCTGGGTAAGGGAATTTGAACCACTTAGCGTCATCAAGTACTTTAATTTTGACATCAGTCCTGGCTGCGTAACCGTGTACAGAGGGGTCAGACGGGAAGACATCAGCAGCAGTTAGGATGGCACAGAGGCACCACACAAGTACAATGGCAATTATAATCTGAGGAAGAAAACATCTATTTAGGAATGATATTGATTCTATGTGTATGATTATCATTTGTTTCATTAATTGCTAGTTATGGAAATAAAACAAATTTAATTCAAAGACAGTCAAGCATGAAGGGCTTTACAGGCTTACTCTTTTAAAAATCGATATATATATATATTAGAGTCTATACATATTAGAATAGATAATGATTAAATACCATTACATAAACCTTTGGATTTAAGCAACTTATGTTAAACATTATCATTTATTACTGATATTCTGTCGGCAGCTTGAAGCAACTTTAAGCAACTTTAATGCTTCAGTCTAAAGTTGCTTAAAGTTGCCTCAAGCAGCTAAAGGAGGGTTATCAATCAACTTGAATTCACTTAAAGTTGCTTCATCCCAAAGACTTATGCAGTGATACATCATGAATTACTAACTGGGAGTAACTGGAAGAGGGGGTATCTGATCATATGACACCCTTTGTCGAGACTAAAGGCAGGCAATGGAGCACCAATCTTTCCAAGGTACTGAGAAAACAGGATGATTAGTCCCATTGTTCTACAAATAGAAAACTTCCAAGTCTATACATACTCAGAAAAGTAAGCGTCATTGTCGCTAGAACCACTCTGACCTGAAAGTCAGGCACTGCGAGAGTGGTTCTAGCGACAATGACGCTGACATTTCTGAGTATGTACCATTGTGCAGTTATATGAATTCGAAACTAATAACAACACTTCCACAATTTTACAAAGTAAAATTAAATTTCAAAGGATAAAGTACTGCACACCTTTGCTTTAGAAAATGACATTGTAAAGTTGCCTACGAATATGAGAATCTTTTATGTATACTTAACAGAGAATGAGATTGCCTCTTTGACCCAACACCATGTAGCTGCTCGCAGCTCTGCATCGTTAAAGTATGATGACACAATATGAATGTATTAAAGCACCATTCTGTCATTAAAGGGTTAACATGATGTTGACTTACAGAAAGGCGATCCCCCAGTGTTGAGCTGAATAGTCTGCAGCAGCCCCAAACAGGGCAAGCCCAATCAGTGTTATAGTGGGTGCAATACACATGGGTCCAATGAATGGAAGCAGCATCCCCAGGACACCAGTCAACCCAAGCAAGATTTGGAATATTGAGGCTAGTGCCAGGGAGCCCTGAATCTGAAAACAAAGATATTTTCTTTCACAATCACATTTTGCTGAATATGTGTTTGACAGTACTCATCTATGTATTCTTATTAACATTTTGTCCTGAATTATCTGAGGAATGTGATATTGAGAACCTACAGAATCGTTCCTATCTATGGCTAAGAGAGGACATCCTCTCAGAGAGCTTTGACTTATTTTCAATACAATATGCATAGTTATCATGGGGTGTTTCTGAGATTTGTGGGGTCCACATAATACGTCATAGTTATTTACCATGTATTAAACTTGACCACCATGACAGAGGGATGAAAAGAGGGATCATTCGCTGTGGCACAATGGAAACCATCTTCGATCTCACCTCTCTCATCCGACTTGTCCAGACATCTCGCCTCCATGCTAACAAGGTCTCATTTATGTTCATGGATTCGCCATATGTAGAGGTCAGATTAGCAATGTCTGAAATAAAGATCACATCATAATAACAGCTTATCTGATTAAGAGTAACTGTCTCATTGTATTACCCGATTACAGCATCCATACCTAATGTGCATGTTGCCATGCTATTCTCAGAACTGTATTTACAAGTGAGGTTATTAACTGCACGCCCTTACCTGGTGGGCCCTCAGGACATTGCCACCTTGGTAGTGCTAGCACAGCCAGTATAGGTGCAATAAAGGAAAAACTCCCTCCTTGTATAATTGGTAACCTAGTAAAGAATAAGGATGATAAACTCATTTTAAGTTGAATGTTGTCATTGGTTTCCAGTGAACTTCTGTTTAGGATAGAATGGGACTAATTGAAATTGAAATCAAGAATTATACATTGAAGAACTTTGTTAAAGAGACTGTCAAGGGTAAAGGATCATAGTTATTATCTCCTCAAATCCAATTTGGTTTCTTGAAAAAAAAGTACAACCAACCCACTCAACAAAAAGACGTTATTTAACCCTAGAAAAAACGTTCACTAAAGGTTTGAAAAACGTACGTTTTTAACGTTTGTTTTACGTAAAAACGTTGACTCCAAATAATGAAAATAAACGTTTTGTTCAAACGTTTGGAAGTGCAACCTTATTCCCATGTTAAATGACGTTTTTCAGAGATCAAAATAACATCTTTTAAGGGTCAAAATAATGTAATTTCTATTGGGAAAAGGGCACCAAACCCATCTGAAAAATGAGCATAGCAGCATCATATATTTTTTGGTTTCATTTATTTTACCTTATTACCATTGTGTTTGACGAAAGAGACTTTGTTCTGAGGGTGTATTGGTAAAGCACCAATTCACTGGTCTTTCCTAACCATGATTTAAAGTTCTTTCCTACCTTCAGTAGGGCTACACAAAGAAGCACTTGATACATGTAGGTATTACAAACGCTCATTTGAACTGGGGTGACTATAAATTATATTTTTCAAATACCCATTAAATGGGTGTTTTAGGTATATTCCCATCCTGGACTGTATAGATATGGTTGACCTTGCTGCTAGTCTATGGAAATTGATTTGATATGAAATATTGCAAATATATGGATTAGGATAAATCGGGATAATTATTATTGTGGCACTTTTTATATGAGATAAGTGTTGTGAAGCATCAACAAAATACCATCAAAGGAATAGTGCTACCTCCTGGTTGCAGATACTGGCGTCAAGAGAAACGTTTATTTACACCAAAATAACGTTTTTATACAAACGTTTTTAGTCCAAACCATGTGGAAACATTGAATAATGTATTGGATGCAAAGGTTTTGTGCTATACCATATAGAAATGTTCAATAATGTTTTAAATAGCAACGTTTTTATGTAAACCCTGTAGAAACGTCATATAAGCTCATATAAAAAAACGTTCTCCTCTAAACCATCTAGAAAGGTTAAATAATGTTCTACATAGCAACGTTTGTATTATGAACCATATAGAAACGTTTAAACAACGTTTTTAAAGAAACGTTCTCCTGAAAACAATGTAAAAACGTTTGCTAATGTTAAATAACGTTTTTTGTGGAGTGGGGAGGAACTCTCATTCCATCTAGGTTAAGGGAGTGGTCAATTGTTAAAAACAGAGTGGTTACCAGGTAACTATGCTTCTAAGAAGGGGTGGGGCTGAACATCCAAACTATTCTTTATGGTCTATATAATATGGGTAGCTGAACCCTGCCCATTTTTACATAATAGCTACTGCCTAAACACTCCTACAATCATGGTTCCTTTCCTTTCCCTCCTTCTATTTACCTTGTTCCAAAGGTGGCCTGTAGCAGTGTGGCTATTCCATCGATGAAAAAGACTGTACTGATAACTTCAGCTTTCCCCACATCGTCGTCTCCAATACACATAGCGGGTGTGATGAGAAGTGGGACAGTGACAGTTCCCCCGAACAGCAGTAGGTAATGCTGCAAAATATTCTCAATCAGTACACATAGGTTTATATGACTTTGCATGATTTCAATCATAACCTTATCGATATACATATTAATACGTCATAATCATAACTGACTGTTACGTATTATTACTATGTATTTCATGTCGTGAGCAGGTAAGCAGAAAGGATGCTCCTTATGGGATTAGTTCTGATTTTAGCTACCAGGGGCAGCCACTATTGCCTAAAATGGAAGAATTAGGCTAAGAGTAAGAATTGCTCCAGGGTACTTTTTTTCTGTAGATGTATGTACAATGCAGTCCGCTTCATTGCCACAGACCGATAGACCAGGGAGTGTCCCCCTGTGTTTATTCACTTGAGTACACTGATATCACTAGGCTCCCTATACGACCAATCTCTCAGTCACTTGTGTCTAACCTAGTTAGTCATTTTTTGGCTCCCTATATGACCAATCTAGGTAAGTTATTATTCTCAGGTTGGTCAGTACTGGCCAATCCACCTTAGTCTTTTAATCTCAAGGGGGAGCCACTGAGTGGTCATCACAGGTGGCACCAACTAGTGGTATACACATACAACACACCAATGATGAACCTAGGTTAGCCACTACTGTAGCCCTCCCCTGATTGGTCAGATTCTGCATAGGACTGGGCTCTCATTAGCCCGTGTCCCATAACAAATCTGCTTCCTGCCATGTTTCAAGGCACCCCACCTTCTGTAGAAGGATTGGGATGTATTGAAACTGAACTGTGTTCAATCTGTGTATAGTTTTTATTTACCTCATTGGGTGCCTTGAAACCTGACTATACGGCATTGGTTTGTCAGTGAGTGATCATGGCTAGTGTGTGCAGTATCCACCAGGTGGGGGATATGGGATAATTATGTGCTGTACACCTGGTATAGGTGGGGGTATACGCCACACTATTATATATAGAGAGTATATCCTATGTCTCTCCTGTAATGAAACTAAGCAACCTATATGGGTGGTCACAGGCGAGATTGTACACCTGTATTATTAAGGACGCCTTACATGGGTCCTTAAACCCAGTGGGCACAAAATCCAGTTCCATGTTGAATCAACATTGGATCAACATTGACAACCATCTATCAATGTTGATTCAAAGTTCTGTGCCCACTGGGAATCAGCAGACCTCCTCCAAGCTTAGCAAAAAGTTAACACTACCTAATGGACTCATCTTTTTTTCCCTTTAAGATAGAGCACAATAAAGTAGCATAGCAGGCCTCTCTATAATGGAAGGGTTCATAATACAGATATTGATCTTTCTGTGATGGGAGGGAAAGGCACCAATACAGAGGCCAATGCCAATATTACCTCCTGCGTTTTTCCATCTAAAACTTGTCTTGTGTAGCCGTCATACCTTCCAGCTAAGAACATTCAGTATACACTTTCGGTGGAGGTCTACATACTGCCAATAAATAGGGCAGTATATAAATTATATAATCATGTATGATTTGCATGAATAGGCCTACATGTGAAAAGAAACCTTTATGGTTGTAGGTAGGAAAAGACCCTCAGTCATTCATTTATAAGAAAGCTTAGTGAGAGGTGATTTACCTCATACCTAGCAAGAGGCAGCATTGAGTAAGCAATTGGCAGATTGTTATTGTTATCCATTTTACAGTTGGTTGACTTTAATTCTCATAGGAGGTATTGTGCCTATTTTCATATAGAAAGAAGAACCTATCTTATTTATGAATTGACCAGTCCACATATGATAAGGCTGTGTCTCACAAACTTGGGCCGATGTGTTTCTCTATGACCGGGTGCCGTCTATGACCGGGTGCCGTCTATGACCGGGTGCCGTCTATGACCGGCTATCTAAAAAAGTTGTTTAGAGGGATAAACTTTTTTTAAATTTAAATTATTTTTTTTATCTATAAGAATTGAATTTTTTTTTTTTTAAATACTTTTTATTCCTCAAAACAACATAGACGGCACCCGGTCATAGACAGCCCCCGGTCATAGACGGCACCCGGTCATAGACAAACACATTGGCCCAAGTTTGTGAGACACAGCCTAAGTCTAAAGATTGCTGACATGTTAAAATCTGAAATTCGCTGGTCTGAGCAAAAGTGGCTGCCATAATGATACTTTGGTTTTCATATAGAGAACAGTGTGTCCTTCATTTATTCTACATGTTCACATATCTCTAGATGTGGGCCTGGTATCTTTAGACCTCTTTCCTCTTTCCAACTCATTGTAGGTCAGGTCAGTCTGGGTTTCAGCCCTCCAGGGGCTTCATCAGGTGAAACGTGAGGTCCTATTAGCGTAAAGGTATATATATTGGCTTATTATATCTACATGGAACATGCTACCTTTTTTTCAGGGGTAGTATAAACGCTGCCCTGGTCTGTGATGATTTAAGTAGTGGATTGAGCAGACTAACAAAATGACATTATTTCTGGCAAAATCTCACAATTCAGGAATGGAACCCTAAAAATCATTAAAAATCTGACTGGCATTTTGGCTTTCAGGATCATTATGGCCCCTCTGGCTTTAGTCTGACCAACCATACTTCCTGTCCATTGTGTTTAGGCCGTACAGGGAGGTACATTTGACATGATGTATCCATCCAAACTCCAGCTTATCTGTCAGGCGGCCACTTTCTTGGCTGGCTGGGTGCCCGTAGATAAAGTCCAGGATGTGTACGCTCACATCTCCCCCCCCCTCCCCTTGTGCCCATTGAAGTTGAAGTGTTTGCTTAACACGTAGTGCTTGCTCAGTGAGTTTTTCAGTGTCATAATGTGGAGATATTATCTCGAATATTTGAACTGTACCATTAGCAACTATGTGTTGTGCTACTATATTCTCCTGCAATTAGTTTAACTTCTCAATTATCTCTTTTTTCGACGTATTGGTGTTATTTTCAGTTTCACTACAGGGTCTTTTTGCACATTGTCGATCATAAATGACTGTATGCATTTATGTGTCAACAGAATTACAAAGGGGCATAAATGTTATCCGGAAGCTACAAAAACACAATGAAAGGGATTCGAGGTCTTCCTTTTATATTATTGTTAACGCCATGAGTTGAGTGCGCTTGAATAGGTATATATTACATTAGCGTAATGTAGGCATATTATGTGGTACTGCCTATTGTGTTGGATCTGTGTGTGTTAACAGTAGACAGAAGTGTAGGGCAGATAGTTTAAACGACTGAATCTGTCATCTCCTACTGTAAAACTATTGATATTTTACGTATATAAGAAAACACATAGAAGAACTTCTAACAGTAGAGTGCAAGTGCATGAGGTTTTAACAGTGAAGTGCAAGTGCAAGAATTTCTATTAACAGTAAAGCGTCAACGAAATCGTTTGGGTTCACGTTGCGTTAGTGTAAATCAATGTAATGAGAACTTATTCTATGAAAATGTATTTTTCACCGAAAGATATGATTATTATAATGGACTATTTGGCTTCACTATAGTTATTTCTGTATAGATTTTGAGATTGCATGTGGATTTTCAACCAGCCCTTCACCTTTTTTTTTGTTTCATATATCTCTCATCCTTTCATTCTCACGATATCCTCTGTAAAGAAGATCCATTTATCGTAAATTTTGTGATAGTTTCATTCTCACAAGCGACATAATTATCATGAAAAAAAGAAGCTCCCACATTACCTGAAAGCCGAGTAGGATGGTCATGTACCAGGGTGGACAGTCATCTATACCAAACTGAATTTCCCTTCGCACAGGACCCTGCTGCTTCTCACCTACGGCATTCCCATTGACCTCTGTGCTGCTGCTTGTTTTGGGTCGCTTTCTGAGTTCCATACTTCCTTCCTAGTAATCCAGACAAATGAATGTGTTACATTATTGCAGACCCGCAGCTCTGTTGTTATCTGATGAGATAAACAAAGGCCAGCAGCAGCGGCACCATAATCATAAAAAAAAGATAGTTCTTTAGTCAATTATCAGATGAATAGGGTCATTTTAAAACCATTATGAAAGGCAACTACTCTACACCAATATCATGAGTCCCTTTGGTAGAAGAGCTCACAAGTAGTGTTCCATTTAGATACAAGTTTGACTCCGCAGTGGGAGTCAAGAAGGCTGAAACACACGGAAAACCTCAGGGTCGTCATTTTGACAATAACAAAATTGACAACCTTGGGTAGTCAAGGTGACAACCTCAGGTCATCATTGTGACGACATAAGGTAATCTCATCTGATCCATTCAGACCAAAGTTGTCATAATGACGGCCCTAGGTAGTCACATTTAATAATTGGGTTGTCAGAATGTCGATTTAGGAAGGCCCTATTGTCAATATGAAAACTTAAAGTCATAAGTATTGACAACTTTCAAGTTTCTAGGTTATCACAATGACAACCCAGTGTCAAAGTGATCAACTATTGTCATCATGAGACATAAGTGATGACAGGATGCAGAATTGGCTTCAATATCTCTTTTTTGCCATTGCGTTCACCCACTGGCATGCAATTTATAACAAGCTATGCTATGTAGAAACTTCACTATCACACCCTCTCTTACAGTCGGTGCCCTATTGGCTAATTAATGAAAAACTTCCCAGGTTATGTAAAGATTTCTCAGCCAAATAAAAATATCAAAATACAAATACATACTTAAATCAACCAAAAATACACTTAAAAAGGGGTGCCCTCTTGGAGGGAGCCCTGATTAGAGACTACGTTCATAAGACATTCTCTATAGGACTGCACTGCCACCTGCCATAATTTGTTATGACAACCTTGGTCGTCAATATTACGAGTTTCAGTTTCCCTGGGTTTTCAGTGCACTTGTGTACGGTTCTGGCTTGTAAATGTGTTTTTTTTAGTTTATAAATGTATTCATTTGACTGGGTCATCTTCTAGTTTATAGCTAGAGGACGCTAATAAGGACGCAGATGCTATTTATAGTAAAATTTGTTAGAAGAAATTGTGTATCTGCTTTAGAGTGTGCTAATAACAACTATTGCAGGAAGTGTGCACGGTTACACCACATAGTTGTATAGGCCATTAAACGTGGAAAGGTGAATGCACTATCAATCAAGATAATTTCCTGTGAATCTTTGCCTCTGTAAGTATCCATTTTTGTATTATGTGAGAGAACTGTTGGAGTGGGGAAAGAAGTATATCGAGACGTTATTACCCATCTAGGTTGGAACCGATTTCTACTGAAAAATCAAATAAACAAAACTCCTACCTCTTTGGGGTTTTTTCCCATAAGGTCCCCACTTTCACTGGAAGTTTTGTATTTGACGTCCATCCTTTCTATCAGTAGTATCAGTCCTCTCCCTTATAACAACACAGAAGGCGACCTCTGCACAGATCTGTGCATGTGAACGAGTGAAGCTCTCACGCACCAATGCAGCCGCAGCGTGCCCCTATATCTGAGCCAAAAGAAAGGATCCCTTGTTGGTTATTAGGTCACTAGACTGTTATCCCTATTGGTTCTGGCAGCGGATGAGGGAAATGCTGACACATAGCTGGGACTCCACTACTCCATTTTGGCGTCAAATCGGAGCTATTCTAACAAGTCGGAGCCAGATGCAACAGATTCATCCATCCGATCATTCATGTTACCATGATCTGGCAAATTTACTTTTGTGGGAATTGACCAGAAAACCGGTTAGTGGAGCTCCATATACACGTCATTACCCTTATCAACAAGTACCCTTATCAACAAGTACATCTAAACCCATGCCAGTCTATTTTCACGATAGTAAATCTGTTTCATCATGGTAACATGGACGATCAGATGTTAGGGTTTGTTCCGACATTTGTAGTTGCATTCCTTTTACATCTGTTTGGCACTAATTTGAAATAGAAGTATTCGTAGCAAGTTTGATATTTTTGTGTGCAAAAGGTGTGTCATATTCTCCTTATTCTATGAGAATATCTCCTCCACTTATACCCTGGGCAATTTGGGCAATAATTTGTCACCCCTAGTGAAAAGAAGCTATGAATTGAAATATAGTGGACGATCAATCGGAAATAATATTCACATATGGCTCTGTCTCGTGAGATTGTAACAATTGAAAGCCCCCATTTCAGCCCTTTTGAAACTTGCTGGTCAAAGACTACACCCTGTCAAAGACCACACAGGTCAAAGACTACACCCGGTCAAAGACGTTTCAATTGTTACTAATTCTATGTTTCAGGCATACACTCTCAGAAATGAAGTATAACATAAGATTCCATTGCATAATTCCTTTTAAGCATCAATCCATATTATGTTTCGTGGAAATATTCCTGCCAATATCGCCCTAACCCCCCCCCCCCGCCAAAAATAAAGGGAAAAAAAGAAATATAATGATAGGCTATTGGTATTCTACACAGCTGACAATTGATGCACCGCTCATTACCTGGCAGCTGATCTGGGGTTAGTTGTTGAGCCAAAACCACCGTACCCTTAGATTGGGCCAATAATAACAATAGGGGCCTTGCTAAACAAGATCATCCCCAATATTGACTATCTGGTATATTGTATAGACATGGATGCTTTGTATCATTATGTCCCTTGTAGACCACGAGGACCTCGTGCGTAAAGTAGCCATTATTGGCACAAGAGAATTAAAGTGGTAAGACATAATATAACATGTACAGACATCTCAATTTGGCAAGAAATCCAGTTTAATGAAGGGTTCTAAACATGCTAAACACCTTTTGATTCAATTCAACAGGCAAACTTCCCTTTTGCTCTGCACATATATTACATGGCCTTAACCTAGTTAGATCGTATCAGCCATTCTGAGTGGGGCAAATAAGTAATTATGGGAAAGTACTCGTTCTAAACCACCGCTTAAAGTGAAGTAAAATAGATACATTATACAGTAATACAGTCTGGATGGGATAGTTAAACCAAACAGAGCGTGGTTAAAAATAGTCACTCACCCTCACCCTCACCCCCAAGCCTCGAGCTCCAGTAGTATAGGGCATTAGCGAGATGATCAGTGGGCAGCGCCATTTCCACTGGTTCTACGTCTATTCCCATTACTTACAGCAACCAGCTTAGCCAAATCTCGTGGCTGAGATTAGGGTACAATCTGGGTACAGGTATTGTGAATAGGTCGTACACTGAAAATCCATAGGTTAAAAGGGTTAGTCAGTACAGACTAACCTAGGTTGGTCATATGAGTGTTAGTCACAATGGCAAAGTTATATTAAAAAATGACCGAGGGGTCAGTCAGTTGTGGCTAACCTAGGTTCATCATTGATGTGTTGTATTTGTATACCGCTAGAGGGTGCCACCTGTGATGACCACTCAGTGGCTCCCCCTGGAAATAAAAAGACTAAGGTGGGTTGGTCAGTGGTGACCAACCTGACAATAATAAGCTTAGGTCCTCTGGATTGTGAGTCCTCTGTCCTAACCACTACACTATACTGGACAAGTGACATAGCTAGTGACCAGGGACAACATACTCACAATACTCACAGATTACGACCCCTAAAACTTCCTATTTTGGACATGACAGGTACCAGCTTCAGCTAGTTATAGTTACAAATACTCCTATCAGGTGGAGCCACTGTATCTTGCTAATGCGGAATAGCGATAAATCTAGTGGTAGGTAGCCCAACTAGAGACGGCGTTCCCGGTGTATATGTCACAGTGCTAAATAGGCTAAATGAACAGTGATTAATTCTCAGCTTTAAAACATTGTACAGTACTATATGAGCTAGAAGGGGAAATAGAAGGAATGTGTGTTCAATTCCCCAATTTGTCCGTACCTGTCGAGGTTACAGATAAAGAGAAATTAATTGGTAAAGGTAATGGCACTGTAGATTGCAACGGTTTCTCTGCGAAAGGCACTAGTGGTACTTCATCAGAAATGGGGGTTAATCCCTCTTGAAATTTAAATCTGATTGGTGATATCTCCTACACACAAAATTCTCCTGACCTAAACGATTTATTAGACTTTTTTTTTTACTTCATGTGACAATACTTTCCATTCTAATCATACAGCAAGTCATCATTTGTACATGCCATTTAATATATCAAATATCCCCTAAAACCCCATAGAACCCCAAGCATTAGTTAGAATACATATCCCAGAGTAAGATTATTCTGGTTTGGTATGAAAATATTTTGGCGATTTTTGGCGACAGGACTTCTTCTGGAACATGACTGTTACCCTAGTAGCAAGCCTTCACGGGGCCAATTTGGTTGTAGCCTGGATTGGCTGTTTGAAGTCGGGCAAAACTGAGCTGGGTTTCATGTTGGGCAGATGGCTGGGCTGAAGTGTGGCCCCAATCGGGCTGCCCATTTTGGGCTCAGATCAGTTTCAAAGTGGGCTGCCCGCTTTGGGTTCATGTTGGGCAGATGACAGGAAGCCCGTCCAAAACCCGATCTGAGCCCTATTCGGGCAGCCCACTAGGGGCCACACTAAAGCCCAGTGCCCTAAACCACGGGCGCCCATCGGTTAGCCCACTCAAAGTGGGCAGCCCGTCCTAAGCCCAATCAGAGCCCAAAGTGGCCAGCCCATACGAAACCCGATCTGAGCCGAATTCGGGAAGCCCATGCAAAACCCGATCTAAGCCCAATATGGGCAGCCCACTTGGGGCCACACCAAAGCCCAGTGCCCTAAACCAACGGGCGCCCATCAGTTAGCCCACTCCAGGCCACACTTGCAAATACGATCTGGCCTCGTCCGGGCCACACCGTGTTTGCTACTAGGGTACCCATGTGAGGCTCCTATTCATCATTGTCATCATAGGAAAAAAGAATTATTCATGTGAAAATTATAATCATACTCCAAGTGCTGCTCTCAAAGAAGCTAATTCCGAAAACAGCTAGTCAATCAATGGTATATTCTTTAATTGAGAGCTATGTCCCCAGACATGCACTGGGGCAGGTGCTGTTAAAAAGTCCCAGTGAGGTCATCACAGTGGTGCACAGCAGGGCCATGCAGAGTGGTGCATAATGGCAGGTCAACTATGCAAATATTCCAATTTGTTTAATTCATGGAGAGTTGGTTATCAATGATAGATATATAATTCCTATGGTAATGGACTTTACTTGATTCCCTGCTCATATTATGTACAGAAATATGAATTTCAGTAATTCCGTCAAGATCCGTTGTCATACCTACTACTAGTGGCTCTATAATATTCAAATACGGGATAGCTCTCCGAGGTGCGCGGACAAACGTTAACAGCACAATCTTAATCTTGCATCTTAAAATGTCTTAATTTAAGGGAAATAACAAAAAAAACAGGGGTTGAGGGGCAGAGCCCCCCCCCCATTACATACTAGTCGACTAGCCTATCCTACAATGGACTGTAGTTTAAGATTATCACTAATTTTAAGATGATTAAGACAATCTTAATTCTGTGTTAAGATTGCGTTGTTAACGTTTGTCCACGCGCCTAGGAGAGGGTGTGCTCTATATTTATATACACACATGTTATTTCTATCTACGGAATTTCCGCGAGAATCAGCGGGGTACCAGACACCCAGGCACCATAGCTTGGCAGGAACTAGCTACATTCCGAGAGCAGAACTGACATCTCACAAGACCTGCTGTGTCTGTATGCAAATGTTGATCAAGGGAACAAATTCCCTGCCGTTTCTTCACTATACTATTCCATGTGGGTATTGCAATGAAAGAGGAGTGAACTTGTTCCCTCCCGGTGGGCACAACAGTCAGTTCAACATCGAATCAACATTGATTCAACATAGACAACCAGTTATCAATGTTGATTCAATGTTCTGTGCCCACTCAGACTCGCTCAACCAGTACCCTTTTCCACCACAATGGCTCCAAATGGGACTGGTGGGATTGCTATACTTAGATTGTTACTTCCTGTCAGGCTTTGCACAGAAATCGGTGTACAGCATTTTATTGGTCAACTCCTGAGGAAAAGTTAGTGAAACAGGTTTTTTGTATGAGTTTGCCCAGACTCTACTATTATAGAGACCTAGCTTGTTCCTGGCAAGCTATGGTGTTTGGGTGTTTGGTGCATAAACAAAATCTCGTGAGAAATTCCGTGCTCAGAACTAAGATGGTCGTGCATACCGAACCCCCAGAATCATCGCTATACACACATGCAGATCAGGCTCCCCACTGTACAGTCTTTGTTCACCATTTCCCAGTGTTTATGGGAAACACTAGGGGGCAGATCTGTGCCCTACAGTCTAATATGTGTATGGTCCACTAGGGGGCAGATCTGCTCACCAATGTCTAGTGTTTATGAGACCTGCTAGGGAGCAGGTCTGTGCCTCACTACCAAGTGTTTGTGAGCCCCACGAGGGGGCAGATCTGGTCACCATTGTCTAGTTTGTATGAGGCCCACTAGGGGGCAGACTTGCGCTTCACCGTCTAGTGTGTATAAGATCCACTAGGGTTCAGACCTGTGCCCCACTGTCTAGTGTTTGTGAGACTAACTAGGGGGCAGATCAGCTCCGTCTAATGTTGCCACTGATACCCACGAGCGGGCAGACCATTTTTGTCTGCTCCTTCATTAAAAAAAGGACCTACAAAAAGAAATGAGCACTCTCACTTCAAAGAAATGCAAAAATGGACACAAAAGTGACATTTTATGATCATGTGGATTTATGTCGTTTTGCAAAAAAACATAATTGGGCATATATTTAAATCAAAGAAATATGATGCAAGGATCTTTAATGATCACATGTTGGTGTTTCATTGATGTCCTACTCAAACCAGAAACATAAAAAAATGAAAAAATAAATATCTGGTACCAGTTTAGGGGTAAATATAGAAAAACAACTTTTGGATTTATGTCGTTTTGCAAAAAAACTGAAAAATCACATTTAATCAGCTATTTTCTCTTTCAACAATAATCAAGGATTTCAAAAATCGATTTCTAGCTATTTTATTTATTGCCCATTAATCATTAGTGATCAAAAAAAATAAATTCTATTCACCATTTCTTCAAAATTAGAAATGTGCTGTTATCTCAAAACTCTCAAAATGGATTTATGTCGTTTTGCATCCAAACTCTTCATATCTAGTACATGGAGATTACAGTAGAGGGCAACAATGTGCCATAGAGAGGACATATGAACACCGTATTGTTCCATGAAGAAATCAAAACTTGTCAGAAGACTTACAGGGGTGAAGCATTTGTAAAAGGTTGTGATGGCCTACCAATTCATCACATTGAGATGGCAATATCAGTTTATCGAATGTGAATATGAAGGCTTTGAATAAATATAGAACATGCAACTATCATGTCATTTTTTAGAAATCATCCAGCCACCCTATCAAAAGCTGTCAGAAGGTGTATCAGAGTGAGGGACTTTGGACCAACAAGATCTTATCTCCTATTCATCCTCTGAGCGGTATCAAAACAGTTTTCAAAATGTGAAGAAAAAGGCTATAAGTAGATATGTATCACTTATATGTTGTATCATTATATAAAAATGGTTCGGCCACCCTACACACACCCCAAGTAGCAGATGTGGCCCTGAATCGGCTGCCTGTCTTGAGCCCATTAAGTTTGGTCATTGGTTTGTGCTGTAGCCCAACGCGGGCTAACCAATTTGGGCTTAGCTTGGGTTTTGGCCGGGTTACCCAATTTGGTCATGTGGGTGTTAGAGTGATCCAATAATTCCAACCACCACTCCAAAATAAAAATAAATTAAAATTAAAAAAAATCCAAACCCCCACCCCCCTCTGAGAGAGTGAAAATATTAGTTCCTCCCCAACAGCACCTCCACACCAAACAACTTATTGGCTAGGAAATCCCAGGTGCTGCTAATTAATGCACCCAAGGCTGAATCATACTCTTCCTATCCAGTTATAGACAAGCATGAAGTATAATCATCCATGTTGAGTCCTGCAGTGTCAAGTTCCAGATCTACCATATCAGTTTGCCATGTCCAAACCCCACTGCAGCCCACATCTGTAACCCACCGAAATCAATGGGCTCAAGACAGGTTTTGATCAGTTTTCCCAATTTGGGCAACCTGTTTGGGCCCTGCCTGAAACCCTGCCACTAGCCCAGGTAAAACCCAAGTACAGAGACCTGCCCAAGCATAAACCCTTTGTGGGCTTGCTACTAGGGACACACACCACAGGCTTAAACTGAACTGCACGGTTATACTAGGAGTAGATATACAGTCATCTACTCCCAGTATAACTGAGCTGATCAGTTTAAGCCTGTGACACACACACAGACATACACACCATTATGTGTTTATGCTGGGAACTGGGGACTTGTGCTGGCAACTGGGGACCATGCCTTGGGACGGGTTTGGGAGTTCTGCAACGCTACTAATTGCATTGTCTTGACTTCTAAAAACATAATATCATATATATTGAATCAAGCAAATCGAAGCTAGTTCCGAGGGCTACCTGCTTGAATTTTGGCGGGGACGGGGGCTTGAACTAGCAAACCGTTTTGCCATCACACACCTGGTACACACACTATTACGTGTTTATGCCGGGAACTAGGGACTCAGGCTATGTGCTGGCAACTGGGGACCATGCCTTGGGACGGGTTTGGGAGCTCTACAACACTACTGATTGCATTGTCTTGACTTCTAAAAACATAATATCACTTGCCATATTGCTTATTTGTATGTCTGGCATGGCATTGGGAATTCGACCTGGAATCGGGTACTCGGCAGCCTTCTGTGTGTGGCAGTGTGTGATGTCTCAATCAAGTGGGGACTCAAGTCCCCAGTTAAATTTCAAGTCCCCGGTTCCAAAGTCATTTTCCTATCGGGAATTCCACCTGGAACTGGGTACTCAGCATCCTTCGGTAAATGGCAGTGTCTGAGTATGAAAAGTGGTGGACTTTTTATTGCAACTGGGGACTTTTGCGGAAAACCTATTTTTAGGTATCACAAAGCTATTTCCTGCCCAAAACAGGTCTAAATTAAGTGGGGACTCGGTCAAGTCCCCAGTTAATTCTCAAGTCCCCGGTTCCAAGGTCATTTTTCTAATTCGAGTCCCCAGTTATGGGTAGAAACACACACAGACACACACACCAATCCATCCATCCATCCACCCACACATCCTCCTCCACACACCCACACATCCTCCTCCACCTCTTTCTCTGATAATAAAAGCAATAGCATGTCTGCACGGATTAATGAAGCTGCAGCCACACACCGTGTTATCAGTGATTGCTGCACAAAGGTGGCGTGATGCAGCATAATGACTGGTACCATGCACAGGGATTAAAGAGTGGCAGAGAACCAAGGGAGGTATAGAGAAGGAATGATGCGAGTAAAGAGTAGGGCAAGAATACAGGCTTGGAATTGTTGATGTAAGTGTTTGTGTATACATTGAGGTATGACAGTGGAAGACCCCCATCATTCAAAATTCCATGTCCCCACTGTCCCCAATGGCAACTGACATAGCGGCGAGATGGAGGATCCGGTCAAATCTTTATTTACAACAAAATGGGATCATCAGGACTTTCCTAATAGCGGTGGACAGGGCGATAATTTAAATATGATAGTCCTTCGAGACTAACGCCATAATATGATGACACTAATTAGTACAACTAACCTGAATGTTGAGGTCGGCTCTCCTTACTTTATTGTTAAAACGAAATCTCATATATTATAACAGCTGTATAAATGAGTTGTCTAGTGTCTGATAATCCAGGCCTGCACATTTTGGGATAGCCTAAGGCTCAGATTTATATACCATAAAAGTGGCATGGTCCGATGTTTTCCATATTTAGATTTCTATTTAAATATGTTCAAAATAGCAGTGTAATATCATATTTTTTGAGGATCGAATACAATAAAATATCATTCATGGGCAAATGGAGGCAATTAAAAGGGTCCCATGAACACAGGTATAGCATTTTACAGTGTATTTTCAATGGGTGGTATTATAGCGTGCACTCCAAAGGTCCTAAATTGAGCAAACAACTGATTATTAGCTGAAATCTAGGCTAAATTCTGGGGAATAATGTTTAATAAAGTAGGTAGGACATGAAGTATGGCCATATTGAACATTCTGGCTCGATTTTAGCAAAAACTATTTTTGAGCCCTAATCATCGGACAATGCCACTTTAAGCAGCGAATGAAATGTTTAATCTGGTCACCCACCTAGGACATCACTCTGGGACTTCATGATTAAATATTTTAGAAACTGAAATACAATCAGATGATACATTCACTGTGAACACATAAAATACAGTATTTATCAGACTATATATTTTGCCTCCATCAGGATAACATTCAGAGAAATTACCTAGGAGCCCTCTACATTTTTATCATCCTTGTCTCATCATTGATTGATTCACACAAGCGTCCCTGAACTGTGCCTTTCCATCAATGGATGCAGAGACAAAATTCAAAATTGTGTACACAGATATGATTTGTATGAAAAGTTTCTTGCCTTCTTTTTAATGATACATCTGTGACCCGATTCATATTGGTAGAGAAAACCATTAACCACACCCATTTACAGGAACGTGATCTTTCTGTTGACAAAACATAACCAGGAACTTATTAATTGTGGTATAGTGTAATTGGTGTGTGGTTTAACCCTTTATGGACCATTCATGTATTATGACCGTCCTCAACATGATGTACGAATGCAGTCCTGGAAAGAAAGCAAGTGGTCAGCGTGTAACTAGACAGTGCTGCATCCATATTATAATGTTATATCGGATTGATACACTGCACATGCTCTCCATGATGCACCAATACAGTGCCAGCGACCCGGGCGCAGCGAGTTACTCGTTGGTGCATCATGACCGCAAATGTTGCCTTAAAGGTTAATTGCTTTATTATTCTAGGAGCAGGCCGTATGTATTTCTGGTTATATCTTTTTTATGCTGATTCAGCAATAAACTGTTTTCTTAGAACACAGGCTCAAAATATACAGTCACATGTAATTACTGGTGATATATATTACCTATACTACATATTAGGGGGATAGTAATGTGTGTTCATGGATCATTGTTATGATATCATTATTATAACTGTTATTTTTTATTTTAATCTGTTTTATTCATGTTGGTGATAGGAGTATTTTATGCTTCAAAAAATGTAAGGATAGCAAACGAAGATGCTATTTGTAATGATGTAATCACTTATTTATTTGCAGGAATCACTAAGAAAACACTTTAAATCAATAATACGGACGGTTTTCAGGTAACCACTAAATAGTAGGGGCATTTCCATATAGTATATTATTCTGAGGGTCCCACCATTCCTCAGTTGACCCATGGAGACATCCATCAACTCAGCTTGTGTTTGTAATACGTATGGTATATTTCCTATCGTACACCTGCAATGCCACGCCGCTATTGAATCTCAAAGATCTGTAGAGATATGAAGACAAAGTCAACCTAAAGTGCCTGAACCTCGTAGTGCCGTACAAAACAGACTGTTTGATTAACTTTCCCCTCACGCCCTTGTCTATAGAAAAGGCATGTCACTGTGCGTATTTGTCATCACTACTTCGATGAAGCTTCACTCTGATTTGCAAAGAGAACAAAAAACACACGGAAAAACAAATAAAATAGGTGAACAATATAGTCTTTGGTATTCTAATCAATTATAGCGTCTTACAGTTACAGTGCACACGCATACCAATACTATTGCGGTGTATTTCGGGTTTTCACACATTTTTATATACAACCCTCTAGAGTCCCGGGGATGACTTCATATGAATGAAATATCTATTTGGAAGGCTATAGCTCAGTATACAGAATGCATTTTCTCTTAGTATACAAAAATCATAACTGATGTGAAAATGTTAACCCCAATGCATTTCGCCTGCTGGATGTAGGCTTAATCATGAGTTATTGGGAGTTTCAGGCTGCCAATTAGAACAGATTGCTTGAACACACTTCGTAAGAAGAGACCACCGTTATTTTATCATGACCTCTATGGATAATGTGTTTGATATATGTCAATCGATGAGGTTTTAAAGAGATAATGTATTGAGCTGTAAACAGTGGTGAAAGCGCCCAAGTAGGCTCTACCAACATGCACATAAGGACCAGCGATTATACAAAACCAAGTATGTAGTCACCACGGTGGTATTTTCTAACCTACTCCTGGTGGAACTCTAAACTACTCATTATCATCCAAGGATATTTCCAGATTTCGTGCATAATTGGCTGAAGTACCACAACCTTTAGTTGAAGCCAGACGAAACATGGTTCTACGATTTCCAAGGTTTGTTTGTAATACCGAGTTGATCAGAGTGCAACGTTAACATGTAGCGCTGCACTCTTGATCAGATAATTTGGTATGTATTAATATCCTACACTGATGTAGCAGCCAGCACATGCTGGAGGAGATGCATACAGATGACCATGAGTCATTCACATTTGGCCATGGTAATTTTTTATTACAGTAAGAGGTGCGCATATTATCAACATGAATATTAAGACCAGTGAGGAACACATGCCTTATGAGATATACATTGATATAGACAAAGTACCACGACAGTAGGAATTCATTTGCGCCATTCTTCACCTGTTGGACCATGGTTATATCTCACAAGGCTGTCGATGTAAAGTTATCCCCCTCCCCCCTAATGTGTGTCCGAGGTGATCCAGTGAGGAGCTCCGAGTTATCAGATGTGAAGTCATATAGCTTAAGCGTGTATTCCATCAACGTCGGACGGCCAAAATTAAACTTAAGGAAAAATCTCATACGACGACCGAATCTCGGTCGATTTACGTCAGGGAAATACATGCTTAAGATTGATATAGCTTTCAAATTGGTGTACTGGGACGGCAGGTTCGGTAAGGCAAGTGGTACTTCTTGTCATCCTTTACAGCTTTATAGGCATGTTTTGAACTCTACAGTCTGTGAGTGTTTGTGGTATAGATGGCTTTAGTCTGTATTTTCTGTTAAATTTGAAGACAGTAATTGAGAGTGTGTTTGTCTCAATATCTCTGTCAATGGACGTTGTCTGCAGGGAGAAAAATCTTATAGGAATCCCCTCATATTCTATGAATAAGTAATGCTGGTATTACCAGCTGGTCTGTATGCAGCACCCTTATTGTTGTTTATCTACAGGTCTTATCTAGATGCATTCATTACCACCAAATGTCCCCCTCCTGTACCTGACCTTTCCCCACACATGCAGCCTATTACTCACTCTCCAAACCAGACTGCAGGGGCAGAGATTGGGTTGCCACTGGAGGTAAACAGTACAACATCCAACCCTTAGTCACTTTGAACTAGCATTAATTGTTAGGGACACACACAGTCACTCTGATAAAATATTATCCAGCTGTATCCCTTTCTATTTTTTCACTCCTTTTTTTCTCTCCCACTCCTATTTCTATCTAGATGACCCGTAGGAATGTTCATAGACATTGTTTTATAGCTTTCTCTTGTTGATACTCAATAATTACCGGTCGAAATGCTTATTGTAGAATATTATAACCATCATGCAGTGTGCCTTTAGAAGGATAGGTGTATTGACCACATTTTGCAGTTAACAATACGATCCTCTAATGAAGTCATGGCGAACGGTGGATGGAACATTTATGTGTGAGTAACAGGTAAAACAAGAGAACAGAATTAAATTATCGAAATAATGATACTTGTTGTTATCATTCTTCTCGTACAATCAGTAAGTTCCTTTTCCAGTAAGTATTTATAATTAGTTAAGGGGTTTAGTTACATACACACCTGTACCCATTCCCAATACACCCAGTATAGGACCTTTAAAGCAGCTCCGTGGTAAGCCACATCATCATTTAGAGGATGGCTGGCAGCAACCTTTTCATTAGGCACTAAGGGAGATTGCCACGAGCACTGAACAGCTTAAGAAGATCTGCCCATCTGCAGCCTACCCAGACACTATTCTATCCACCAGCCCCACAACCTTCCTGCTACCCGTCGCCTCCTGCCTGCATCCTGCCTGCATCCACTACCTCCATGTTAAGATGCTCCCACCCACCTCCATGTCAACGACCTCCCTGGACTGCTGCCATCCGAATAGCAGCATCTCGATCAATTCCACCTCAGTTTAAGGGTCCACTGGGGACCTGCAGAGGAAGGGTGATGCTTTAAGGGCAGCGGTCAAGGTTTGTGCACAAAGAGATGGGTGGGTTATCTTAAAGTCAATCCAAGACCAGATACTTTGCATTTGCATATTATTTAACCATTAACAGGCAACGTACATAAACTGACCTCACCAGTGGTTGTATTAAACTAACATTGACATGACCATGAGCTAACCTTAATCTGGCCCTGAACCTACATTAACACAGTTACAGACCAAGTTAAAGGTGCCTTCAACAATTGTCACAAAATTATCAATATTCAATTCTCTTCAAAATTGCTAAATGCATTTGCTGTCAAAATTAAATGCAGAATAGTCCCCATTTGGCAGATGTTGATCTTATGATATATATCTTTATGTGCCAATTTCTTTAGGCTGTTGTCCCTGTACATGTGTCCTTGGGCAGACTCTAGGTGGGCCGTTGACTTGTTGGCTGGTAGTCATCTTAAGGGACAACGTAGGACACAGGGGATGCCCTTCAAGGACCATAGCAGCAGGAGCCTCCTCTAGGGTTATTTTCAGCTGTAAACGGGTTATAATCGGGCTGCCCACAGAGAATGCTGGTCATTGGAATTCCTGTCGCAAGTAGTTTCTGACTGATATCATTTATGTATTCTATGCAGGCTTCTGCCTCAGCAGGTGCCTATCTGATTTCCTCCCTTGATAACACTCTCTTTGACCATAACAAATTTGTGTTCAGTATTGCACATCAGGGTAGTACTTTGCTCAGTTCATCACCCAGAAATGGCTGTGACAGATTTGTAGAGATTATAGAACTTGTCATTTTCATTTAAATACAGAACGATAGTAATGAGACAGGTCGTAAACTGATTTCTACAGGAAATTTGGTATAACATATCGTCTAAATATGTAGCCATTGCATTGAAAACATGAAGGCTCTATTATAAACAGGCACAAATGACCAATTTCACACGTTAACACTGGTTAATGTATTGTATCTTTAAATATCCCTACATGTCTATATTCGCAAATTTACCATAATAAAATCGACCTAAACACGCTGATAAATGATTGCCGACAATGCCAATAAAGGCTCAGACTCCTGGTCTGCATGTTGCAACAGTAGTGACACGACACAGACATCCACCACCTCCTGTCTCTCGGATAATAAAAGCAATCACATGTATGTATGCATTAATGAAGCCACAGGCACAGACTGTGTTATCAGCATTTGCGATACAATGGTGTTGTGATTCAGGCTAATATTTAGCGCCATGCATGGGGATGACGGTGTGGTGATAGATGAAATTGTCAGAGCAGAAAGCGGATAGGAATACAGTGTGGGCAGTGGGATGAAGGCAGAGTGACAAACAGGGATGCAGGCAGGGAAAACTGCAGATCAGTGGACTGAGGGAGAAGCATGGGAGGAAAGTATGATATACAATATTCTTGTGTCATTCAAATGGGACAGTAGCAGGAAGCTAGGGGGGATGGTATAGGCATGGAAAAGACTATGGCAGGGATTGCTAGATGTCCTGATGAATAAAGGGAGCCGGGAAAGGACACAAGACAGGGTGGACTGATGGATGGGAGGATTCAGGGGATATAATTGCTAGATGAAGGTTGTGAGATTGCATGTGGGGATGGGACAATATCTTACATAAAGACAAGAGGTTAAGAATAGCTAGAAATACAGAGCAGGAGGGGGAAGGTTAGCCTAAATATATAGGTAAATGCTCTGTATCGGTACCATGCCTACTACCGTGTCTGCTGCTATGGACTTGTTATCCTGGCATCAGCAGTTCTGAAATAATAACAGATCAACAAGAATCCAACAGTTTTGTCATCTATTTATTCAATTACTTTATATCTGCTTATCAGCAATCCAATTTAAACTTTGTCGATTCTAGGGTCTCATAATTCAAGTTTACAAATAAGAGGATGACATCCAATCCCAGTTCGAATATCATTAAGCAGGAAATGCAATGTTTAATCTGACTTATTTCATCACAAACATCAAGCTAGAGAATCACACTGGATCCAAACCCCATAATTAACAAAGGCAGAACTAAAATACACTCAGATAACAAATTCAGGGAACACAACCCTACCGTTTTGCCGTACAACATGTTAGCATAAAATAAAAGACTTACCTGACGGTGGATAGAATTCAGAAAAACCACAGCAGAATGATAATTTTGTAAACTAGTTGCATTTATCTCAGTTTGCATTCAGATCAATCTCTTGTGAGTAATAGGCAACCACACATGTCATGCAATTAACCATACATCAGAAAAAAAGTTACTACCGAGGATATTACTACTATCACATAACGTATCAAATAAATTAATATCAAATAATAACATCTTAGGGCAATACAAAATGCCTGTTGACTAATAATCAGGAACAGAATTATTACTGATAGCATATTGTGGTTAAACTGTGATGAGATATTTTTTATCCCAATTATGCTGATTCGGCAATACATCAAAAGCGTAGCAGAGGACCAGATGCTTTAGCTATTTACATGTGTTAAATGATATTTTCTTCCATAATTCAGAGTTCTTCCAACGATAAGGCAAACCTCAAGTTCGTCTGCATCCTTTACTCCTCCTATGGATAGATTCTGCTGTTTGTAGTAGTAAAGCACGAAAGGTAAGAAAACTGAGAATATAATAGTCAACTGCCAAATTACTTAGCTTTTAATCTGAACTATTCTGAATTTAAAGAGAGCAACATGATAACAGAGAGGGAAGAAGGCCAATGCAGTACTTGACACTCCAATTTCTTGCTGATGGCCCCCTATATTTCACACTGAAATGTACAAGATTAGTCGTCTGAGAGGGGGATGGGATGAATGCTGGGGATATACGGGGAGGTGTAGGGCAGGAGAAGTAGAAAGTGCAGGATCAGCCAGAGTCAGCTTACCCTTTACCTACCCTTTACTCTGCCGCCCACCACACCACTTCCCCTGCCCTTCCCTGCTCTCTCCACCATTTGATTCTACCTCAGCCACCTTTGGCTTGTCACTCTATGATCTATCCATCCTTTTGTCCTTGCCTTTCCAACCTTATTGTCCCCTACACTGAAAAAGTAAACCAGAGTCGTCTAGGGTAACAGTCATAAAATAAACGAGTTAATTAAAGGTTGTCTACCCTATCAGGTAATCATCCCAAAAATAGAATCTGGAGCTGGCAAATGTCGGGATTTCTATCTGAGAAGTCCAGCTAGAAGGCCCGCTTCGTTGTCACTTAGACGAATCTGGAGACAGGTTTGATTGTTAGCCTGATAGGTTAGACAACCTTTAACTCATTTACTTTAAAACAGTCACTTAGAAGAGACAAGTTTAATTTTTCAGTGTACACATACATATATAGGCTTACTGCCTATCCTCCTTTCCCTAATCTGAATTCCACCCTAGACTGCTCACCAAAAAATTCCCTGCGACTCCCTGTTCACTGTATATTTGATTAACTATGACACTCCTCCACACTTTCTATTCCCCTGGTGTCAGTTGATTGGATTTTGGCTTTTATTGACAAAGGAGAAAGCTCCAGGGTCTCGACAGTCTAAGTCTAGCTCTGTCTTTTTAACTAGATCCTCAATCTTTTACTGCTATGGGCCAGATTTCCGTAAAGCCTCAGGGAGTTAACGGTTGTCTGGGAAATCAGTCAGTATCTTAAGTTAAAGATACTATATGAAGAAGCCTGGATTTACTGAGTATATTTAAGTCGCTGAATGTGCTTTCTTGTCTACACGTTGACACGTCACAGTATATATGTATCTTCCTGGTATAATTCTACAACTGCCCCTCCTCAACACATACTCTGACACCAGTAGATAGAGGTTCCCTGACACTAGCATTGTACATGTTCTACAAGTACACGCTGCGGTACACATTGTGATCTTGAACTCTCTAATATGGTTTCCCCCTATCCTTTATACCCTAGTAGCAAACACAATGTAGCCCCAAGCGGGATGCCCGAATTGGGCTCAGATTGGGTTTTGGATGGGCTGCCCTAACTGGGCTAAGATTGGGGTTTGGATGGGCTGAAAGCGGGCTCAGATTGGGTTTTGGACGAGTTGGCTACTTTGGGCTCAGATCGGGTTTTGGACGGGCTGGCCAATCTGGTGCCACGGCACCACCAGATAATTATGGGTTTTTAGAATATATTCAATCACTCCACAATATTTTCTTGTATTCGTTGAATATGATAGGTTAACCCAACCTTAGCCCACATCGAGCAGCCCACTTTGAAACTGATCACAGCCCAAATGAGGTAGCCCGATTGGGGCCACACTTCAGCCCAGCCATCTGCCCAACAAGAACCCAAAGCGGGCAGCCTGCTTTGAAACTGATCTGAGCCCAAATCGGGCATCTTGCTTTGAAACCAATCTGAACCCAAAATGGGCAGCCCACTTTGAAACCAATCTAAGCCCAAATTGGGCAGCCCGCTTTGAAACTGATCTGAGCCCAGATCTGCCCAACATGAAACCCAGCTCAGTTTTGCCCAACTTCAAACAGCCAAACCGAGCTAAAACCAAATTGGCCCGTGTGGGCTTGCTACTAGGGTATCAAGCTTTACCAATGCTCATTACTGTATAAAATTGACCTGAAGGGGATTACAGTACTTTGGTGATTTTTGACCCCCTATAACACCCACTATACTACTGGCACCCAATCACCAGCTTCCTTCCTCATCTGCTAGTACCTCCTGAGGACACAGGTTGCCAAAGGGTTAAGGGTAGAGTGCTCCAGGGCTAATGAAAGGGATATAAGATGGATGATAGATAGATGCCAACCCACTTTTACGTTAATTATGATGTCCTGGCTTTTGCAATCACTCTTATGCCAATTCTCATGAACCCATAGATAAACACCATAAACCACCATCCCCTCCCTTACTCACCAGCGCCGTCTACTCTATCCTTTCCATGTTCCATTCTTTTTATTCCCCACCCCTCACCACATATGAACGT
The DNA here is from genome assembly GCA_947462335.1 of Harmothoe impar. Classification (NCBI taxonomy): domain Eukaryota; kingdom Metazoa; phylum Annelida; class Polychaeta; order Phyllodocida; family Polynoidae; genus Harmothoe; species Harmothoe impar. Next base: position 78,543,427 of record OX381705.1, read on the forward strand.
CTCCATCTCGAGAACCAAAGATGATGTATGATTTCCGTGGTATCCTTGATGATCTTAATAGTGGAGCGCTAACACCTCCTTCTGTACCGACGGACCAAAATTGAAAAGCAGGCCATGTATTCAGTAGGACCTGCTTGCTGTAGTACATGAAAAAGATAAGGCTGCTGGATGATTTATATAGAATCTTTGTCTATTCATACTCACTTTATTATGAGTATACATATGAAAAAAAAAATCAACATTTTATATATCAGAAACTTCAAGGTCGTCATTTTAACAATAACAAAATTGACAACTTTAGGTAGTCAATGTGACGACCTTACATTGTCATTGGCACTATCTGATCCATTCAGACCAAAGTTGTCATAATGACGACCGCAGATAGTCAAATTAATTGTGTAGTCAGAGTGACTATACCTTAAAGTGGCCCCAGCTAACAAAAAATGTTATCTTACACAAAAATAACTCTCACCTATATGTGAAATCGATGCCTCTCGTTAAGAGGTGAACTAATTAGAGACTATATTCATATACCATTCCTCAGAGCACCTGCTATTATTCATCATGACAACCTAGGTCGTCATAATGCCTTTGGGCTTTCAGTGTACAAACGTTATATCATAGTGCATATCATGCTTTAATGATTGTTGTTAGTGATTGTTAACCAATAACCACTTTGAACACCCTGTACATCATGTCATATTTTAAGCACTCATGTGGCTGAAACTGTGGTACCTGGCACAGAATTAGTATAATCCAGAATTCCAATCATGCATAGACTACATATTCTCATACAAAATGCCAATGCATCCAGTAGGACCTAATAAAGCTACAGAAGGTAGCTCTGTGATAGGTAAGCCACATTATCATTTGGAGGATGGCCGGTGCATAGCCCCCTATTCATTAGTCTCTGAGGAGAATTCCCATGAGCACTAAACAGCTTAAGAAGATCTGCCCATCTGCTGCAGCCTAGCACCACAACCTTCTTACTCTTACCTCTACCCTGCCTATATACACTAGTCCCCACTGACCCCATGTCAAGATGCTCCAACGACTTTAAACGTTTATGGCACATAAAAACAGTTCCTTTCCACCCATGGGTTGCTGCCATCCGAATACCAGCATCTCAATCAATTTAACCGCAGTTGAGGGGCCAGTGAGACCTCAAAAGAGAGGGTGGTGCCTTGAGATCAGTGCCGGTGATCAAGGGCTGTGCTGAGCTGACCACGAGCTGACTCTACCATACATTAGACTGACTCCGCTACATTTATGGCCATTGCTAACAGTCCACTGAATATGACTTGGCTCTGAGCTCATCACCATTTGGCAGAGGTCAGCATAGAGTCTGGTTCCAGTAAATATTGTCCCTGTGCACTTGTTCAGTTGTTCAGACTGTACTGTAGGTGGCAGTTGAGTAGCCGGCTAGCGGTAGTCCTACAGGACAGAGTGGGACACAGGGGATGCTCCCAGGACCTATCCGCATCTTCCTCCTCTAGGGTCATTTAATACTGGAGACAGGCTATAAACAGGCTGGCCAGAGGGCAAACAGGTCATTGGGGTTCCTGGTGGAATTTGTGTTCGGCTGATATCATTTATGTATCTAACCTTTTCTCTACCAGATTAGTTTAAGGTGGATTACGGACCCTAGGCGATGGCATCGATCAGCTTTCCAAATCTGTAACAATCATACATATTCAAACTAGAAGTGGAATGGTGATGACTTGGGCTGGGCTTGTTGGCTGAAAATGCCAGAGCATAGGTTTATGTATCTGTCTTATGAAGGGAGACATGATAGTGTAGAGGCTTGGATTAATCGCACCCGATCATAGATTGCACCGGGTCATAGATTGCACCCGGTCATAGATTGCCTCTGCTGCATCTTGACTATTTCTGAGAGGTCTGTGTTCTGCTCTGACATTGGCTGCAGACTCATAATAATCAAAAAAACACATTCTGGGGTAACCAACCCGCGGAGGTAAAATGTTGAAAAAAATGCTTAAAGGGACGGTCATCCTGCCGTAGATCCAAACCTCTAGGCCAGCCTTGTTAAGTTTATATAACACCTTAGTTATATTTAGAATCCCCCAAACAGAAACCTCAAACATGCAGGCATATCCTAGCCCTGTGAGCCTGTATTCCCCAGCACCAGTACCCCATGAATAAAGGCTCAGGCAACCAACAAATAGTTTGCTGGTTGTTCCTTCCCAGCAATGCTCTGGCCTAGATAAGTTGCACTGGTGTTACCAGCAGTTGCACTCTGCCAGTGGTATAGTATTGAGTACTAGTGATACCCATCAGTGTACTGACTGCCACTAGTGTGCCCACAGAAAACGGTATGCTCCCCCTTAAATAGGCCACATGCTATTATTTTGGGTAAAAGAAGAACATCTATACACAATGGTACCATTACACAATGTCTATACCTAGAAGCCAATGTGTAATCATCAAATCTAATAGGGTGCTATAGTTTCATTATGCTTTTATAGACTATTTAATTCCAAGGAAAGCCTGATTCATGGTCCCCCTACTGAAGTCACTTGGCCAGGACAGCATGATTACCTGGTCCCACTGCTCACTGCACCCTTCACCCATACACTGTAAAAATTGTGAATATAATTTAAACACTTTCACCCAAACATGTTGATGGCAAGCTTTTTTCTAACTATGTGTAGGGATATGACCGTCAGTGAGGGGTGAGCTACAACAATGAAAAACCGTGGGAGAGGGCAGTTTAACTAGCCCACTGGTATTATTCTCCTATTCCTTGTTCAGGCTTTTGCCCATGTACAGGCTCTCCTTAGTCAAATATAGTACCCATTGTATTGGTTGACATCAATGACAATTTGGATAATGTCAACAATAATAAGTACATAGTGCTGTCCAAAATATTCCAGTGGGCCAGCCAAACTGGCCTTGTCCACCAATATTTCACTTTTGTAGGCTCAACCACCACCACCAGCCATATCCCTGCACCTGCTGACAGAAGAAAGTGCTGAGATTCTGAGATTCAGTGAAAGTGTCCAACTTTAGTATGTTTGGGCAAATGTGTTTAAAAATTAGAAACACTTTTTTTACAGTGTATGTTTGAAGGCTGTCAGCACACTCAAGACTGACTGCAGTCTACCAAGTGGCCTTTGGTGGCTTGGGGCCTTGTTTACAGACACATCTGAAAGGTCACTTGGTTATGAACGACATGCTCTACTCTAAGCTGTTGAATCTACGGCAGGAGAACCGCCCCTTTAACTCTTACAAAAGAGTATCAAAAGAAACAACCCCCGGGCTGCATGTTTTCATAATAGTGTCACCACACACACACAGACTCACACACTCACCACCCTTCTTTATCTTCCTCTGATAATAAAAGCAATAGCATGTCTGCACGGATTAATGAAGCTGCAGCCACACACTGTGTTATCAGCGATTGCTGCACAAAGGTGGCGTGATGCAGGTTAATACACATTCTCACATCAGAGTGCGGAAAGGATGACGGTTTCAGGAAAGGAGGCAGGCAGTCAATAGAGCACGCTCGGGATAACTCTCCTAGGTGCGCGGACAAACGTTAACAGCGCAATCTTAACACAGAATTAAGATTGTCTTAATTATCTTAAAATTAGTCTCAATCTTATCTTAACCTATCTTAATCCTATCTTAAACTACACAGTCCATTGTAGGATAACCTATTTGACTAGTATGTAATGGGGAGCTCTGCCCCCAACCCCCATTTTCTTTCTTTCTGCCTTAGATTAAGACATTTTAAGATGTAAGATTAAGATTGCGCTGTTAACGTTTGTCCGCGCAACAGGGAGGCCAACACAAAGTTGAAATGTCAATTAAAAATGAAACGTATGTGACTTTCTACTTCTTATTTGTACCTTCATATCTGACCATTGTATTGTTTTCTTTTGCTACAAGTCTATGTTAAAATTGACAGTTGATGGGTGACAATGAGTAAATGAAATTGACTTTTCACTTTCAATTCCATTTAAATTTGACTTTATTCTTTTTTTTTTCTTCTCGTTGATCATTTCAAGGCAAGAAAACCTAACTTACACCTCACCCTTCAATTAGCTCAACCACAGTCTGTCTGTCTGTCGTGCTGTCTGTCTGTCCGTCTAACTCTGTCTCCCCCCTGTCTCTCTCTCTGAGATACAGACATCAAGGCAAGCAGTGGCAATACCAACTACAACTGACAATAACACTGAGATAGAGCACCAGTTGTACTGTACTCGTTACTGAGGGAAAACTATTTCTATACCTTCAAATATTATGTTTCTTCATATGAAAGAAGTTCTGCTCTCCTCCCGTCCCAATTTAAGACAGCACGTACAAAACTACTATTCTTAGTAGCTTAGTAACATTATAACTTAGTTATACTACGAATCAACCATAAATTCAGCAATATCAATATCAGAAAAAAATTGTATCTTTATAATGTATCTTAATTTCTTAATGAATTCTAGATGTAATAGATTTACTAAAAGTACAATGCAGACTGCTATAGAAATGCTATCTTCTCCTGGCATCAATAATTCTGAAAATATTTCAATAGGTTCACAGGAAGCCGCCAGCTATTCATCTATGCTATTTAATCACTTCCTATCTGCTTATCAGAAATCCAATTTGGACTCGGTCGATTCTAGGGTCTCATAATTCACCTCCACACATAAAAAGATGACCCTCAATCCCAGTTCTAATACCATTAAGCAACAAACAAAATGTGGATAATTCTATTTCACACACCCAGCCTGGGAATCGATCCGGGTCTAAGCGTCATCATAAACCAGGTCTGACAATCAGATAACACATTGAGGGGATGCATCCCCACGGTTTGATTCCCACTGTGCTAACATAAAATAGAAATTATCTGAATGCTGCTTCCATCAGGGTAACATTAAGGGAACTGACCGCAGAGTCATTCTAAACAGGTTTGACAGTTGGCATTCAAAACACGACTATCTTGTCTTGAATAGTTAGCCACACATGTAACCCTTATGCAATTGACCATGCAACAGCGGCTAAACCACTTCCCATACGGTATCAGATTCATTAAGGGGAATTTTCATCAAGAATAGGCATTATTCTAGTACTGTTCTAGTAAGGGACAGAGATGAGGGATGTTCTGTGCGTGTCTTTGAATCTAAAAAGTATTTTATTTCACCAAGTGATTTTCTCTCTTCTGAGCATAACATGCAGGCGATTGGAAAAAAGGACATACATGAAGTAGATGGACCGTGCAGCTTTACTTGGTATCACAATTAATTGCCAATAGTTCTTTATGGTTCTCCCTCAACGTAATGAGCTGTGTCGGAGGTGAGTCGCCAATCACTGTATTGACTTGGGGGATGATTCACTGATTCCTCCTGTAGAGTTCACGTATATTTGAAAAGAAAACTCGAACAGGTCTTCTTAGGATGCGAAAAGAGAGGCACCTTTATTACTTTATTACGTTTCCTGTACAAATATCTCTTTATAATTATAGTGGTGTATCTGTTTTAGTCTCTAAGTTCAATCTCTAAGCATTCCTGCCAGAGACCTGGACGGGTCTGTCCTATGACTTGCTACCCAATCATAGCACCCCCTGCTCTACCACCTGTGGCTCCTACAAAGGAACTAATGGGTAGCATTTGGTAAACTCATTATGAGATTCGCGTTCCCTACATCCCTGTAAATATGAATATCATAAAATTATTGGAAACACTTGTTGGAAAACATTTCCTGAAGTCAGCCAGCGCTTTTTCTTCGTTATCAACAATTCGCTGAACTCTAGAGAACTCCCAAAAGTTGGCAAAAAATGCTAGGGTCGGCCCTATTTTTGAATCCAGGATCGGGATGCCTAAAACACCTTTTTTTTGCATAAGATCTATAATCCCCTTTCCACTCAAAAAATATATTGAGCTCCACCATTGTTTGCGCTTGCGCTTAACCTGGAATGGATGGCATATTCTGTACCTGCCACCACTGAATGGATGGCATCAGTAAACCCTCGGCGTATTCTGCCGTGGGATGCGGGCAGATCACCAACTGATCAGAGAGGGAATTCTGAGTGACGCTGTCATAGCATGGTCAATAGCAGCTAGGCACACATTGAGGTATTGTAGTGATAATGGGCTATGTGGGGATGTGAATAAAGGATGACAACACAGAGTATTCATGTTAAATGGAAGTAAATATATTCAGGATAAATACAGGTGCAATTATGCAAATACTGTCACAGCTTCTAACTTAGCTAAATTCATACAAGAATGCCACCGGAAAGATAGGTACAGCGTCATGGTAGGGTACAAACCTTTAGGTAGTGGAGTAGTCTCTTGTTTCTTAAATTTTGTCTTCTCTTAGTAAATCTTACTAAAAAGCCCAGTGCTCCCAACCCTCATCAAGATTGGTATGTTTATGAGCAACCATTTTGATTGGTTAAAAGTATGCATGTTCCATCCCACAATGCAATTGTGCATCCTAATCCAAGATGGTGGACAAGGTGCCCTAAAATCCCAGAATAGGCTAAGCTAAAATTACTAACTCGTCAATATCTCGGCAACTAGATATAGTTAAAGGTTCATATTTACAGGGATGGTAGATATTTATATAATCTATAAGCTGTATGATTTGACACGCTCCCAAGTGAAGTTATGGGCGCCGGAATGGTGAGATCGGTAGCGTTTTTGTCGTCGTAGATCGTCATAGATCGTCGTAGAAGGCATATTCATTACAGTATAACTCACACCACTCATTCAGTGGAGGTGGGTACAGACTAAGGCAGGGCAGGCAGTGAGTTAATTGAGTGAGTGAGTGTCCTCAGCTGTAATAGACAAATCATTGGACCAACTGAAACTTCCTTTGAGAGACATTTCTTTGATAATTTTGGGCAAGCAGTGATCCTCGAGTTTCCCCTACTTAATTCCATGGTAGATAGTTCCTGGCAATTACGAAACCACAGCTCATGTGGCACGTACCCAGGTCCTGTGATTAAACCTTTTGAGAAGCTGACTAAGGAGGCCAACAAAGCCATATGAGTGGCCTTCAATTTGATAGACTAGTTGGACACCAATCCCAGAGTCACCCCAAGACCTTCTACAGAGCTCTCGTATCCCTTCTATCATCAATATTTTGCCTCCACCATTCTACTGCCCCCTTCATCACCCTTCTGTACCTTTCTTCAGTCTCCTGACCCTTGCATAAGCATTGATTCTAATGATCTATGATCCAGGCTCCAAACTTATAAATGCAGGAAAACTATCATACTCCAATAAAGTTCAGGTGCAGTGCGGTGTTTAGCCTACTAGCTAAGCAACCCACAATGAATATAGGTACGTTAACCTAATTCAGAGCTGACTTGATAATCATAACCTTGTCAGAAATAAAATTACCTATACCTCATTGCCGACATAACCATCAACTGATTATCACTGTGCATGCTTCATCTCATTGTGGGTTGCTTTCATGTCTGTGCAGTCTATAGGAAAACGTGCCGGACACCGGCTATAGCCGGCTAAAAGCCTGCTGGACCAGTAGAAAGTCTGTGCCTGCCGGTCCCAATGACTGGCTGTGATCCTGGGATACATGCCAGTTTTTACGGCATGTAAATCGGACTATTATTAAAGTTTCTAGAGAGTTAACTAGAGAGCCTGAATATTCTGTAAAAGAACACACAAAAGTTTACAAACTATGATTTTTAATATGATTTAGATATACCAGTAACCTCTATTCAACATTATTTTCTCTCTTTATATATATCAATTCTTGCTTATTACTACATTTCTAGATACAAACATTTTACCGGGGGATCCGGCCTGCAAACATTTAGCCGGTCCCGCAGAATTATAAATCGAATGTCCTGCACGGTGAAAAACTTTTCGTATAGACTGTCTGTGTTTCAGAGACAGGGACAGTGCCTGTGGTTGAGGTCATGGAAAGGTTGAGTATAATTCGGAGTTGTGTTGGCCTTAGTTCTGTGTCCTTGAACTGAACATTAGGGCTCTATGCCTATGGGCTATAGCCTATTGCCCCCTATAGTTGTAGTGCCTACCATATTTCCAAGCTTCACTAAGTTGCAATGTTACAGCCCAACCACAAGTCAGATTAATCATAATAGACACTGACTCCCAAATTTATCCTCACTCCCTTGGGCATGTAACTGCGTATGTCTGTCCTCCCGTCCATCTGGTAGCAGCTAACTCTCATGCTCTGGCTTACCCTCTGTTTTTCCTGTCTATCTCATGACCATCACTATTTTTACAGCACCATGTGGACACATAACATCTCAATTGAGACTCAACTTGAAGTCAAATAAATAATTAATTTTATTGATAGATTCTGCCAAAGTGCGGGAAGGCAGCCAATTGAGAGTAGCAGAAGGGCAGATACTCTTCAGGCATTTATTTGATTTTAAGAACACATTAAACTGGCCAAACTGAGTGTATTAATGTGGTATGGAGACGTCAATGTACATCAATCATTCTGTATTGTGTTAGTTATAGGTTCTTGTAGGTGATTATAGTATGAAGGACACAATTTCCCTGAAAAGCATTTTGAAGACACTGACAACCAAACCTGGGGCTTTTCTGACGCAAATGCTCTACCACTGAGGTACATCCCAACCTGACAGATGCGCTTTGCCTCACATTACTTAGCATTACCTGTATGTAAGATGATCAAATATAAGTTTACGATATTAGACAAATATAAATAATGCATCTAAATAAACAAAAATAAGCAGAGTGGATGTGGATAAGACATAACACCCTGCGCTTCTAGATAACAATTAGTTTATTTTCCCCTATATTACCCACCTTGATTGTCTTGTTACCATTAACCATTTCCCTGCCGCTTCACTATTGAAAAATTGTTCCCAACCACCGGGGATATTGCAGATGAATAAAGACAAAGGTTCACAAGTTTTGGTCTGTAGCCTGGGTTATTTCACGAGTTGAAGGTAGGGCCGTATTTCACGACGCCGCAGGCCGAGTGAAATGCGGCCCTTCCTTCAACAAGTGAAATAACCCAGCTACAGACTAAAACGAGTGTTCCTTTGTATTAATTTTTTACCTTTTTCGATTCAAATTAAATCATTATGGGGGGGGGGAGCCTAAATATTCTAAAATGGCTTCTTTCTACGCCGTTCAAATGTAAACAAACCGCCGTTTCGATGACGTCACAGGGTCGTGAAATACGGACATGGGTTATTTCACGGGGGGAGTGTAATACGGACCACTCTGGTTAAGTCAATGGGGATGCTGTATTCCATAAAAAATAAATGTCTTGCTAAAACCGGCACTACACTACAGATAGTGCCCTAGTACTGCATATATGCAGTATGGGCTTTTGGGTACTAAAATACAGTACTGCATATATGCAGTATCGTTTACAGTGGTACTGTATATATGCAGTATCGACAGGGAAAGGGTTAATAATGCAGGTCACAGTGAATGACAAACAGCAAAGGTAGTGGAGTCTAAAGGTCAGCTTCTTAAAACGACACTTGTCAGGCTGTGTGCCTCTTCTGGGAGGATTTACAGTCTGTCTACAAGTCAACAGCCTGACCAGCCTCTGGACAGTGTATATTGTTATCTACTGGGGCACGGCCCTGTGACAGCTCAAAGGTCATGGCAATGGCTCTCGTACTTGCCTTCCCTGCTCCATGATATTGGTGGGAGATGATATTTAAAGAATAGATAACAACATTCTTGACATTGAGACATTTTAGGTCAGGGCACGTTATAGCAAAACAGATAAGGAATACAAGAAAAATACAATACAAAATTGATACCCAAATGATACTTCAACACTGATACCCACTGATGCTAACTGAAAAGCCAACCAGGGAATTTACAGTGTGCTATGAACCTTCATATGGTGCTACATTGCCTACAGTGAGATGCATTTTACCTGTATACATTATATAAATGTCAATACAGGTCCTTCCTACAGAGCCAACCTAGAATACTAGGGATGTGATAGGTCATACAGAAGTGTCATATCAAAGCATCTTAATGCTGCCCTCTCCAATCTGACCCCACCTTGAAATCTGTGTTTAGTGGAGAGGCCATGGCTTCTCTCGTTCCCCCTGTCATCTTGCTGGGTTTAGTGAAGCCAATTAAATAGAGTTTTAGGCGCCTGTCTCCCATGATGTCTGCTACTGTCTCACCTTTGGCACCAACAACTAACATTGGACATCTAGCTGTGTAGAGAGGGCCCGGTTGCAGTTTGGGATGTATCTAGGAGTGTATCCCAGAGTAATATTGGCAGCAGCTCCCACTATATCCAGGTGGTATTAGTACTAATCGATCAATGCTCTTGCATTAAGGTAATGGGGGATGCCGAGAGTTCCCATATGCTTACCTTTAGAAGAAAACCATCTGTTTTATGGTATTTGTTCCTGTATGGACACAGACACAACAAAGTACTGTGGCTGTATACTCATTTGACAATTCTGGTTCAATCAGAGTAGTCTAGGGGTTGCCTGAAGTGCAATTTGAAGCCTGATGTGAGACAGGTACCCAAGCAACTGATGTAGAGTAGGTAAGTTATATATTTACAATGCAACCATCGCTATCACTCTGCATGCAACCATCAGCAGAAGTAGCATGTATGGGTAATTTAGGACTAGCCTTTATCATAGTGGGTGAGCACTCACTGTTTCCGCTCTGCTCCTCTTTGCCCTAAGTGATGTTGGCAAAGGAAGTAGATAGTCAGAGATGAGGCAGGTCACAGTTCATCATGAATGCATATATGCTGGCATACTAATTAGTGGGAAAAGTGAGTCTTGTGGACTAAGTGTGCAAATGTCTGATTGCCGACTTAACTTATATTTGGGTAATTAGTGTCGACTAGTCTCTGTGCAAAGCATGTACATACCCATCAGATAGAATTAGGGTATGGGCAAATGCTTTCTCCACAGACCAATGCTCAGTCCTCTTGAAAGCATTACTCTGCCATTACTCTCTGTGTCCAGTAGAGTGTCGTAAAAAATCATTTTGGTAAAGGATAAGGATAACAATTGTACATTTGGTCCACCTAATCTAGGCAATAGGAAGAGTTGGGGTAGGGCTGGGAACACAATACATCTTAGTCACTGCCACAGTATCAACACATTGCTTCAGACAGGAACGTCGGGAGATGAGACTGGAGCTGACCCAGGAATGTAAGGGTGTGGGGCCCAGGTTGCACATTCAGATCCCTGAATAACCAATTCTTATATGTGCAGAGACTTAACCATATTTGTAACCATATTTGTCATGGGCCTTTAATTTAGTGGAGAGCAGACAACCTCTGACGATGACTACTTGAATCCTTCTCAGTCGTTAATGAACCATGTAGTCTCATGTTGGGAATCCACTGCCAAGCAGCAGACTTAAACTGCTACGACCTGGTCTCTCTCCTCTGACATGGTAACCTTCAATTAGCCACAAGGGTGCAAACTTTCCCTGCCTCTACTGTCATATCTCTGGTAGGCAGAATAGAATGCAAATATTAAGGATTTACCTTTCTCGCAGAATGAGAATGATATATTTATATAATCAAATCTCTATACAGCACAAGGTGATCTACTGCTACAACTTCCCTACCATTTCCAACAGGTCTCAATCCTACTCTATCTCCCTCTTGGGTTCTTCATCCGTCAACTTGTAGTAAAGACACACATAGCAACTATATTATTCCTTCACACCCTGATTCCCTTCATCTTTCATTACCACCATTCATTCCCTGTCCCCTGTGCTTCTTTTCATCCCTCCCTTGCTCCTATATGCTCTGTTCATGACACTGTACTATGCTGCATCACGCCAGCTTTGTGCCCCAATCACTGATAACACGCTATGTGGCTGCAGTCTCATTAATGCAGGTGGACATGCAATTGCTTTTACTATCAGGGAGAGGAGCAGCAGGGTGCACGTTGGAGCCCGTAGTGAATTTACTATGAAGAGATGCCAGGGTCATTTGGTTAGTAAGGCTACTGAAGAGAGGTACAGTAGTTGGGGGGGGAGAGCGTTAGAAAGATTATTGCGAGAAGGGGGTGGGTGCTGTACACTGAAAACCCAGAGCAAGGAGCCTAGTCATTATGACGACCTAGGTAGTCATAATGAATAATGGTAGATGGAGTGGAGAATGGTGTATGAATATAGTCTCTAATTAGTTCACTTCTTAATGAGAGACATCCTTTTCACATATTTGGTGTAGTCTTGATTGAACTAAGTAGCATTACTTGTTATAAATAAGTTGCCAATGGGTGAGAATGATGGCCCCAAAGGTATAGAGACCACTCTGCTCCCTGTCACCAGTGTATATCTCAAGACAGATATAGTTATGCAAAATGTTAAAACCAGGTGGCAGTAGTGTGCCATAAGTAGCAAGTGAGGAATAGAATTATGTACTATAGGGTAGTCATTGGGACAACCTAGGACTTGAGAGTTGTCACTACCGATGACTTTAGGTCTTCAAATGGACAATACATAAATTAACAACCTTAAGGTAGTCATTCTGACAACCTAAATATTGTGACTACCTAAGGTCGTCATTATGACAACTTTGGTCTGAATGGCTCAGATGGGTAGTCACAATGACGACCTAAGGTGGTCACTTTGACTACCTAAAGTTGTCAGTTTTGGCATTGTCAAAATGACGACCCTGAGGTTTTCAGTGTAGGCTAGCTATTGTATGTAGAGACAAGGTACCTAATGGCAGTACGCACCCAACAATTCAACACTCAAGGCAGTAGCTATACATAGAGAGAAGAAGTAGAATCACTGTAACTCTCGAATCGGAGTCCAGCCCCAATCACTGAGCTAACTCTCCCCACAACTCTAAAGTGACTCCCAATCATTAGGGAGTCTTAGAATAGGAGTCATTATAGAGTTATTTTAGAGTCCTGCTAATGGTAAGGAGTGATGTTAGAGTCCTGGGGAGAATTACCACGGCGACCAAGTCGGGAGTCACAGTGATTGTCACTGTGATGCATCCAACTGAAAAGTAAACATGAGTGCCATCTGGTGTCCAAGCAGAAAACATGTAGACTGTTGTTGGACAAGAAATGGTTTGATCAACTGGAAAAATCTAAAACTGGAGTTTTCTTTCTTCAAATATGAGCCCCTTTAGCTGACAACCATAAAGTGTAGGCACACAGGATGGTAGCCACACATATGTTCCCATTTTTACCCGAATGGCTTCCTTCACAACTTCCTGTACTGCTTTTATTGATGCCAGGTGGCAGCTCAAGCACTATTCCTATCTACAACCATGAGGGTTTTTACGTGTATTCATGCAGATCACACAATATATCTTTTTCTATTTCATTATTATCAATGTAGTATGTAGACCTTCTTCTACCACAAGAGATCATATTGGCATTGGCCCCTGCACTGTTATTCTGCTCGGCTCGGTGCTCGATCCACGTGCAGACGTCCTGGTGGTCTGGCGTCAGTGGGTCCACATACATCTGGTAGCAGAAGGCAAGGTATCGCCTCACAGACGTCCTTCGTCCTCGTTCGGTTTACAAATTTGACAATGCACAGAGATCCATCACTTTTAAAGGCAATTTCTATACCCTAAAACCTAACAGGGCCCCCCGTCACTAATTAGTATAGAGGTTCCCAAATAAGAATATTTTGGTTTCAGATTAAAATGTGTGGGCTATTTTGAGCTGTAATATTTTCCCTGAAAATGGTTGATTACCCTAAAAGTGCCACCTCCAGTAGAGTACCCTATATCATATTAATCATGCACCATACATGATATTGAAAAGTTAACCCAAGAAAAAGGACTTGGACTAATTTAATGCAAAAAACTGAATGATATTATCTTTAAAAGTCCATACTAGAGAACCCCTCCAAGTTGAGAGAGTTCTGGCAGTCCCATGAGTGTATAGCCAGGGAAGGGCCTGAGACCAATCCAAGGAGTAACACATTGGTAAAATCGGACAGGTGCATGGTGCCAACTTTTCTTTTTCATTAAATCATAGAAAAATCACGTACCAACAGCAGATCAATTACAGTTACATATCTGGATTTTACTTGATCCGCCGTCATTATGAGATATCATATGATAAGTTCCGACCATTTTCTAAAATTGCATTGCCCTCCCTACTGGTAGATAGTTCCTGTCAATCAATGCCGGAACCAATGTACATGTTGCATGTATCAAGGTTGTGTGATTAAAATTTGGAGAAGCTGACTATGGAAGCCTGGAAAGCCACAAGAGTGCCCAGTAAACAAAAAAACACGTTATACAAGGTTATAATTATAACGTTTCTCTATGGCTCCTTATTGTAGCTAAATGTTATAATGTTAAAAACATTATTTTGACCCAATATTTCTGTTAGCTGGGTGGCCTTCAATTTGATGGCAGTTGACACCAATCCCAAAGTCATTCCATGATTCTCTACAGAGCTCTCCTATCCCTTCTATCACCAACACTTTGCTTCCATCCAAATCCTTCCCTTTTACAATCCTTCTGTACCTTTTATCAGTGTCCTGACCCTTCCATTTACCCCTGACTACAGTGACCTGGGCACAAACGTCATAAATGAGTCATCTCCTAGGCCTGTCATGGTTATACACTACAGAGCTGACCTGATGATCATCACTTCATCAGAAACAAAATTACCTATACCCAGTGCTGTCATGGCCACTACCTGATTATCACTGTGCATGCTCCATCTCATTGTGGGGTCCAGTTGGCAGGCGCTGGTTTCCTTGATGTCTGTGTTTCAGAGGCAGGGACAGTACCTGTGGTTGAGGTAATTGAAAGGTTGAGTATAATTTGGAGTTGTGTTGGCCATAGTTCTGTGTCTTTGAACTGAACACTAGGGCCCATTGCTATAGCCCATTACCCCATTCAGCTGCTGTGCTTAACCCATTTTCAAGTTTTAGCCCTACCATCGTTACATGCACTGGCTTATCTAAACTGACTCCCAATTTAACCTCACTCTCTTGGGCATGCAACTGTATGTATCTGCCCTCTTGTCTTTCTGGAAGCAGCTAACTCTCATTCTCTTCCTACCCTCTGTTCTTTCGTGTCTTTCTCACAACCATAACTACCTCTCCTTCTCCAAGTGGTTACATAACATTTATCCAGCATGGAAAACTGGTTATCACCAATTAAGACTCAAGTTGTAGTTAAATAGATTGATGGATTCTAATGGCCGCAGGCAAAGTGTGGGAAGGTTGCCACATGAGAGCAGCAGAAGGGCAGATACTCTTCAGGTCTTTATTTATTTTTAAGAACACGTTCATTTCTTACCTTGTGGAGACATCGATTTACATCAATCATGCTGTAGTGTGTTAGTCCTGGGTTCTTGTAGGTGATCATAGTGTGAAGGATAATAATGGTTTAATAATACAGGTTACAGTGAATGACAAATGGCAAAGGTAGTGTAGTACAAAGGTCAGCTTCTTAAAGGGACTCGTTACTTGTCGCAGGATTACTGATGTTCTATTGACTTTTGCATATAATTCAGGATTATGTTAGTTTGATTTATTATCTAATAGAAAATCGAAAGAAATTGCCATGTCACAGCACTAACTTTCATGATATGGCCATTTGATCAAAGGAGTACCTTAACTATAGAAATGAATAGGAAAACAGCATTTTCACATTATCTGTCATGGATAACCCCCTTCTTCTATTAATATTGCAACCAAACCTTGGGAATGTATAATGGACATCTATACAAACATTTTAGGACCAATAAAACAGGGGGTCACGGATAAAATGAGAAAGGCATGAATTTTGGAAAAATATTTCTTTTGCCTTCACTATAGGATCCAATGGGTGTCCTAGCAGTGAATATAAGTGAACAATGGAGGTATACTGTCAAAGTAGCAAATACAAATAGTTGATTTAGGGAAAGTGGTCTATTTAGGAATATGAATACAGCTTCTGTGTAGGAACTAGCGATTCCCTTTAAAATGACACTTGTCAGACGATGTTTCTCTTCTGGGAAGCCTTCACAGTATATCTACAAGTCAACAGCTTGACCAGCCTCCAGTGTATATTGTTATCTACTGGGATGGGGCCAAATCTCATGGCAATGACTCTTATACTTGGCTTCCCTGCTACGCAATGTTGGTGGGAGATGATATTTAAAGAATAGGTAACAACATTCTTGACATTGAGACTTTCTGTTTTGGCCAGGGCCAGTTATAGCAACACGGATACACTACAACATTTTCTAGAATTCTTACCCTCCAAAAACATCAGTGACAGTGTCTCCCTAGTTACCTATTGATGCTAACTGAGAAGCCAACCAGGAAACTTACAGTGTTCTAGGAACCTTCCTATTTATGGCGCTGCATTGGCTACAGCAAGATGCATTTTACCTGTATACATTATATAAATATCCTTCCTACAGAACCAGCCTAGAATAATAGCAATATGATAGGTCATACAGAAGTGTCAAATCAAATCTTAATGTTGCCCTTTCCACTCTGACCCCGCCTTGAAATCCTGGTTTAGTGGAGAGGCCACATCTTCTGTTGTTCCCTAGACCTGTCATCTTGCTGGGTTTAGTGAAGCCAATTAAATAGATTTTTAGGTGCCTGTCTCCCATGAAGTCCGCTACTGTCTCACCTTGGCACCAACAACTAAATATTGGACATCTGACCATGTAGAGAGTGCTCTGTTGTAGTTTGGGGTATAGGACCTTGCATGTCCCATTGTTTAATGCGACTTTTGACATGTATTTTTGTTTATAGTGAAGGATTTAATTAAGGATATTTGTAAAATCCATTAAAAATTATAAAACCAGCTACTGCCACTATATCCAGGTGGTATTAGCCAGCACAGCACTAACATGCGTGCATCAAGGTGATGGGGGATGCCAAGAATTCTTATAAATCTTTGTATCTCTAACAAGCCCCTAACCTCCCTCCTCTTATCTCCTCCCTCGTAACCCCACCCATTCATATCCTTTCAGACAAGGCCATCATCTTAAAATTTGAACGCATAGAAGTGAAGGGAATCTTACTTACCTTTGATCTATGGCATTGACAAAGTTGCTTTCTAGCATACACCCCCCAATCAAATACTCTATGCCTATGTCTTTGAAATAGAATAAAGCATAGGGGAGAGAGGGGCACGTTGACCACCTGGGCACATTGAACCACATGCTCTCTTTGCTATTCCTTTGGGAATTTTCCAGCAGTTTGCTTACCATATTACCCCCTTATATAGACAGTTCAGAGCAGCAACATCATATTTATTTTGAGATGCTGAGGAGAAGCTCAGACAACACGAAAGATTTAAGCCATTGAAAGTAAAAATTTGCAATTGTTAAACTTTATTTCTTGTGTTGTTAAAAAACATTGCTGGCCTAAGATCTATATGGAGGTCAAAGTGTGCATCTGAATCCTTGCATGGAACCTGATTTCAATCCTGAAGGTTCTATGTAATTTGAATTAAATCAACCTTATCTATGATGGTTGGCATGGGGTACATTGAACCACAAAAATTGGGGCACCTTGAACCATGCTCAAAGTACCCAAATCTCTGTCTTGAAGGACTGGTTCCATTATTTACCACATATGTGCCCGTGCAATGCATAGAGGGCCAAAGTATCACCACTTTTCACGAGAGGGTAGAATTCCCCTTGTCAGCTTGTAGTCAATAGGTGAGATGACACTGCTCAGTTCCATCTCTAGGTTAACCATAGGCTAACCCAACAGGTAGGCCTATGGGTTAAACCACCCATAGTTCATTAGAATTAAGCCACACAGAGAGAAACACTATATTAATATACACTTTGGTTATACAAGTACAATAGAATAGATGTTTTGTTAGTTTTGATAATAAATTATTTCATAGCATATTCATAGTTTGTTTATTCTCAGATGTATCATTTTTCAGAAGCAGAACAGCCTGTTATATCATAAAAGAATGTAATTAAATATTTATACAGCATGTGCAAATAGCAGCAATCCTCTGAAGATGGTTTATATTAACCTAACGGAAAATTTGTAAGGCTCTATTCCAGTGACTAAACTAGAAGCTATAATTTAATGATTTGTATGCATTAAATATGTATTTTTCATATTGAACCCTATGCAAAAGTATCAATAGCAAGTATTTCCACTTTAACTTTAAATGATAAATCCATATTGCTGATTGTTTGAACCATTCAAGATGTGTGGTTCAAGGTGCCTCAGTGGGTGGCTCAACCTGCCCAGGGCATGGGGCACATTGAACCACCCAAAGATTTTATTTTCAAAGAATTAAAAGAAATCCAACAAATGACTATACTTGCTTTGCCATGGGTCGTTATATAGCGCAATGATATAAGGTAACTGCTAGATACGAAACCAATGTTCAGATGACCTTGATAAAGTCAGGAAAAAAATAAATGTGCATAAGTGGTTCAACGTGCCCCTCTCTCCCCTACACCAGATGCGAGAGGAAAATATCTCATGAGGGAAGAACATTTAATTCATTTCATGAGTTTATTGTAAATTCAATCTAGAACAATATACGTTTAAGGATTGGTTTCATAGGTATTTAAGTGGTGCCATCATGGAGAAACACCCCATGGATGGAGAATGAGCATCATTTTTTCCACGGGAACGTTAAGAACGGCCATTGTAATATGTAAGCGTAATAGCTTTAAAATAAGAACAGCCATCTTAGAAAACTGCAGTAATTATATGGGGACCTTCAACTAGCCACAAGGGTGCAAAACATACTTTGGTTGCCTCCACTGACATATATCTGATAAGCAGAGTATAATATGAATGATCAGGATTTACCATTCTGGCAGAATAAGAATGATATATTTATATAATCAAATCTACTATCTGTATACAGCACTTGTAAGGTGATTTACTACTACAAATCCCCTACCATTTTCAACAGGTCTCAGTCATACTCTATCCTCTCTCTTGTGTTATTTATCCTTTCACCCTCAATCTGTAGTTAAGCCACACATAGCAACTATATTATTCCTTCACACCCTGATTCCTTTCAACTTTCATTACCTCCATTCATTCCCCGTCCCCTGTGTTTCCTTTCATCCCTCCCTTGCTCCTATATGCTCTGTTCATGACACTGTACTATGCTGCATCACGCCAGCGTTGTGCCCCAATCACTGATAACACGCTATGTGGCTGCAGTCTCATTAATGCAGGTGGACATGCAATTGCTTTTACTATCGGGGAGAGGAGCAGCAGGGTGCACGTTGGAGCCTGTAGTGAATTTACTATGAAGAGATGCCGGGGTCATTTGACTAGTAAGGCTATTGAAGAGAGCTACAGTGGCTAAGGAGAGGGATGGTATAGAAAAAGAAATTGCAGGGAGGGGATGGGTGTTGTAGGATAGCTTTTGTATATGGAGACAAAGTACCTGGTAGTATACACCTGACCAGTTCAACATTCAGTAGCTGCAGTATTAGCGGTTCAACAAAAATTGTCACTGTGATGCATACAGCTGATTAGCAAACATGAGTGCCATCTGGTGTCTAAGCAGAGAACATGGAGACTGTCATTGGACAGGAAATCAGTGTGATCAACTGGAAAAATCTAAAACTGAAGTTGTTCGCAAATATGAGCTCCTTCAGCTGACAACCATAAAGTGGAGGCACACAGGATGGTAGCCACACATATGTTCCCATTTTTACCCGAAAGGCTTCCTTCACAACTTTCTGTGCTGCTTTCATTGGCGCCAGATGGCAGCTTAAGTACCTGATTCAATCACAGTAACTGCCTCGCCAACATTTCTCACAGTGTTTATTCCTACTTATGATGTTGTAACGGAGCTTCCATAGTGGCCCAATTCTTGCAACTCCTCAAGTAACAGTCAGAGTGGGGTGCAGGCCGGCACGCTGGGGCTTTATTTAGGAGGTGGAGGGTTAAACCTACTGCCTTAAATGTGATTAATTACGGTATATTACCATTTACAAAATTATTACCATTTTAAAACTATCCCGGTGTTTTATATCTGATGTTTCAAATATTGCAACCATGAAAGTGAATGGTCCCTTAACTGACCCTGAGGCAAAATGATATAAAAATCTCTTACTTATGATTGTTATATCAAATATCAATATCTTGTAGTAATCTCTCCTTTTATTGAAGTATTGAAGTATTGAAAGCTTTATTGATCACATCTCCTCAGTGAGGAGTTTTTCAATGAACATATCATGAGACGATACTGAGCTGATGAATTATAGAAATACGGACATATATTTTAGGGCCATCAGTTCAGTTCACGCAGCTTCTCAAGTACGATACCTCAAAGGAGTATGAGTTGACAATACAATTAAGTAATTTGTAGAGATGAAAAGAGGGGGAAGGGAGGGAAGTAGTGATCTAGTTTTTATTATCCTGTTTTTGTGTCATGGTGTATGACAATTGCCTAACGACCTAAGACTTTGATCATTAAAAGTGGCAGTGGACTACAAGTGGACTACAAGATCTCACTAATACCTTGTTATCGGATTTGGTATCAGGGCCAAGTTTGATGGGTACACATTAATTTCAAACTCATTAAATTTGCCTACAAGACTAACCATCAATTAGACGTAAGTAGTACCATAGTTGCATCAATGGCCCTGAGCCTGTTTTAGCTGATCAACCCTTCTTATTAGCTAGACACATTTCTTAACCTCTTTAATTGTCCAAATAATTATAGGCATATGTGATAGTAATGAAAATTCCAGGAATTAAAAAAGAAATGTAAATCTACCTATGGCAGGTCTTTTTGAATTGTAAACTGAAACGCTCATGTGTCCATCATGTTCTTCCCCTTTGTTACCAAAAATTATGCATCTGTCATTATGGCTGCTTGCAAGTTACGAAGGTGCCAACAGAATTGAATGCCCACATTTTACACATAAACTATATCAACCTGACACACCTCCCCCTTACACCATTGTGTTCTGTAACCATCCTACTCAAACTCTATTTGTAGTGGGGAATTCGTTAAAGGATGCTGCTGCTATGGGTTCTTGGGGCATCTCCCATGACCAACCATATCCTGTAAGATGACTTATATTAATATATCCAGGTGCAGATATACAAAGGAAATACAAAGGTCAGGAGTATCTAAAGCAACGGTGACAAAAGGAACAAGGCAAATATTAAATCAATGCCAGCTGATGCCAGAGCAATTTTGCATCAGTGTCAGAAAAGGTCTAGGTCATGCTAGGGTCAGCTCAGTCTTACTCTCCTGGTTAATGTTTGATATATCAGTATCTGATCCCGGGGTGATCCACATCCCTCTAAGGGCACATACTGAGCCTACTGACCTCAAAGCATCCTACAGTCCTCCTTTGCATCCTCCCTCTAGGCCTCCTAACTGAGGTAAGAGTGATTGAGATGCTGCCATCCCGAAGCCAGGGACTCAGGCAGAAGACACCTATGGGCCAGTGGGAAAGACTGGCGGAGCGTCACAACATGCATGGGGTGGGTGGGGGTGGGTGGATGGAGTAATGTGTAGGGGTAGTAGGGAAAGAAGGTGCGTTAGGATGGGTTTAGGCTCTGGGCAGGGCAGATCTTCTTAAGGTGTTTAGTGCCTGAGCCGATTCCCTTTAGTGCCAAATGAAAAGGTCGCTGCTAGCTGTCCTCCAAATGATGATGTGGCTTACCTCAAAGCTGCTTTACACGCTCCCACTGGGCAGAGGGAGACTGAACAGACCTTTAGCTGAAACTGTGTACAGGAATGTACTGCACCATACCTACACAGAAAATATAAATACCCCGGCCTTTAGTCTGAAGTGGCTATCCCAGGTTAGTCATAGGGACATTGGTCAGACATGACCAAGTGCTATTCAGAAATGACTGAGGCAAAACAACATAATTATGACTAATGCCTTACTGAAAAGGACTTAGCTTAAAACTCATGGAAATGAAGAAGACTAGGGTAAGTTGATCAGTACTGAACAACCTGACAATATCAACTAACCTAGGTTGGTCGTACAGGGGGCCAGAAAATAACTAACTTGGTTAGACACTATAGTGACTGAGACATAGGTCGTATAGGGAGCCACAGAATATCAGTGTAGGAGTAAGTATGTGTACTACCATACTGCCACAATAAAACAGGCCTACATAATATACCAATGGAACTGTGTTCAGGGCCATATGTTAGTGACATTCTAAAAGTATAATTTTATACATAATTTATACACAACTCAAATATAATCAAACCACGCAGGTGAATGTCCTTAGGTTCATTGTGCGGCAGGTATATATAATCAATATTTACTAAAGGCATAGGTAACGACAGTATATCCCTTAGTTAATTGAGCCTGGAAAAGTGTCAATTACCTATTGCATGTACAGTCTCCAACAGATAGAAATGTAAACGAATAGGAACCAACCAGGGCAACTATAGTATAGGCCTAACTGTTGATGACTTAAATTAGACCCATCTCCACTTACCACTCACAATGATTTCATACATTGACAAACAGCAAGGTGAAATCTATAGGTAAACACCATGGGAAAGCCCTTGTGCGACAATACTGTGCGGTAATATCAACAAGACAGTGATCAGCAGCATTTTCCTATTCATGTTATCACATACACAGAGGGACAAACAATGTGGATGCTATCTGGCACAGCACAAACAGGTAACAATTCTGACAGGAGGTGGAGTGGTGTTACTGGGAGTCTTACCCAGCAAACTGGGGTGACTCGTGGCCATCCTGAGTGAGGTCCTCACTCAATGTGCTAGATGAAATAAAACTGAGTGATGTGTCGCCATCAATCACTCAGCATCACCAGGGATGGCCACGCTGGTGATCACTCAGCATCACCAGGGATGGCCACGCAGGTGATCACTCAGCATCACCAGGGATGGCCACGTTGGTGATCACTCAGCATCACCAGGGATGACCACGCTGGTGATCACTCAGCATCACCAGGGATGGCCACGCTGGTGATCACTCAGCATCACCAGGGATGGCACATTGACCAATTAGCACTGAGGCAGGGGGGGGAGGGTATTTTATTCATAACATTGACAACATCATTTAAGCTGTTCATCCAGACTCTCTTCTTCTCTTGGCAATGATGAATACTTGAAGTCCTTGTGGGAGTGTCTGTTTAAATATAAGCAAAGATAATGGATTATTATGGAGGAACAAAGTGTACATGGCAAGGTTATAAAAACTGTTTAAATGTTACTTTGAAAGTGAAATTCCCCTTTTATCATTAATCAATTATGTTATACATATATAAGAATATAACAATACAAGTTAGGTTAAGAAAGTGCCAAAAACTACCACAGAACTTACCAATAAATGTGTCATTCCAGTCAGTGAATATACTTCCTACCTATAATTATAAAAAGAGCAAAGTAGAATATATTAGAGAAAAATAGAGACATAAAAAAGGCAATTACAGCTACTGTAGAATTCACAATCAGCTGATGGCTGAGATTTCACCATGACTTATATAGGACAACCCACCTCACATCTGTTCTCCTTGCCAGTCTCTGCCTGTCTGTTGCGAATGCTAGAAGTTTCCACTGAGAACAAAGAAAGGGCGGGAAATTTGAAATGGACCAATCAGAACTCAAGAAACCAGGATGTTGGCGACTGTGAGTGATGATGTGCCATGTTGAGTGAGAGCTGCCATGTTGGTCAGACAAAGAAAGTTCCCCTTTTATCACTCAATGCAAGAATGTTTTACCATACTGTTGAAAATCCTTACTTGTTACTCATGATTATATGATACCATGATGGTCATTGGATATCATACTTTCCTATTCTTGTTAGAGCAGGGCTGATCAATGTCTATATACTATGTAAAATGTAGACAATTTCATTTCAGTGTTAAGTCCCATAGACAAAGGAAAATTGTATTTTCTGTCTTAAATCTTAATCTAAAATCATATTGTTGGCTATCATGATGTGCACATTTTCATAATGATTATAATCATGTAAAAATCTGGTCCATATGTGCGATAATATTAATGAAATCAACATCAACTTCTATTCCCCCTCTGCAAAGTACAAGCAGTATACCTCCAATGCTAATATCCTGGTGATGCTGAGTGAGCTCACCACAGTTGGGAAATGAGTGAAAAGTCACCATGCTGAGTGAGACCAACCAGGAGTGGCGCATTGTCACTCAGCGTGTGATCACCATAGTGGCGAGATGAGTGATATCTCGTCATGCTGAGTGAGACTCACCAGGAGTGGCGCATTGTCACTCAGCATGTGATCACCACAGTGGCGAGATGAGTGATGAGTCGCCATGCTGAGTGAGACTCGCCAGCAGTGGCGCACTGTCACTCAGTGTGTGATCACTCAAATAGTAGTCACCATGCATCACCAGTCATGGCCAGGGATCACCCCAGTTTGCTGGGTATGAGTCGACAAGTAGCTGCTAATGCCCTGCACTGAAGCCTCTCAGCCACTTTACCGAAGTGGAGACTAAGGCTCATGTAGAACTTTGTAATAAATATCTTCATCACATGCTATAGCATGCGTTAGTTGTATAATTATCAGTCTGCATGTATACATCAGCGAGAGTAGTGTGCCAGATTAATGACTATCATCATGCCTTAATGTATCAATGGATGGGCATCAGCCTCACTGTACACCACTGAGGCTTATGTGTGAGTGCTAAAAGGATGACTTCCTCACATGCTACAGAGCACCTTAGTTGTAGAATTATGTGATGGTGACTGCATCCATCACCAAGAGTACCAGGTACCCAGCTGTAATTATGCCCTAATATATCAAGGCCCTTAGGATGGATAAGCACACACCCTCCTTCTCTGACATACTCTCTTACTCTGTCTCACTAATGTCACTTTTGTTCTCTCATCCAAGAGTTATATGACATAGGCACTACCGTCAGCTGAGTCGAGGAGACGAGGCATAGAAGAGGACATCTTTGCCTGTTATATCAATTAGCTGCAGATTCTTCTTTACAGGTCATTGATTGCCTTATCTATTCACATTTTTGTAAATTGTGTTGACCAGGTCCTGCAAGTATCTAGTTAAATAGAGGTTAGGTATGGTTCACTGTCTCCCTCTCACACTAATGGTCATCCCCCAGCTCTTCCTCTCTCATCATCTTCAGTGCCAACTTTAGTGTGCAGAGAACGAGCTAACCCCAGAATCAGCGTTGGGGCGATGGGGTGAATAAAGGGCATTCGGGGCCCAAGTAATAAGTGAGGCGACTCGGGTGATGTGAAACGGCTCAACCAAATTGAAGGTCTCTTTTATAGCTGCAGGTCACACATGTACACGCGTTGGCAGCATGAAACAGTCAGTGTAGAATGTGTGTCCAAATGATAGAAAGGAGGATCGATAGAGGGGGCATCGACACTGGTATACTGTGAACAGGTCACAGAAAAAAGGTTGTTCCTTCTCCAGAATGCAGTCTTAAGTTTACTTGAAACATAGTTGGATAGTCTTCTCAGTAAGTAACTATTAGACATCTATTAGCATATGCCCCAAAGGCATCTCCACCTCCTCACTGACCACCTCGCTTCACCTACCGGACATTGGTCCCTCATTACTCCCCACTACAGCCTGACCCTGAGGGGCAGAAATCCCCATTAATACTCTAACGGGGCTCAGTAGGCTGGGAGGAGATCAGAATGGGGTGTAGAGGATCTGGATAAGGGGAAGGGCAGTAAGAGCTGATAGGCGAGGCTGTGAACCACCGACATCAACTCGTTTTACCTCTTTTGGAATTTCTTTAAGAACAGGGTATTTTAAAGTTTGATGAACAAGGGCATTATAACTAGTAGCGAGAGTGTCTAGTGAGAAAACGGGTAGTCTAGTGAAAAGAACGACAAGAAATGGGAGGAAAGTATAAAGAAGAGGAGGACTTCTACTAGCATCCACTCCTAGTAACTCCGGATCAAAGATAGAGCTAACCATATCATGGTGTTTGATTATGTTGGGATTGTGAATCGTGGAAGCAACTGTAAAACCCAAACACTGTATTGTTAAAGTTTATCTATATCACATTGACCTATCTACTACAGAGGAGATGCCTTGAGGTGAATGCAAATGTATGCAGGAACTTGTATAGGAAGCCTGTGTGAGTTACACACTACTAGTGCTATCATTAAGAAGAAAAGGACGCTTCTTATTTGTCTCGTTGTTCAAATAAAATGATGGTGGTTATAAAGCGGTAATGATAACACTGTGATCTTTCTTACGATCGTACAAAAATCGGTATTCATTTAGATATCACTAATCTAACAAAACAGAAGTTGAGGATATCATCATAGAGAGCTGCTGTTGTCAGAAAGATCAGATCTGTACATCAATCGTCAGGGAAAGAAAAACACAATGATCTCAACATAATAAAGCAATTAAAGCCTACCACAATTAAACCATGCACTAATTAAAATCACAATTAACACGTCACAGTTACTGGTAAAGGAGTTGTTGTCAGCCGACATTGTTTCTTGGTGTCATCATAATAATAATTAATATGCTACTCTACATCAATGCCATCTGCCATTTTTGTATGTGAGCAACTCAATGGCTATAGTCAGTCCCTAGACTACAATACTGGTGATTTCACCAGTTTAGTTAAGATCTCCCTTCATTGCATGTGGAGGATGCTGCCTATCTGGAACCTGATCACAGGGAGCCCAGACTCTCCTGCTTTAACTGAAAAACCACATTAGTATAGCCTGGGATCACTGCTCTGACCAAGTACATGCCAAAACGGTGCAGGGTTAGTGCACTGATATCACGCTGCCCCATACTGTTGGTTGCTGCTAGCTACTGGTTGCTGGCATTACTGGGACCAGCAGTTGGCTGCTGCTGAAGTCTACTTGCCGCCTTAATGCATGTTTATTTGTGTTTATAAACTGGGACCATGTCCCTTTGGGAGAGGATGTAATGGATGGGCAAAACAGTGGTTGTAACTACTAAATAACTAAGGTGTTAGTTCTGCTATCCATGTGGCACCCGTCAGCCCTGGTGTAGTCTGGCTTTGCCCTATACCAACAACAGCTATTTGCAAAGGGCAGCAGCAGGGATCGGAGCGGTATGGGTAGTATGGGCAGAGTATAAGTCCTATGGAACCATAAAGCAGCCGGGCTCCCTTCCTTCAACCAGGCACCTCGAACATTGCTATGTAAGAAAAGACAATACACAGCACTCAGACAGGCTGTAGGGATGTTGGCGATTATAACATCAGACAGACAATCCGGTAGGCAATATGTCTCGAGGATTGGGAGACACATTTAAAGTAATGTAAGGGTGTAAATGGATAGGATCTATTCAAATCTTTAGATATGGCATACAATATTCTGTAACAGGCTTGAGCAATCATTTTCATGGACCGAACTCAAAAGACAATCTGACAACCCTTAACACCCATCGCTCTCTGTTACTTTGTAAGTGATAGTAATGAGATCTAGGTCTAAATGCCAGACCTGAAGCCTCGATTCTGAACATTAGATAAAGGATGGGCGTTACACTACTTAGAATAGACAGAAGGGCGGCTATTTCAGGAAATTGGTACGTGAGTCGGAGAGAATGGCCCTGGGTGGAAGGGGAGGATGTGGAGGGCAGTATGTGAGGGCTGTCAGGAACAGTAAAGACAGGATGAGATTGGTCGGGATTGGGACCTGGTGAGAGCGAGGGAGAGGATGGAATACGACGGGAAAAGCAGAAAACAGCAAATCTAAAGAATGGCAGAGGATGAGGTGTAGGTTAAATGTGGTGGACATGGCTTTTGGTCACCAGGGGGGGGGGGGCTACTATTGCCACCACTTGATAGTGTCGAAATGCCCCTCCCTGTTGGCTATCCCGACTCGAGGTAGCATTATCATAAGGGCGTGCCTGGTCTCATATTTCCTTCATTATGTAATATCCCTTTCGCATCACATTTTCCAGACATTTGCTAGTGCGCTATTACGAATTTCTCTCGCTTGGATACTTTTATTACCTTTATATTGTCCTATCTATCTGCGACACACTTATAGGGGCTCAAGGATCAGGCCTCCGCGCCTATCAGTGCAGAATCACAGCTTTCCTGATGCATCAATAAAGGGCATACTCAGCACATGGTACAATCATCATACACTTCATAATTGCCTTATTTCTTATACCACCTGGGTATACATACCATTACCTGGCCATAAAATGGCTTTGACCTTTTTTTGAACTGACCCCTATTAGACCACCAGGGTGTGCATGCCCCACCTCATTGCTTTTGTCACTGGTTGCCGCTGTTTCTCTTGATGTCTCTGTGGTGAAAGCCATTAAGCTGTTCTCGTGGCTGTTCTCGTGGTCCAGGAGCACAGGTAATTGAAAGGTTGAGCGCAATTTAGAGTAGTCCCATGGATGCGTCTGTAGCCCTGACCTGACCACTAGTGTCCATTGCTGCCTGCCCCTGCTACTACATTCACTGCATGCACATTTGGCCAGGTCAATTGTAGGCTAATCCTAAGCGGGGTGTGGTTGAGGGTTTGGGTTAGTGTTAGCATGATTTACTGCTCAGAATTCAATCTCACTATTCGACGTGGGAAATCTTTAGATGTTCAGATCTGTTCTAAAGCCTCCCGCTGATAACCTGCACCCCATTAAATCCTTGCACAAGAGGAGATCCAAGCCATACCTGCAACCCCGCTATCTGAAATAAGGAAGTACCTTCACCTAGTGTTGCTCTAACCAGAACTGACACATTATGTCCCTTCGTTCGACTGTAGTGCAGTCATTGCAGTACAGTGCTGCTTCTTCATCCACCAGGAAAGTCATCTAGTAGTACGTTCCACTGTTAATACATATTAGCTGGCAAAACAAAAACAGACAATTATTCTAGCTGGAAGTGGAGGGGACTGCAGAGAGTACATAAGTATAGCTGATAACTTTCTAAGTGTATGCCCAAAAGCTGATAGGGCAGATTCACCATGAGTCTGACACATACATAAGGCGAACACTGATAGTTCTAATTATTCATGTATGATAACACTTCTATTGTTAATTTATTAGGAAAAATGATACTTGAACGTGACCGTTATTCACAAATAAAGAGATAAGAATGCTTGAATAAGCAAAAAACCAAGTGTCCATCTCGAGGCGTGTGTCCGACTAAAGGTGAATCTACTTTATGTCAGGACGGACGCTTCATGCGGGTGTTTGCTTCATGCTGGCAGGTATACAGAGATGCTGGCCTATCATTGTTATTAAGATTGTAAATAGGAATTAGCATTTATTGAGTGCCTGGTGCACTCAATCCTCAACTTGTAGCAGGAGCAGGAGCTAGATCTATTAGCATCTGAGAAAGGCTGCATGAATTGGGGTACGATGGGGTAAGAGGTATGGGTTATTCATCCAGAACTACCGACCAAGTTGCCATCCTCCCTTCTTTCATTTGGATAGTTTCAGACAATGGCGAACCATGATAGCAGTTGATAAAGGTTGATGGAGCTCGGGAGGTAGAAAGGGGGAGGTAGGGAAACACAATACATCTTAAACAGCCAGGAATCTGTCCTTCTTAACTCTGTCAATCAACTGGAAAATGCAATCAATTCACACTGTAGGAATAGACAAAGATAGAGCTCCATACCACTTTCAATCAAGACAAGCCAGGATATTACAGGAAACTGGTACAGGAATACACTTGTTAAGGAGATGAATGCTGGGGTGGAGCGGAGAAGAAGTGTCAAGAAGAGGAGGGCACAGTTTATTCTTAAGAAGAGGGGACAGGTGGGTAATGTGGTAAAGAATGTGACATGGGATAAGACATGGGAGGCACAGAAAGAAACTTTAGAGAAGAGTCTACTACCATGCCCAACTACCGACGCCAACTTACAGATAGAGCCAATACTGTTTTGGAGTTTGATCATGTTGGAATGGGGAATTTCAGACACAAAATTAATGTGAACCCCAAAGGGTATGTAATTGGAAAGCTGGGTCCAACAGTCTACCTTTACCTTTTTACAACAACAGATAATTGACAACAAAGGACGGCAGCAGGGATTGAATTATATGTGAACATTATAAGGAAACACAACAGAACCACTAAGTGGCTAGGCTTCTTCCCATCTACAAGGGTCAATTTCAAACACTGGTAAGCCTTCATAGAGGCTGATGGAGGGGGGAAGGGAGCTGGGGAAACACAATAGGGTTGAGCCACATCAAACATTGCTATAGAAAAAGAAAGCTGGATGCATATACGGGAAGTTGGAGTGGTAGTTGGAAGCTATTGCATTAGACAGACAGGCTAATGGGAAACATGCCTGGAGTTTGGGAGACATATTGAAATCTAGGGAGGTAAAGGGATAGGAGACAAATAATCAAATCCTTAAATACATTATGCTTGAGCAATCCTTGTCATGGATCTTAACCTAAAGAAAAACAAACCTGACAAAACCGTCACTCTCTATGCCTGTGTGAGTGATATGGCTGAGATCCAGTTCTAAATGCCGGACTGAAAGTGCCTGGAAGCTTTATCTGCTCTGCCAATCAGCAGGAAAATGCAATCAACTCAGGCTGTGGGAATAGATAAAGGGAGAGCGTCACACTACTTAAAAAGGACAGCAGGGAGGATATTACAGGAAATTGGTACAGAGTTGGATAGAATGCCTGGGTCGAGGGGGTGGAGTTGGTGGGGAGTAAGTGACGGGTGTCAGGAACTGTATGGCCAGGACACGATAGGGTAGGGAGTGGCAATTGAGGAGAAGGGAGGATATAGAATAGGGGGAAGGGTAGTGGGTGAAGAGGAACATAGAATGTGGTGTTAATTGGTATATGTTCAAGGTACAGCTGCCTGACTGTGTAAAGGATCCTTAGTAGCTTATTATATACCATCTTAGCAATTGATCTCAGAACCAGGCTTCCGCGCGTGTGCAAGATATTCCAGTAGGCATAGGCCAGCTCAAGAGGCATTGTTAAGCGCTTATTAAGCTCTACAGAGAATATGCTGGGCGTGATACGCGCTTAATAAGTTGCCTGAGCTCACTGTGTGCTTTCATCATATATACATGGAGAGTAGAGCCAATCTATCTCATAACCTCACTTACGAATTTCAGTTGCCTCTGAGCTAACATTAAATGACGATTACCTGGTCATGAAATGACTTTGACCTTTTGAATTAGCTCCTATTTGAGTACTGCTGTGTGCATGCGCCACATCATTGCTCTTGCCATTGGTTGCTGCAGGTTCCCTTGATGTCTCTTTAGTCGAGGCCATTAGGTTGGGCTGTTCTCCTGGTCCAGGAGTGCAGATAATTGAAAGGTGCAGTATAATTCTGTGGTATGGATGGGTCCGTAGCCCTGACCTCATCACTGGCGTTGATTTCTGCCTGCTCCCGCTGCTGCATTCAGTGAATACATGGTTTGTAAGCCTCTGTTTTAAAGCCTCCCTCTGACACCCTGCACCCATTTGAAGATGTAAACCAAATCTTCTTTGAATAACAGGAATTCAGTAACTGCGACCCAACCATCTGAAATAAGCTAGTACCAAATACCAGTCCTGATTTAACCTGAGCTGATACATTGTCTTTCCTTATTTTTCTATAACCTAAATCTTTAAAAACCTCATGTCTTAATAACCTCCCTCCTCTTTCAACTTTGTGTCTTAGCATGTTTCTCCTTCACTGTAACCACCATATACCTCTGCCATCCTGGCACACTATCCATTCACCTGTCTCTCCCTTTATCTTGCATCCTTTGTGCACTACACTGTGTATTTTATGTGTTACAGAAACGTTCTGCCACAACCATTGATAACGTGTAGCACGGCTACAGTTTCATTAAATTTGTGAGCAGGTAAGCAGAAAGGGGTATCCCCGCGGGATTAGTACCAATTTTAGCCACCAGGGGGCACCACCATGGCCTAAATTGGAAGAAACAGGCTAATATTAGTTTTTTGGTACTTTTGTCTGGAGAATTCGGTAGTTTTATACAAAACATTCCATTTTTAGTGAAAAGCTTCCCTATTTGGAATGCAAAAAGAACGTTTTGAGCCTAAATGAGTGTCTTTGTTGATATGTGTTGCCATGGAAACATGATTTTCATTCCAAATACAGAAAATAAAGAAGCCCATTGATAAAATGATTCACAAGGATTACTATGGTCAAACAGAATAAAATTATCATTTCTAGATCAAAAGCTATGGCCTATAGGAGAAAATGTATGATCATTTTCTAATTATTCTAATTATGCTAATTAGATAGAGATATCTTGGAAACTACGAGACTAAGAACTAATTGCGGGTTTGGACAGGGCCATGCCCACCCATATTTATATAGCCATTTCTCAAAAACTAGAAATGATATCCTCTTGTGTAATATATCAATGGAAAGCTTATGATATCAATTTTAAAGTTGACATTTTCGTCGGATATCCCTTTCCCCGTGCCTGTACATTATTTTATGCATGTGAACACACATTTGCTTTTTATCAATTATCAGAGGTGTAGGCCAGAGAGGGGAGTCTGTGGTGAGACTGTCATTATGGACTAGGGCTTAGGACAATTGAAGTAGAGTTATTGTCCTGCCCAGACCTTTTCCACAACTAATTAATGTTTATGATGACACTACAGTCATTTTGAATTCGTGTCTCAACAGGAATTATCACCATTAGCAAAATAAGCCTACTAGAACTTTTTGGTTCTATTGAAACACACTTATAAAAAGGTATAACATGTGGAGATGTAATACCCAAGTTTATTATGACTGCATCACCTCGATTAGCCCTCATATACTCCAATCTTAACCTCTAGCAGCCTGCGTTGCCACATGCCCCTTACCAATCCATCCTCCCCTGTCCTACTCACAAATACTGTCAATTTATAAATTATGTATAGATCAGGGATTATCCTGGGGGAGTATCGAACTACATTTTTATCAAAAGAAGTGTGGTATTCAAGGTTAACTCAGAGAAGACCCCATAGCATTGTTTTTTTTCCAAAAAATACTTTAATTGCATAATAATTTAAGGCTGACCTCTTTTGAGAAGAGTTTCTATGTAGGGGAGAGAGGGGCACGTTGAACCACTTTTGCACATTTGTTTTTTTCCTGACCTTATCAAAGTCATCTGGACTTTAATCTTGGCCCTAGCAGTTACCTTATATCATTGCGGTATATGATCACCTATGGCAAAGCAAGTATGGTCATTCTTTGTATTTATTTTGAATTTTCAAAAATAAAATTTTTGGGTGGTTCAATGTGCCCCATGCCCTGGGCAGGTTGACCCACCCCCTGGGGCACCTCGAGCTACATATATTGAATGGTTCAAACTATCAGCAATATGGATTTATTATTGAAAGTTTAGGTGTAAATACTTGCTATTGTTACCTTTGAAGAGGATTGAGTATAAAAAATACATATTTAGTGCACACAAGTCTGTCAATTAAAGTTTATAGAATAGTGACTGGGTTAGAGCCTTACAGATTTCCCTTTAAGTATATATAAACCATCTTAAAAGGATTGCTACTATTTGCAAAGTCTATATAAATCCTTAGTTATATTCTCTCATGATGTAACGGGCTGCTTTGCTTCCAAAAAGTGATAATCTAGGGATAAAGGCACTTTGAATATGCTACAAAAGAATTTATCATCCCAATTGGCAGACTACATATTCTATCATGATAGTATAATCAAATTATATCTCATGTGTGTCTCTTTTTGTGTGCCTAACAAAAATATGGGTTTTTAAATACGTCCTATACAGCCTATAGTAGACCCAGAGGTTGAACTGAGTATTATCTTCTTGTCTCTCACCTATAAGTTGATGAGGCGACCTCACAAAAAATGCTGCCCTCTGGTGAGGAGCAGTGATACCTTGTCCTTCTATGCACTACAATGCACAGTCGCATATGTGTTAGATAATAGAACTAGTACTTCAAGAGCATGGTTCAAGGTGCCCCAATTTTTGTGGTTCAATGTACCCCATGCCAGCCATCATGGATAATGTTGATGTTATGCAAACAAAAGTTATGCAAACAAAAGTTTAACAATTGCAAATAATTATTTACTTTCAAGGGCATTAATCTTCAATGTTGTCTGAGTGCCTCCTCAGTATCCCAAAATAAATATAATGCTGCTGCTCTGAACCGTTTATATATGGGGGTAATGTGGTACGCAAACTGCTGGAAAATTCTCAAAGGAATAGCAAAGAGAGCGAGTGGTTCAACGTGCCCAGGTGGTCAATGTGCCCCTCTCTCCCCTACTGCTTCATCAACAAAACACAGGTGAAAGTAACCAGACAGGGAAAACACATTGATCCCAGAATAATAAAGCAATTAAAAACTACCACAATTAAACCACAATTAACAAGGCTTAAGGTCCTGTTTGAGGAGTTCTTGTCAACAGACGCATTTCCTCTCGAGGTGTTATTTTAGTAGTTATTGATCAGGTACTATACATAAAGACTCACACATCATTAACTGATGTAAAAAGGTTACTGGTTCCTGATCTATAAGATGGTGCTCACCAATGGAAATGTGTATACATAATATGTGCATTGTAATGGTATGGCCACCACATGTACATGTCCATGTACAGACTCTATCTGCCAACTTATGTGTGTATACATATATATATATTATATGGCATGTACTCGGAAAAGGGCCTTAGTGCACCCTGCACCCTGATTCCTAAGCTGCACTGTTGAGATAGAAAGGGCCCGACTTAGCTTTTTGTTTTCTATGTAACTGTATTAGATCTTGGATAGAAGGTTATTTTAGTATTTGTAAACCTAAATTATGAGACCTGAGACAGGACACAGTTTAAGTTGGATTGCTGATCTGGGGATACCAAGTAAGTACTTCATCATAGCAGCATTCCTTTAAGATAATTGTAATCCCTTTAAATGGTTTATTCAGCAAGTGATAACATATTCACAGCTATGGTTTTTTTGTTTTAAAGCCCTCTGCATAAGAGGCACACGCACGAGAGTACAAGGTATGAGTCTACTTTTGGTAACAATTGGCGTATTTCTAGAGAATATCAACATATTCATATACAATAGAATAATGATAATCTGCTCACTGCCTCCTGTATAATCCACACAGAGTGAGCTGATGATTTATGACCTTATAACGGTGCTGCCTATCCAAGTACTGATTACAGGGACCCCAGAACATGGCCTGACCATTTCACTAGATTAGTGTGGGATCACTGCTCCTGGTGCATGCCAAAATAGTGCAGGCTAGCTCTGTGCTGTGATGATTATCACCAATCACGAATTACCAGTTGTCTACAAATTGCATGTTCTATAAAAGCCAAATATAAAGAGAACTTCATTCCATCTGACCGTGACATGACCCAGCAAATTAGTTTGACTTAGTTTCTGGAACGTGCACTTTGTGTGACTGTTGTCCTATGGAACTAATTGGCACAATATGACACCATACCCCATAGGACAAGACGTGGCACATACTCACACATATTCACACGAATTCACACATATTCACACAGCATTACCATGGCACAAAAATGTTTTCAACCATATTGTTTCACTTTTTTTTCTTTTTCTAAAAAAGAAAGGAAAGTCAGTTTAGTTTGTAATACTCATTATATTTAGAAGTTGGCATAGGGCACCCTAGCAGAAATCTGTTAGTGCACTCCCTGCTGTATATGGGCATCCTATCTCATTCAACAAGATTTCTACCATGGTAGTGTAGGCCTGATGAAGTTGTGTACAGTTCATGCCAATTATCAGCTGTATACACATGTAACAAAAGGTCAGACCTTTATCCAAACAAGATTACCAGAGGAAAGGTGTCTGTGGTCTGTCCCTCTTAATGCAGCTTTAATCAAATCATATGGTGTGTTTTTCAATCACTAAAGGAACTTGATAGAATTAGAGGTGTATAGCTAGGTCTAAGTTGCATTGACAACATGTTATTATGGTTATAAACATTGAAAATGATTCCATTTCACCCATGAGAATAACAAGGAACAACAAAGATGACACCTGGTGTCAAAACCATGCACTATTCCAACCTGACAAAGTGATAATGGTTCTGTTTGAAGATGTGTGACTGTGTGCCAGAAGGGGAACTAGGTGACACAACATCACACAAATACCTGTTATGTGTGACACCAGGTGCCATCAAAGTTGATTGTACCCCTTTTCCTGATTAAAGAGAATGATTTTCTTTAGCTATAAGTATCTAAACAGGGTCCCAATGTATTGTGAATCAGACGATGCACCTGTCCTTCTATTAACATTCATTATGTATATGAATAGATGCCATATCATTTTAATGAAAGCAGCATAAAGAGGTCCAGATGCTAGACACCTTTCCTCTGGTCATCATGTTTGAATAAAGCCTGGCTATCTCCTGCTGCTCATGTAAACTCTAATGTTGATGGTGATAATGGTACATATATTTATCAGCCCTATGTTGAAATGCTAGGAACCTGATCGAATGAGTTTGTACAAACCAGCAGCACACACACCAATAGTGTGCTATTACTATCTATGTCAAATACTGCTGGTTGTAAAAAGTTTTACAGTATTTCCTATCTTTTAGTAATTCATAATGAAACTAAAAATACATGACTAAACATTTTGGTTTAGGGCATTATATATTTTGTCATTTGGTGTGAATAAGCTTTTTAAAAATCTGTCAGAACTGTGTGAATCTGTTCCATGGAACACTGTGTCAGTGTGTGTGAGTCTGTTACATGGTATACATGTCACACAAAATGCACGAAATGAGCACACAGTTCCAGGGGTAAAACAGGGTGAAACAATCTGGAACTAATTTGCTGGGGACCTAAACTAACCCCCGTACAGTTCCCTACTTGACCTTATGACTCATGCCTGATGATTATCTAATGCTGGCTGCTGTTTGATACCACTAGCGGCCTTGATACATGCGTATTTTGGATGGATAAACTGGACAGTATTCCTAGTCCGTCAGGGGAGGTAATTGGAAGGTTGAGTGTAATTTGTAGACCTGTCTTGGATGGTTCTGTAGCCTTGAACTCACCATTATGATCCATTCCTACACTGAATCAAATATCCTGTAAAGGTCCGATAAAATAGTTGGAAAATGGGATAGTAACCATGTCATGTATCTCTGTGGTGGTTAGAGCTGATTTAGCAGGTCTTGTGAACCAATATTTTGTTCCCTATTTCAGAATCATTCAGCGTGAGTTATGTGTGAGAAGTGAATGTTCATGTATACTTAACTCTGGTATCATATTTGTGGCCATTGAAGTTAAGGCTGTTCATTCCACCCTGACCCTGCCTCCCTTGATGCTAATACACTCTGCTCTAGCTGCTCCTATCCTGAGCTTCCTAAATTCTAACATAATTAATTCTCTACATTATTTTCTGTGCTATATCATTCCCGTTATCCTTTGGTCCTTTCCTGGAAATCTCTTACCTCCCCTTTTCCATCTCTGTTTCTGTCTCTGTTCAGTCGCTCTGTCTCTGTCTCTCTATGCACCCTTATCCTTCCTTCGTTGTTTATCAGCGTCCTTGCTTCAGCATTGCTCTTTGCATTGCTTGCTCCTATCGGCACCTGGCCTCTCCTTCTGCATGGCCATTTCTCTCTACCTTTACTCTGCTCGCCATCTTGGCCACATATCCATTCATCTCTCCGTCCCTTATGCCTTATTTCCTTGCTGATCTTTGCATACCCCGATTAATCTTGTGCCTCAGCCGCTAATAATAAATAATATTCAGTATGACTGTGGCCTCATTAATGAATGAAGACAGCCAGTTGTTTTCATTATCAGAGGCTCAGGACGGAAAAAAAGGGGGGGGGGGTTATGGGGGCTATTGTAGCAGGATGCAGAGAAGTAAATAAAGTTCCTCACAGGTTGAGATTGTGACAGCAACACGACTGAGACTGATCACAGACGTGTTTCTTTATGTCTGTGTAAGAGCTTCCCTAATGACCTAATGGCTGCCACTTGAGCTTGTATACTAACACCAGGTTATAGACTCACCGCTCCATCCAGTCCCTCTCCTGCTCTAGCCAGCCGACCAGCCTCCTAATAGTTATTGCCACTTGAAGTTGCTTTATGATAATATACTTCTGATCATCTTGCTCCTTAAATGTACCTGGTACCTGGTACCTATACATTTACAGGTTGTCAACAGTTCAAATGGGGTTCTTTAAAAACCAGCTCTCTTGGCATCATTTATAATAGTCATCAGCAATATGTTGTAGGCATGCTGGCTATTGCCCGCAGCACAATATGGTCTTAATGTATGTTTACATTCCAGTTGGTGAGACAGATACCAAGTGAGGCAGAAGGTACATAAATGATGCACCTGGAGACATGTGCCAGCAATCCCAATGACCTGTGTGCCCTGTGTGCATCCAGTTTATAATCTGTTTTCAGCAGAAAATGACCCTAGAGGAGGGGGCTGCTGCTAGCCACCTACAGTATGTACAAGTGGAGGTGTGTAGGGACACTTGCCAAAAGATCAATGATACAGAACATATGGTTCCAAGTGAATAATATTCCGAGTCCCATAATTGTCATTTGAAGGTCGGTAAACACACTATATGTGATCCAAACGTGACGTCTCTCTAGGTTTGTTATCAACCAGAGATTTGAAGTTCGACTTTTTACAAGGTTTGTGGACGTCAAAACATTATGGTTTAGTTACATTCAATGGACGTTTAAGTCTGATTTACGTTTTTTCTAGGTCATTCAAATTAGATGAACGTAATAAATCTATGTATATCTAAATTGAAAAGTGGCATCTATTCAACTTCAATTTTGTATATAACTCTCCTGTGTCCCTTTACAGTTCCAAAGTATCACATGAGGTGACAGCACTATCAATTATTAAGAGAATCTTATGGCTCTGTGGCAAATGTACCATGCTCAAGCAGCAAATTCTCATAAATTATTATTAAACCTGATATTGTGCAGATCACCAGCATAGCATTGCATAATCAAATACAAAGGGCACACAATTAAAGAATTGCATATTATTATCTTCGTCAGCAATATCATCAATGACTGAGATCTAAGCCTGCATCCAAATTTTGTATATGTAATTAAGCACTAAATGATATGTTATTTCAAAGTATATTTACATTTGAATGACATAGAAAAACGTAAATCATACGTAAACGTTCTTTGAACGTAAGTAAACCTTAACGTTTTGACGTTTATAAACTTTTCAAAATTATGTAGTTTAGACCCCAAATCAACGCAGATTTACATCTGACCTACTTATATGTGTTTACAGGGCAGTGGTCAGAGGAAGGTCATGTTATGGTACACAGATGTATAGTGTTGTTTTATGTCTAATTACTGATACATCAAAATAAATGTAGTTAAACATCCTTTACTCCTCTAGGATCCTATATAGATAAGCATTCTATAAAGCTTA
The DNA here is from genome assembly GCA_947462335.1 of Harmothoe impar. Lineage (NCBI taxonomy): Eukaryota > Metazoa > Annelida > Polychaeta > Phyllodocida > Polynoidae > Harmothoe > Harmothoe impar. The sequence goes on from OX381705.1 coordinate 78,582,652, forward strand.
AGTAGATTGTGCTGGACTAACTTAAGTAAAATATACACCACTCGTATTGTATGCACTGAGACACTGACCTCCAAGCAGCTCTTGCCCCAGCATGTTCCTCTTTAACCCTCAAACCAAAGTGACATTAATTGAGATGCTGCTATCCTGATTGCAGCAGCCCATTGGGAGGGATGGGCCACGTGCACCTTTAGGGCAGTAGGATGGTGGGTGGAGCATCGCAGCGTAGCATTTGGGTTGAGGTAGCTGATGTGGGGATGTGGGCTTTAGCACTCTGCCTCCACCCCCTCTATCTCTCCCTACCTCTTTCCTCTCCACTCACACACACTCTCTTTCTGCATTACTCTGCTTGTTTCACCTCATTGCATGAAGCATTAACTAAGGTGGGCATCACCACCAGCTGGGGGAAGGGGATTAGGTACAATGAAGTACACAGATAATATTAAACTCCAGAACTTAGTCAATAGTAACAAAGTAAGTTGGTCATTTTGTGGCTCCCTATACGACCAACTAGGGATTTCATTGACATCCAATTTATGTTGATGACGATTATTGACATATAGTTGTCAATGTATCAATGTATTTCAATATAATATTTAACTATTAAGTACATCTGGAACAATGTTCATTGCTTTAATAAGCTGAAAAGCATAATAAAAACAATGGTTAATGGTAGCTGAACACCAGTCTCAGTATTATCACTGAAAACGTTCATATAATGATCATCTATAAAAAGGATAAGTAACTATAAGTTTAATTGTCAGATTTAGGACACTATGTCTATTACCCCCCCCCCCCCACCTCTTCCCTCCCTTACTAAACATGGTGGAGAACAAACTCTCTGAGGGTGCACTGGATGCAAGCACATTCAGGTACCATGATACCAAGTGCATACCTTGTTTTTTGCACTGGCAGAGAAAAATTTCCCATGAAAAAAATATTGACATAATTATATTGACAATCAAAAATTGTCAATATAATAATAATATTATATCATTGCAATATTGACATAATAGAGATTATGTCAATAAAGCGAAAGTCAATGACATCCCTACGACCAACCATGGTTAGTTAATACTCTCAGGTATAGTCAGTATTGACCAACCCACCTTAGTCATTCCATTCCAGGCTCTAATCATGTTTTCTTTTGCCTCAGTCATTTTTGAATATCAGTTGGTCATTCTGACCATCATCCCTACAACTAACCTGGGATGGGCACTACAGACTAAGACCCGAAGCATTTAGATTATCAGTGTACTTAGATGGATACATTTATGAGCTCATACGTCAATTAGTTGTGGATTCACCCTTGTAGACTAAGTGTTGAAAGGTTTGATTGCCCTCTTTACTTAAAGTTGGGTAATTAATGTTGACAAGGTCTCAGGCAAATCTTGAGCAAATGTTAGCACAGTTAGGTATATATATTAGCATCCAGCTCAATGTCTCTACCTTACACTAATGCTCATCTTCCAGCATACTGAGAGTCTTACCAGGAACTAACTGCTAGACACCATAGGCATATGTCCCCCAAAGACAATTCTATCACCTCCCATCATAGCATCCTTACCTCAACTACTGCAGATTACTCACTCATTACCCTCCACTAGAGTCTGACCCGGAGGGGCACAACTCGCCATTAATCCTCTTAGGGAGCCCAGTAGGGTTTGAGGCATCTGTGTAGGAGCAGAAGGGCATTTGGTGTATCTGGATTATAAGGTGGAAAGGAAGTAAGGGGCAACCCATTTGTTCAGTGTAATTTAGTGATGTGAATGGGTCTGTAGTCCTGACCTGACAAATGAGGTTGATTTCTGCCTGCTCCTGCTACTATTTTCACTGAATACATAGTTGATCTGCTTCTGTATCAAAGCCTCCCTCTGACACCTGCACTCCATTTGGTGATGTAAACCTATGTTTGCACAGCAGGAGTTCCCAAACCTGGAACTCTGCCATCTAAAATAGGCCAATACCCAGTCCTTCTTTCACCTGAACTGATACATTGTCTCTCCTTACTTTTTCCATAACATGGCTCTTCAATACCGCCTTCCCCTTTCTTTGTCTCTTAGTATGCTTCTCCTTCACTGAGAACTCTACCCTCTTGGCACACGTGCACTGTCCATTCATCTGTCTCTCCTTTTATTCTGCATCCCCTGTGCACTGTGTACTGTGTATTTTCTGTGTGAGAGCACCTCTCTGCCTCACACAAAAGATAGCATTTGGCATGGCTACAGTTTCATTAATGCATGTGAACACGCAATTGATTTCGTTTTCAAACGTGCAGGTTCAGGAGGGGGTCTGTCATCATGGACTAGGGCTTGTTGGGGTAATAAGACAATTGTAGTAACATTATCAATGACCTACCCTAACCTTTCCCAGAACTAAGTAATGGCTATAATGACACTACAGTGATTTTGAATTCATGTCGCCCATCAGGAACTACCACCATTAGCAAAATAAGCTGAAACATAGCATTTTAATCACATTCTACAGCCCTTAAAATGCTAAACAAAGGGAGGACTTTGAAAAATCGGTTGAAATATGGTCATAAAAAAACAAACATCTGTAGATTAAAATACAAAAGCATTAACTGATTTGCCGAAATATTGGTTTACAACACTATCTTTAACCATTATCAAACCCTACATCACCTTTATTAGCCCTTATATACCCTATCCTTAGCCTCTAGCAGCAGGGACTATAGTGGAATGAGGCGGTATTAATTTCTAGAAAATTATCAAGTTACCAGCCTTGATCTCTTCATTCACCAAGGGTCAGTTGCAAACAATAGTGATTATCAACAAAGGCTGATAGTGGTGGAGAGGGGGAGGTGGGGAAGGATACAGGGGAAACACAATGCAGCAGAAACCAAGAACCCTTGGAATAGCTCTCTAGATATCTCATATACCTTATCTCCCTGCCTACCTTTGTATGCCTTGATTCATCCTGTGCCTCAGCCACTAATAATATACAGTGTGGCTGAGGCTTCATTAATGGATGCAGACATGTAATTGCCTTTATTATCAGAGCTTCAGGAGAGAAACGGGGGGATGTGGTGGGGCAGTAAGGCTATACTGTAGGGTGTGGGAGGTGAGGGATTGTTGTTATAAGCAATTGCATGTTCTGAGTAATATTGCCATACCTGATAGCTGCTCCGTTCTGAGCATCAGATACTGCACTGATACCACTACCATGCACTAGTGTGGTAGGAAGTTAGCATTAAGGGTGCAAATAACATTAGCATGCCGCTCTAAAAACCTGGCATTAATTATAATTGTTGAAAAACACTGTATTTTTGAGTCGTAATAGTATTTGTATTGCAGCTTTATAGACCCACTGTTTCTGTCAACCCCCCTGTGGCTCTAGGCAGCCGCCTAGCCTCCTTATAGTTATTGCCACTTGATATATTTTTTTCAATATTTATTTCTGATTATCTCAGTTATATGTCCCTGGTATATGTCCGTGGTACATATAGACTGGAATGATATACAACAATAACTATTTACAGGTTTACAAATAAGTCATAATCAGCTCTCTTTCAGTCATATTATTGGTCATCAGCAATATTTTGAGTTGGTAAGACAGGTATCAAGTGAGGGAAAAGCACAGATTAAATATATATATGTATGTTATCACTTGGAGACTTCTGTCAGGAGTCCCGATGACCAGCGTTCCCTGTGGGCATCCATATTATAATCAGCAGAAAGTGACCCGAGAGGAGGGGGCTGTTGCTGCTATTGCTCAAATACCCATCTACTGTGTGTATAGGTGGAAGTGTACACTGAAAACCCAGTCTTATGCGAAGGTCGTCACTGCAGACGACTTTAGGGTCGTCATGCCATCAAGATATCTAAAGAGCGTCCCATTGATCACCATATTTCTGCCCCATCAGGGCTCTACTGTGCGATGGGCCGACTGTACCATCAAGTTGTTCATTCATTGAAATCTACCTCGATAGCAAATACAGGCATTGCAATGTGTATTTAGAAAATCTAGACTATTGTATAGAAGTATGATATTTGAGAATTGTCATAGAAAAATACAAAAGAGGAATATGACACTAAATAGCAAAACAGATACATGTAGAGCATAGACACCTCTTCTGTGCATGAATTCATTTATATAAGTCTGGGGATAAGTCTGAGTCTGATAAAATGATGACATACACACAAGTACTACTACTTCCAAAACAATTAATTAATGATGAAGGGGTATTATGCCAACACTCTTTTTTCATACTTTCTACAGATGTAACAAAATTACACCGAAAAAGCATGCATGTAATCACTGCTGCTGACCACAGGCCAGCCCAATGACAGCCCCATTTTAGAGCAAAATGTGTTCAAAATGACGACCTTGGGTTGTCACATATGACGACCCTAGTGACGAGGGGGTACGCGCCCACGACACCAGCACGTGAGTGCCCCAAGGTCGTCACTAGTGATCACTTTTGATCACTTTTGAGCTCTATTTGGTTTTCAGTGTACAGGACAAGTCTTCTGCCACTGCGAGAATGACACAGAACATGTTTCATTTACATCTGTGAATAATAATCAGATCAAAGTTCCATACTTGTCATTGACAGGTCAGCAGGCACCCTATGGACCCTCAAACCAAAGTGACATTGATTGAGATGCAGCTATCCTGATGGGAGCAGCCTAGTGGGAGGGATGGGACACCTTTAAGGTGGTAGGATGGTTGGTGGAGCTTCACTGCATGAGGTTGGGGTTGAGGTAGTGGACGTGGGGAAAGTGAGCAGGGGAAGTAGTGGAGGAGGAAGTGTCTGAGTGATCTGCTCAGGGTTTGGACAGTCAGCGGAAGGGAAAATAATGTTAAATTGTTTGTTGCCTCAGCCGATCGCCCTTATTGGCCAATAAAAATGTACTGTTGGGCAGCAAAGTGATATCTAGATTTCTAGACATGATTGTACATATCATATATCATAAAGCTGCCATTATAATAGAACTAATCAACTATCAGCAGCAGTGTTATGATATCAAGATGATTGGTTTTCAGTAACCTTGGTATGGTCCTTACCCATACAACTTAATAGTTAATAAATAACGGTTAATCTTATCAGCAGATGCCTTATAGCGACCTTACTAATGGTGATGGAGAAGTAAATCACACTTACTTATGTCTTCATCACATGCTATGCACCTATGGTGTGAGATAGTAGAGAAATAAGCCAAGACTGCAATCAGTCCAATCTCATCATTTCCTAATGCATCAAGGTCTGTACATTGGTGTCAGAGTACAGCACTGATTCTAATGTAGCTCTGTTTAACACACTACTACTTAGTCACATGGTACAGGAGAGGTTAGTTGTAGAATTATGTTACATTTATTACCAGTCTACAGGTATCCATCAGCAAGAGTACCAGGCACATCTTATAATCATTAACTTTTCTTAATGTAGTAAGGTTGTAACAGAGGTCCTCTTTAAGCCCTCTGTCTCCACTCCATCTCCCTCGAGCTACCCGTTTTGCCCATACACTCTCTCTGTGCGTCTGTCTGCTTCCGTCATCTCATCAAGGCAATAACAACCATGAGCACCACCACCATGCAGCTAGGGGAAGCGGATTAGGTATAATGAAGTACTTACGTGGATGTATACATTTATTAGCTGATACATTCATTAGTTGCGGATTCAGCCTCGTAAACTAAGTGTGGAAAGGTTTGATTGCCTTCTTTACCTAAATCAAGGTAATTATTGGTGACTAGGTCCCAGGCAACATATTGAGTAAATGTAATACAGATACACTCTAGGAACTATGTCACACAGTGTTGTGGGAACATTCATAAGGAGTTACATATGCACATTTCCAACACGATTTTGAGATCAACACACTTTTGGCAAAGAGTGTGTAGTGTGTAGTGTGTTAGACCAAAATGTGTGTTAAAAGTGACTGCAGAAAAGCGATAAGTGTGTAAACTTAAAGTACTGTTCCTAGAGTGTAAATACATACACACTAACATACGAGTCTCCAATACAGCTATTTTTATCAGACCCCTTTATGAAGGGTGTAGTGATATTATCAGCAGAGCCCGCAGGGCGAGGCTGATAATAATTGCCACTCAAGGCCTGTCTGCTGTTCAATCAGGTGAGACGGTCTAACCCACATGGCTGGCTGCTGCAGGCCCGGGGGGCCACTATGTTGTATAGTGACTATGTATGTACACAAAGTAGTAGGTTACTTTTTAGGCCCCATTGGCGGGTTCAGGTGGGCCCGCCATTAGGGGTGCTTTTTGAGGCATTTTAGGCCAAAGCGGTATGTTTTTAGGCCCAAATTGCCAACCTGAAAAGGGGGTATATTTCTCTCAAATTTTCCAGAATATAGGGTGTAAATAAGGTGGTATCCCGCCAAAAAGGTGTGCATTTTTGGCAGCTAAGGGAGTATCCTGCCAAAGAGGGTGCAACTTTTGGCAGTTTAGTTTGATGTACGCACATGGTATCCATAAATTCGGGAGTGCCCCCCCCCCTTGGGGGGCTGCATCTGACCTGAGAGGGTGGTCGAGGCTTGTGTGTGTGGGTGGGGGGCCGGGGTGGGGGGGGGGGTTGTCCAGTATATAATATGTCAGTGTCCCCTCCTCTGATTTGCTTATAATTAGGGCGGACTACTTTCCTGCAGGTGGACAGGGTGAATACAGAAATATTTATCAGCATAGTATGCGGGTCCCTCTTTGTTCTAATGTATCAACCTCACCAAATGATAATAAATAATATTAGCACCCAGCTCCCTGTCTCCACCCTACACTGATGCTCATCCTCCAGCATACAGAGCACACAAGTCAGTAAGTAACTGTAAGACACCTTCAGCACAGCCCCAAAGGCAATTCCACCTCCTCCCAGCATGGCGTCCTTCCTTCACCTACTGTGGATTACTCCCTCATTACCCTCCACTAGAGTCTGACCCTGAGGGGCACAACTCACCATTAATCCTCTTAGGCAGACAAGTAGGGCAGGGGGTATTTGAGTAAGAGTAGAAGGGCATTTGGATAAAGGGGAGGAGCAGCAAGGTGCGAGACACTAATCTGTGAACCACACAGATTACCTCATTTCCACTGCTGGGTACCCACTGTAAGACCAATAGTGGGAATTGGAGAAAGTTTTATGATCATTAAAACAAAATTAACCTGCACTTTAACTTGTGTAGTTAGTCCTGGAAGGTTTCTTTAGGTATTACATATTCAATTCATACTCATATTACCCTAGGCAGACTTAAAACTTTAAAGAGCAAAATGAAAGTGGGAATAATATTGTAAAACCTACTTCTAACTATATAGTTTTGTATCTATAAATAGTAGAATATTAATGTGATGAAGTGCATTTCAGCAAACTGATGCCAATATAATTTATATTCACATAATAATGTCTATGACCACTCTCTGTGACTCTATCTGAAAATTCACATTGAATTTTATTTTAAACATTTTTTCTGGAGAAAACCATAGCTAGTATAAACCGACTTGTATACCCCTAACTACTATAAAGGGAGTAACAGGCTAGTTATCTTGATGTTAACCAGGGGAAGGCCCCATTCAGATAACTCCTACATTTTATGGCAGCACAGTGTGAAGGCACATTCCCTGAACGTGTTATCTGATTGTATTTCAGTTCAGACCCAATTAATTATGGGTTCAGTCCCAGATGGATTTCTCAATTGGATATTAAAATTTTGAGGTAGAATTTGCCATATCAAATCCTTGATTATGAGACCCTAGATGAAACAAAGTTTGAATTGGATTGGCGATAAGGGGATACAGAGTAATTACTCTTTTTAATTGTGACACTCCTCTTAATCGATCGAGATAGTTTGAAAAGCTGGATTCAGCAAGGGATAGCAAGTTCACCACCGATCCAATATAGATGTTATATTTAATATTTGCAAGCTGAGATCTAGGTAAGTATTGACTACATTCAGCCGTTATTCAGCTGTTCGGGAAAACCGTAATAATTATAATCCCGTACGCTGAAATACTGGTAGACTGAGCACTCATCCACCGAAATGCACATAGGGAATAAATGGATAAGCTATGACCTTACAGGGGTCCTATTATTATAATTATCTGAGTTCTCATCACAGGCAGGGTGGTCTAATAATGGGGGGAAAATCACAGAGGTGATTCCCGCCTTTCTCACAACGTGTCAGCTTCTAGGAACAGGATGGCTTTAAAAGTGTGTCTCTGTTATGTTATCAATTCTGATACTATTATGTTTATGCCTAATCACCTTCAATACATCCATTACCCCTGATGTACCTTAACCTTTGGATGCGGCAGCTATTAGCAACTAGGGATGGCCGCAGGCCTTGGGGTGGTTTGGGTGGAATGGCATTGTATAAGGAAGTGCTCCAGAACCACCAAGTGGCCGGCCTCCCTTCCTTCATCCAGGGTCAATTTCAAACAATGGTGAGCCTTGATGGAGGTTAATGGAGGTGGAGAGGGAGAGGTAGGAAACACAATACATCTAAACCACTGCAAACATTGTCAGAAACCCCGCCACCGGTTTCAAATAGGCTGTGTGCAGTGGAGGATGGCTGGCCAGTGGAGGTCTTTGCTGTAGACAGGCAGGCTGGCACGCTCAAAAGATTGGCAACTATAGAGAAGGAATGTCAGCAGTGTCGTTAGCAAGGGTTTGCAGACTGCATAGATACAGCATTCCTAAATACATGAAGGCTTGGGCCTTCATGTGACGGATCGTTACCTCAAGAGACTAGCTGAAAACCCAGACACCATCCCACCCATCACCCCTAAGGCTGTGTAAGGCCTCATTGAACTACTCCCATGTAAGTAATAGGACTGGGATCAGATTTAAAGTACTAGGAAGAAGTATCTGTTCTGTCAATAAACAGGACAATGCAACTCTCACTTTTCGAAAAAATAAGGAATGGGCATTGGTCACACCTATTTGAATATACAACAGGAGAATTATATCAGGACATTGGTACAGGAAATGGATTGTGTGGAGGGAAGGCAGGATTAGGAAGGTGAATAGGTGACGGGTATCAGAGAATTTAAAGTCAGAGCAGGAACAAATGGGTTAGGAAAGGGCAGCGAAAGAAAAAAAAAAGAAATGTAGTCAGAGGAGAGGGTGAGGATAGCTGTAGGATGAGCTGCTTTACTGTCTAGCCAATCCCTAAGTATCTACTACAACCCTTCTTCCATCCACAGACCGCTACCATCCACCATCGCGTCCCTCCTAGCCCCACCAACGACCCCAGGCTCTACAGAGCCCAGATAAGCTTCTCCAGTTTTGTGATCAGAATTGAAGCCTTACGTAATTGAGTGAAAGCAGACTCACTTTTATGTTATTTTCTGTTTTCTGTTTTTTTGACGCAGTACAACGGGCCCTGGGGGCAGACTTTACATTGCTGGGCTGGAGCTCACATGTTTTGTCCATCACTAAATCAAAGCATAATGGATAGCAAAGTCATGTACATCCTGTAGACTTATTTTCACGGTTTACTCTGTTTTTTTTTCGACCAGCAGACTTACAGCCTCCTATTTACATGTCTTTTTGGAGAGCTATTAACTTTTAGTGCCGAAAGGTGCTCCACAGGCAACACAAACTTCCCAGTTTATAATGTGTATAATTAGACCTTAGCTTTCAAATGTCACAAAAACATATATGGTTATTGGAGTCGATTAGCCACAAATGGGTATTAGTGTAATGAGAGGGAAAGCAGCTGGTTATTCATGCTGTGGCAGGCCTCCCTACATACTCGATTAACAAAATATTTGCTGAAACCTGGCTTAATTAATACAACTGATGGCAGACACGTGTTAGGGGTGCCCTTTAGTTGGGAACATATATTTTCAGAGAAAACCTGACATTACACTTATCCTGACCTGCGTCTGAAATGACTGAATTGACCTTCACTTAACTATCACTGTTGTCGTTGGATGCCTTGATGTCTTCATTGCAGTATTTACCATTGGGCCAGGACCCCGTGCCCAAGTCGGGCAGACGATTGTTTCCCACCATACTCATCTTCCTTCTCTCCTTATATATGATGACAGCAGGTATTAGACTGCATCACCTCTGTGAGTCAACCGCTAATAGCATGCAGCGTGGTTATGGCTTCATTAATGCATGCAGCCATGCAATTGCTTTCAATATCAGAGATTATGATAGGCTTGTGTAGTGAAATTTGAGGGCGTGGTGGCAGAGTAAAGCTAATGTAGGTATTGAAAAAGCAGCCACAAAAATAACCTCTGTACAACGTATATCTCAGTTCCTGCTACCTGGTGTCTAAATCACAGACCTTTAGACTGGGGTTAAAGTGGGATCTGCAGTATATTGACCAGAAATGTATAAGAAAATTTTCCAAATGTAGATATCTTGGCAGATAAAGATTGTGATAACCAAAAAAGCGACCAACGCTAGTCATAGGACACTATAGCCATAGTTCCTTCATCTGCTGCTTTGCATTTCTACAGCCAGGCCAGGGGGCAGCTTTATAGGTATGATATGCTCCTCTCTCCACATCATCTCTCTCAAAAAGCACTGCAACCGGCTGTAGAGAAATCATATCTCCCAAACGGAGACCCTCCCCACCTAAATAAAATGCGCATCTGATAAGTAGAAACCGTACCATTTATTAACACCTTGTTTCTACGTACCATACTCAAACCTACAAGATAGGCAGTGTTTTAATGGATCCATGATCTTTACATTAGCTGCGTGCAATCTGTTATTGCTTATTTGTGTTTTAATTCATAATAGGACATTGAGCCAATGTATGGCATAATATTATACTACTTATTACAGTCTATAGTAATCATATCACTCCCTGCCTTATTGCGTATTTAAGTTATCTTCATTTTGCCATAGTAAATACCGTTGTATGCCTGTTTGGTCCGACAAGAGATTGAGCTTTGAATTGTAACAACAACAACAATTGGGACAGCGACCATATTGTGATTTATTTTAGTAAAACACCATTAAGTTTGAAAAAAAACCCACATGACTACGGTTTAACGGTATTTCCTGATGGATACTTAAATTCTGTCTGTCAAATTTATCAGCTATATGTTAAGATCAGCATTTGGCAGCAAGTACAGGGTCATACTGGCGATGGGCATTCCAGTTGGTGAGGCAGATACCCAGCGAGGCAGATGCTCACATTAAATACATAAATGATATCAGGCGGACACAACTTCCGCCAGGAATCCCAATGACCGATGTGCCCTATGGCCAGCCCGATTATAACCCGTTTACAGCGGGAAATGACCCTAGAGGAGTTGGCTGCTGCTATTGGTCCTGGGGGCATCTCCTGTGACCCATTCCTTCCTGTAACTATGATGACCACCAGCCAGCAAGCCAACGACTGACCTATAGTCTGTACAGTGGCAGGTGAAAATGGGCAAGAGTCTACAGCGACCAGCAAAGGTCCACAAAAATCAACTAAGAGTGTAAAATATCATAGAGAGGTCTTTAAATAGTCAGGAGAAAATCAAGTTATAACGTCATGCATGTCGGGGTCAAACTCAGTTAAGGGTGATGTGATGTCAGGGTAATATCAGGTCACGTTATGTACATTGGCCTGATATGAGAGTACCTACAGCTGCATGATGTAAAACGTGTTTGGTCTTGGACTGACTTTAGTAAAACCCACCGCTCTTGTGCATGCACCCAGACATTAACCTCAAAGCATCTCCTACCCCCGCAGGCTCCCTGTGGACCCTCAAACTGAGCTGGAATTGATGGAGACGCTGCTACCGTGATGGCACCAGCCCAGTGGTAGGGGTGGGACACATCCAGGGTGGTAAGGATGGTTAGTGGAGCGTCACATGGAGTTGGGGTGAGGAGGACCTAAGGTAGTGCAAGAGCAATAGTGCAATAGTTGATCTGAAAACATGTAGTAGATTCACCACATTCGGACGTTTACATAAGAGGTGATGACTAGCTTGATGGTGGATCACATTGTAGGTCCGAGATAAGGATTTTAAACATTGATTAGCTAACATTTTTCTGGCAGTAGTTATATAAGTGTATAATGTGGAGATCGCTGGCACCAAAGCGTCTTGGTGAAAGAAGTCCTGGCATGCTGGGTGCTGTGAAGAACGTAGCCGGGTACCGCGGAGCGATCTCCCCAATATATGGGGAAGGTGATGCGGTTAGGGCCCCTCAGGTGCCAGCGATGTTGTTCGGATGCGTCCGAGAATGATTTGGGGCCAGCCAACATCATTTCCTGACTATCTGGATGTTCTGAAGTCTTCGTTGTATAAGCACAACTCACAGCGTAGCGTTGAGCTTGCTACCTTAGTACCTGTAGAGGCAGGAGATGGAGCTAAACCGTGATCGTATTATCTCCTTTAGAGAACAGATGTCTCCTCCTTAATCCTCCTTACAGATGTTGCACCTGGGACTGGAAGCTTACACCATGGAGTTTGGCTTTCTGGCATGCTTTAACTACTACTGACCACCTTTCTCTGCCAATATTTTACACACCCACTCTCCCCCACTCCCTCCCTGTCTTCTCCACCCATCTACCATCCACTCACTAGCATTGTCATTTATAGCACCCCCAGGGTGTGTTAGAAACAAACAAGACAGGTTACTTGTCTGGTAGGTTATTGTTTAGACACATAACTCTACGCTCAGGGCCGCAGCTGTTCTAGATACTTACTGTTCGCTGTAGACTCATCAAAGGCAACGCCCTCAACTTTGCACAAGGTGTTATTTGGGGTTAACCCCTATTGCATATACTCCAAATAGGGTGTTACATCAAAAATTAATTATTTGTCCCAGGGCATATCTAAATGGTGGATCCTGTAGGCCACGTATGTACCAATCCATTCCAGAAAACAAAAAATGAATATATCTAATAGGAAAGCCTTGAGAGCCATTTAAAATTGGAGAAGTGGTCAGATCTTTACCCCTGCGTGTCTATATATAACCTGCAGAGTGGTGGCACCTGTACAGCACACCTTGCGTGCAGCCACAGGCCCAAGAGGAGGAAAATACATGTTTTTCAGGTTTCAATATATCAACATATATATTGGCTAGCAACTTCATTATTTCACCATTATACTAAAGGATCAAGTATCTCTCATCTAATATGCTTTTTGAAATGTTCCCATAATGCATATGTTAGGCAATTGCCATATAGGACTAGCTACCCCACACTCAGGACGAGATTTCACAGCTATGAAATTCGAAGTAGACCTATGCTATTGGAAAATATGTGTAGTATTATGGCATCGATGAACATTTCCAAAATAATAATTTCATGTAGATCTAATCGTGGTTATAAGTCTATAATTAATCATAAAATCCTAACTATACACCATAACAGAAATGTTCAAGTTCTGAGAAATGCCCCTATATCTGTAAATGCATATAGTATCTTCAAATATATTGTGAATTAAAAATCCTTTTCCTGAGAGGGCCCTGAATATGGTGAGGCTAAATCTCCCTACTGTAAATAAAGGTGCCACTGCCTGCCTAGCCATGCACTACCAAAACAGAGGACTCACTACATCTTCACATTGCTGGCAGGACGTGAAAAAGAAAGGAAAAGAAACTCAGCCTATTTCTATCAGATGCGCATACATCTTGGCAATAATTCAAGCCCTCATTTATTAATAGGCTAGAATTTCTAACGATTTGATGACAATATGAGTGGGAGAAGGTCTGTGTTCCGCACATAATTACCCTGTGGGGACACATCTAGCCAGCCTACTGTAACTCCCTACTCCAAATCGCATCTTTTCTCACACACCGTTTTTCAAATCCCACTGGTGTGCATATTCTGAGACTTCACCTCTGTGATTTGACATGGGCTTTAAGAAGTGTGACCCTCCTCGTCCATAAAGCCTACAGTGTTTTTGTATTAACTGACTATTGTTATTTTGGTGTTATAACTTACATTTTATGCATTGACCCTGTTCATTGAAAGCTTATTTTGTATATAACATGGTTTTGTTGTAAAAAAAACCCACCCTGAAGTGCTTCAAAACCATTTGGTACAGATGGCATGTTGACACCAAAACTTTCATTTCATACTCCTATGCATAAGTGAGAAATCGGATGTTTGCCAAAAGAAAGTACATGCATACCTTTGTATTTTTCACATATGGTGTTGAATATCCTCGTGTAAATGACATTTTTTAACATAGATGGCTGGGTCAGAGGGCTTTCGTGCATGAAAAATACATCTATTCATTCCTATTTTCATTTTGATTGGAAAATTTCACCGCTTATCAAATTTCAGTTGCAATCTATGACAATTGTATGAATTGGCATGCAACCCCTCCGTTTTAGTTTTAAATATCCTTTCACTACAATGTAATTTTGTGGCAGTCTGTCATATATTTTCATTCACTATGATCATTCAAATCTGACATTGAGGCAGACGGCCGATTTACAAGCAGAAAATGGAGAAATATTCATTGGATTAAAAAAAAAGATCTATTTATGTTTCACATTCTATGCCAAAACATGTATTTTATTAGGTTCTTAGTAGTTAATTTGTAGTCAGTCAATAGACATTTTGGAAGAGTAAATGTTTGTTCCCATTCTTTGATAAGCAATTGCAACATTTCTTACTCAAAAAGCCAATTAAACATCACTTCCTAGCAACTCTTGGTATTGTGGATGTAGGCCTCCAGAGAAGGATTCACCTCTAGAAAAACTATATAATATACGAGCAAAATTGGGTTAGAATTTTCTCCCTGCCACTGCTGTCTAATGGGAATCAGCACCAATAATGGTGTCAAAGGAAGTAATGGGAATCTGCACCAATAGTAAGCTGAGATGGGTTAATGGGATTGAACACTGTGATCAGTCCTTGGAGGAGGTAGCCATCTTAATCAACTTATATTGTAATCCAATTAAAACCATCTTCACAAGTGACACAAGCACCCACATTCATAACACTCCTACACACCACAATCACTGCTTGCTGCAACGCCAAGCTTTGCCAATTGGTGTAGCAAATATTGGACTAGTTTAAGTGGACTTAGGGGTGCTCTGTTGGGGGTGGGGAATATTGTGTTCTGTTCTGTAAGGGATAGAGTTCTTTAAGCAGGGAGTTGTACCTAATCTACTTGCACATGGTGACTACCCGAGTGTTTAAACTTGTTCATTTAGGCTCTAATTGGGACCTGAAAGTATCATCAAATGTTGCCTGCAACAAAATGCAAACTGACTTAACTCGACATGGCAGCTCCACTTCTCTTTCAAAGGGAAGCAGGCAAGGGGAGTTATCTCTCGCCTCACTCAGTGGCTCCTACACTATACCCAGTCCTCCCACGCCCCTAGCGCATTGCAGGCCACCTTGTTCGACTCTTATCCTACAAAATTGCCCTTATCCTACAAAAATGTATAGTTTTGTGGTATAAGGGCTGTCAGTCAGGCCCCTATCATTTCCAAGTATATGACATGATAACATTTCTTGAGCACCTCTTAAGAAAATTTGTCCACATGTACAATGATAACGTGTCTTTCTCAAACTCCACATGTTCAAATAACAGGAAATTCCCGGGAATATGTACTTATTGCGAAAAAACTGTCCATATTTATTCGTTCCAGGAACATTCTCAATTCTCGTAGTGATAATGAATCATGAAACAAGAAAGGCACACGATAGAGAAATTGTTTGAGAAAAGCCCCATGACATGTGAATTAATAATGCCAAATAAAAAAATTAAACTCAATCTAAACTCAAGATTTTTGCAAGGATAGTTAAGCTCTAACTGGCAAGCAGATCTCGAGGCATCCCTACAGTCTTGATCATCTCAATCTAACTAAGAAGCATACAGTAATATTGTTAAAAATCAGCTGCCAATGACTAAGATGATGATCATAACGATACAGTCAACTCCCTGTCGTGATAAATAGGGCTACTAGTATTTAGATCTACAGTTCATTTCTCTGACACTGTGCGGCAGCTTTGTGCCAACATGTCTGGTATGTCACAACTTGGTTATCATTGTCTCAACCTGACATAACATAAATCATTATCAGGTTATAACAACATTACAGGACCCTCCCCCCTCAGTACCAGTAGAGGCAGTAATTAGTGGGCACCTGGTGAGGCAGTGGTGAGGGAGAAATGGGTAGCAGGATGCAGTACGTAGAGAATCGGTTGGATCGATATCATAATACCCACCTTCAACTCACGCCCAACCCTCCACCAAACCAACACTGCTTCTCACAACTATTCCCTTAGGGAATAGTCCAACCTCTCATCCCATCCCACCCTGCCAGATACTAAATCTCACACTTAAGGTGGCCGATGTTGTGGCTGTCAAGGTCTGGTCTCCACAGAGGAGATTTCCTCGTGCCCTGTCCCCTGGTATTGGATTTCTCATCTATTTCTTGTGAGGTGCGATCCAGAACAGTATCAGTGGCACATTTGGCGTGACGGCTCGACACCCTGTGGATAGATGGGACACTTTAATGTCCCACGTGAATAGCAACATGTTAAAAGGGCCTTCGTGTTTTACATGTCACAGAAAATGTCAAATTGGCCAACTGCCACACAAAGACACCCAGGAGAGAGAAGGTGTCGTGTGACATAATACTCTACCCAGTTCACAAGTAAACACATAAACAAGTAAAGTTCCTTCTGCTAAAATAATCAATAAAGGCTGAATTAAGGAGGGTAGTACCTACGGTTTTAAATTAATTAAATCTTTACCAAATAATTCCCTTATTAGATATGCAATCCAAATTTTTGCCACATTATGTGCATAACCCCATGATCGATTACCATATTTTATTATTGAATGTCCACAGTTATAATGGGTCTGGTGAGAATAACATGACACGTACATGCATGGGTCATTCAGGGGCTAAGCTCTGGGCACTTCTGGGGAACCAAGCCCCTCACATGCCACACACGCTGCTCAATAGTGGTTTATAAGTCCAGGGGGAGACATTCTTACGTACAGCCCAGAGCAGCCTTGTTTGAAGTGTGTGTGGAGAGTGGATTCATTAAAGTAACCCTCTCAGCTGGGTCATTAAGGTCGGAATGGAGATGGGTATATGTATGCAGGAACTCACAGGCAGTGCGAGGACAAATCAATAATAGCCTCCAAGTGTAGTTCTCAGTTAGATGCAACTTGAACCTTCTTCTGTAGTAGAATTATTGATCCTGAGATCTGCTCCTCTGGATACTGCTGGATGCGAGCATTCCATCTATGTTAAACGGTTAAAACAGTAAAAGGTAATACACTTACATGTATTCATGCATATTAGCACATTATTCTCAAACCGAAAGACCACCGTCCTTGGGATTGTTAGATAAGCAATCAGCCTCACGCTCAATATTCAAAGCATAAATAATGCTCCGGATCCCAATAACCAATTGGAGTTTAGAACCTATCTGCATATGGGCAACATTTACTGCAAAGAAATGGTCAACACTGTCTACTTCATTGGAATATAGTTTCTATCCCTAGCGTTTCTGCATAATATGGTACCGAACCATGTCCCTCTTCCTAATGGCCTATCTCTGTTGATAAAGTGTCTATTCAATATTGATGTATCTTTCATTCTGAGCACCATGTTCCTTATATCCATCAGTAGAAGCTGCACAAAAGGTTTGTTATCTGGATTCATGAGCTGATCGATTGATCCCCACCACACCCCTTTCCCTCGCACTATTCATTCCCATATCACAGGGCGTGGTAAGGGAACACTAATTATGTAGGATATTTTTTCAATCCATTACCAATCACCCCAACCCACACACACATGCAGTCACAGACGCAGACATGGATTACGGTCATCCCTACCATGATCTGACCAAACCTGTCTCTTCCCTAGAAAAAATATTCTAATTCCCGATGGGATGTATCAGTTTCGGAGAGACGGATATTTCAATTCAGGCAGCAACCTTTCAGACAAGACCCACAGCATGAGAATTAGTTTCCAATCAACTAGCCATGAAATTAAATCCCTCTCCTCCATTCTATGCTCACCTGCTGTTGAGGCTGTCTTTGTGTTATGACCCCAGGTTATGTCAAACAGTGTATAACAGCACATGGACGTTCCAGGCACCTACACGATCAGATTTCCAGTATCAGCAGATTACATGCAGCACTGCCTGCGGTGATAAAGACCAGGTTTCTAAGACTCTACTACTTTACCTGGGGAGTTCTGGGGGTTCTGGAGAGCCATCTTGATTCTCACTGGGCATGACGATAAGCACCGATAAGACTTTGCTACCCTGCCCCTGTTGGGGGGGGGGGTGAATGGATAGAGTGATTTGATTGATCCAGAGCTCTCACGATTGCATAACTCCACTATCTGACTATAGCAAATCAGCAGGGTCTACCACTGTGAAAATTATCTGCTATCTGACTATTATGTGGACTGTACGCCACACTGGATGCAATCTCTGTTCATTCGAAGGATCCTCTAGGAATTTTTGTTGAGGCGCTGTTGTAGCAAGGTTAGATCTTTTTAAAGGTAGCAAATAAGTTAATAAATAATGATAGCATTTCACTGATTTTAAAGGAACGAAAAAGTCTTCTTAAAGATGACAAAAGTAAATAATCAACTATTACTGAATTATAATTTGTACTGGGATAAAAAGAAAATCATAATCCTTTACACTTGATTATTAACAGATCTATCCCCAACCCACCGACTGCTTAAGGCAGGTCGGGGTGTAGGATGATGGACCAACAAACACAAAACAGATTAGCCGCAATCCTGACAGATGAGGAGACATACGCAATTATCACCAGGAACCTTAGAATCAATTAGCACAACTGTGTACAGTGGGGGCAGCCACTTTATCTCTATGCTACACAGTGCTCACGTTTTTTGGGTGTTAACTATTACTACTGGGCGTGCAGGACTCCCTTACTTAAACCCAGAAAGGTTACCCTTTTATCTAGAAAGATCAATTGAGATTGAGACTGAAGTTTTCTTCTTCTTGACGAGCCCTGTTCCATTCAAATATTCTCAAGCGGGCCCACTGCTTTTTCTATTCTCAGAACCCTTGACTATTATTGTTCTTGTCAAAAGATGGTGCAAGAAAAGAAGATGATGCGCAATGAATTGAAAAGTGTTTGGCTGAAAAGAGTTTTGTTCAAAACACCAGATGCTTTGATGCACTTGACAGAATGTGTTGAAGAAGATGAAGCCTTTGCCAGATAGTTAAAGAGTTTTGACCTTTTCAACTATTGTTACCCTCAACTCTTCCCAGCTCCTCTTTTTATCCTCTGTGTAAAAATCCGAACAATGTGTTGTAAGGGGTCTGGCTCTAAGCATGGTCTCGAAATCGTAAATGTCTTCTCTGCTATTTTCATTTGGATAATATTCTACTTTTATGCTGGGTTCGTCTATATTTATATATGATTTATTAGATATTACATTCAATTCAATAGGCTTTGTAGAAGAAATTAATATTGTGTTAATCGTTGCATAAATCGTTCAGCCCAATTTGTAATACAATCTAATAGCTAGTAATCATCACAAAGATACAGTTATGCGTTAGATGTATGGTAATTCTATCTGAGATCACTATCAGTATTAAAAGTTGTTTCAGATTATGTTATGCAACAAATCCACCCGGCTACTGCTATTTAGTGGGGATTGCAACCAATAGTGAGCTGAGATGGGGTAATGGGATTGAGTGCTATTATTGGTGATTGTGCCTGGCAACTACCTTAATTAACTTATATTTTAATCTGATTAAATCCATCTTCACAAGTTACACAGATACCAGTACATGGTGCCACCCTCATTGCCTGTTGCCAAGCTTTGCCAATTGATTTAACAAACACTAGACTACTTTAAATGGACTGAGGGGGGGCTCTATCACGGGTGGGGAGGAGGGCGTTCTGTTCTGTGAAGCTATGGCCTATGGAGGTGGTGTTCTTTAAGCAGAGAGTGGTACCTAATCTACTTACACAAGCTGACTACCCGGGTGTTAAACCTGTTCCTGTAGGCTGTAATTGGGCGATGTAAGTATCATCAAAAGGTGCCTGCAGCAAAGTGCAAACTGACTTAAGTCGACATGGCAGCTCCACTTCTCTTTCGAAGGGAAGCATGGTAGGGGGGTTATCCCCACATTGCCTACTTATGAGATCTGCTCACCTAATAACTTCTAGACTATTCCACTTCTTAGTATAGCCCCCCTCCCTTATTCAGACCGCCTTCCTCCAAACGAATTCACTCTTTACATCACCTTATCTGTACAGAGCCCTGATTCGACTGTGATTGTATCCCTATACCCAAGCCTGTTTGTCTAATTTGATAATTAACATGCATTGTGGAGATGTTATTTCTCTATCTGTAGTATTGAGCCCCGGTAATTCTTCCCTCATATTAACATCTACTTGGTGAACTTATTTCTTGAGTCGGGACGGGGGTAGTAAACTGAGACTGTCCCAAACCCCTGCGAATGTGGCCATCCAAGCTTTTCCAAGCCTCTCGTCCAAGCCGGAATACTCTCTTACTGTGCTTCCCTCTCTTCTATACATCCCCATATATATATGCGCCACAGGGACCTACATAGGGGTCTCTACATTAATCACTATACCTTTACCTTCCGGGCCCAAAAGTAATCTCACTGTGTCTCTGCAGGCTACTGGAAGTCTCCTCATTGCCAATTTCCCTAATTATTGACATGATTACTAGAGAATTAGGTAATAAAGATATTTTTCTTTTATTCTTATAATTTGTTTTTACCTGTCATAATACAGATAACGGAATGGTTAAGTTTTTCTTTCCAAAAAACAAATACTAGAAGTCGTATTGTACATAGTGGATCAACAAGGGAAAAGGGACCTCCGCGGGGGTTTTTTAGTACCAACTTTGGCCACCAGGGGGCTCCATATAGCCAACAATGTTCAAAATATCATAAAAATTGTTCTATACTACTTTTTGATTGAGAATACAATAAGCTACTTTAGAAAATTCCAACTTTAGTGAAAACCCCCCATATTTGGAATGTAAAAGAACGTTTTTGGACCTAAATTGATGTTTTTGCACTTCTTGGTTGCCATGGAAACATAAGTTTCATTCTACATTGAGTTTTTCAATAAATTAATGATTACAGGCCCCACAAAGATTTCTATGCTGAAAACGGAATGTAAATCCCATTTTAAGATCAAAAGCTGTGACCAAATGTTTGAAAAAGTTTGGATATTTGGGAAATTTCATAATTATGCTAATCAGATAGAGATATCTCTAAAACAAAGTAAGATAGAGCTTATTGGCATTTGAGATTGGACAGTGCCCACACATATTCAAGGAGCCAGTTCTCAAAAACTAGAAGTGGTACCTGCTAATGAAATATATCACTGGAAAGCTGATGACCTCAATTTTATTATTGAGTTTAACCTTTGGAGGAACCTTTTCCCTCGACTGTCCACATTATTATTATTAACCTCAACTAGGGTCGCTGGAAGGTCTGCTTGATCATCCCGTCTGTATCTAATCCTATGTTAAATTACCCTTTTGTGATGTCTTCCCGTTAATGTTGGGGAGAAGATAGAGACTTCTAGTAACTTGGTATCAAGGGATACAGAATGAGTCCAGCATGTGTTAGTTAGAATAAGCACAATGCCTTGTATTACATAACGTAATCAAGGCGAAATGTTGACAGTCCTTCACATTTCGAACCCGTTTTGAGCTCTATAGGTTGGTGGTTCTCCAAACTGTCAGT
This sequence comes from Harmothoe impar, assembly GCA_947462335.1. Classification (NCBI taxonomy): domain Eukaryota; kingdom Metazoa; phylum Annelida; class Polychaeta; order Phyllodocida; family Polynoidae; genus Harmothoe; species Harmothoe impar. The sequence continues at coordinate 78,604,281 of OX381705.1, forward strand.
TGGGAGAATTCAAACTGGGTGACGGCAAATTCATACATCAATTCATTTTTTTGTTGTTATAATAGTATTGAATGTGCTATTTACCAGTCCCCATATCTGTCAGAGAGGTTAGAGGGGTGAGGTGTCTGTAATCAGCTTCAGCTATTTTCTTACTTACTGTATCAACATAACAATGATAATTTGTTAAATGTGAACATTGAGGCGTACTATACATATTTGATACATATGTGTCTACCCGGTAATTCATTTCTAAAAATCCTCCGGCCACCCTACCTCAACTTTCACTGTCCGTGTCAACACATCCAACCGGGGTTGAATGTATCAAATATTCCTTTGGTATATTTCACTGCTTCCTAATCAAAAAGATATCCAAGCTGGCAGCTCCCTGGACACGAAACTTGGCACAGGATCTGCTTGGCAGCGTTTCAAATTTGTATCAATCGATGTTAGATTTATATTTTACTGCATGTGATGTTTTGAATGGTTTCTACTTTCAAAAGTATGCTCTGTAGGAACTGGTTTAATGGTGAAATCTAATTTACACTGTAGTTATATTGTAACATTAAGATGGGACATGTATTGGGAAGAGGAACCTACATGTACCCTGCACTAAGGGCCCTTTGCGCGCTTAAATTGTGTGTGTGTGTACCACCAGGTGTGAGGAGCAACTCATGGCCTGATTACATGTATAGCATCCCTTACCTGTACAATAGCGCTGCACGAACATACCTACTGCACAACTGTTGAAACCAGTAAAGAATGTCTCTCTGCCATACACCAAACATAAATATATACATACTATTCATCTGCATGAGCACACAAACTGTAAGCTTCTCTTTCTGAATACATTCTACCACAAGCAGTTCACGGTTTGACTGCTAATAAACTACATTGTACACTGTATAATTTCTAAAACCAATTCCTATATCCCAAAGAGAGCTATCTATTCCACCCAGTCCTTATCTCCCTCTTGCCCCCACCAGTGGCACACAGGCACAACCAACTTGAAGACATCTTAGTCCCTAAGCTGCCCCTGACTAATCCTCTCCTGCATCTGCAGGTCAGCCGTTGACTCGGCTGCCGTCTGGTACGTGTGGTAGTTATCAGGGTGGATGGACTCAGTGTCAAGGCTGGGATATCTTACCCATACTGGCCCCAGGGAAACCATTCTGGACTAAAGTGCATGTAACTAAGGTTGGGACACCAGAATCCGTCCCTAGAGAATTGGGAGAGAGGGGCAGTTGAGCCTACTTCCAATGAGGTTTGCCTCCCTGAGGTGCTTGTGGTGAGGTTCCCTAGAGGCACGATAGGATGCCTGAGGTAGGAGTAGAGAGGATGGGGTGATGGACGAGGGGATGTGGTGAACAGCACAGATAGACTCAGGTAAGGGGTATATGAAGAGATAGAAGGCCAGGCTTGCTGATGGATTGCCTGGAGTGAGAATGAGTAGGGATGGATGGTCAGATGGCATGTCAGGGACAAGAGGTAGGGATAGTAAGGAGAACAGATCGTGTTTGTACATGTCTTTATTGGTGTGCATATGCAGGCATAGCAGTGATAATGATAGATGGTGGGTTTATATCATCAGGTGAAATATGTTCGCCACAAGGATAGCTATTGCTGATATCGTACTGCCTCTGGATATCAGGTACGCTCAAGCTACATATTGAACAGTCATTTTCCCTTGCATTAACTTGTAAAACCAGCGCAGGAGTATCTCTACCATTGTAAGAATATAATGGGTATAATAGGGATCTCCCACACGGCGGATTTCTTCACCACCACCTATAGATAGTCCTCAATCAAGAGGCAGTAATTGTGTCTGGTTTCCTAACAATAGGGCTCTGATATGAGATAGGCATACAGGCTGGACATGGTGAAGGTAGCGCCTGGTTCGGTCTGTTAACCACAGATAAAAATCTTCTCTACTTCCTCACCAGAGAAAGTTATGGGCCTATTGATCTTGGTACCAACGGGTGCAGTGATTAGTCCCATAGTTTTAGACTTCTCATTTATCTCTTGTGCTAACATCACGTGCACATTTGGCGTGATATCTCAACACTATGTGGCAAGAAGCGGTACTTTAGCCGCTCACACAATTATCCACAAGGTCTCACATAACAATCTTTCAACCATAACCATAACCATAAGGAAGAAGAAGGCAATAATTATAATAAACTAGTCCATTCATAAAACAGGTCAAAGTAGTTATTAAAGGTCAGATTTATAATTTGCGTTTCTAAGGGCAACCTTTATGAAGCTAGATTACATTGGTGTCCCGGAAGTCCATTACCAACTTTATTCCTTGTCTGGGGCACTAAAGCCTGTGCATGTGACGACATCCCCACTGGGTCCATGTCCACATGACTCAGGGACATCCTAAAAGGCTTCTTTATACCGCTGAAAGCTATCTTGACACACACACCTAATAAGACTAGGGTGGGAAGCACTTTATTCATGCATCAATTTTTAAGGGGCTGTGTTCTCAGTGAGTTCCACTGGGACATTCTGTCGCTCCCAGCCCTTCACCATTCTTCAGCCACACCCATTTCGTTATAGTGGTTTATATGTCCAGGGGGACCGCCTGACATACAGCCATGAGCCTTTTTCTTTGAAGTGTGTATATAGAATGGACTCCTCTGAGTAACACCGTCTTCTGGGACCATTGGGGTGAAGATGAAGATCAGTGTATACAAGAGAACAGTCAAAGGCAGAAGAGGACAAATCAATTTTTGCCTGCAAGTGTGGTTCAAGGATAGGTGTAACTTGAACTTTCTTCTGCAGTATTGATGATGACATCTGCTCGTATAGATGGAAGCTTACCAACAACTATGTATACGTAACTGTTTAAAACAAACCTAATACACTGTTTCCTCAGTTAAGTCTGATTCCGCAGACATTTAACCTCGGGCAGCATTGCTGTATACCCAGCTGTGTCCTCCTTAACACTAGAACAAGATTATGATCTGCCAGTCCAGAAGGTGGTATTACACCATGCCGCTCATTTAGACCCCAGCAGCCACCTTTCTAAGTGGAATCTAAATTCGCTACTACTGCTATTATCACGCAAGCCATTATAGTCAACTGAAGACATGGGCACCTACTGGGAGATATGCCTTCTCACTTCTTGGTCTGTAGATTAGGGTCTATGTTCAATAAAATGTTGTTGTCCTTATGAACCTTTCAGAAGATATATACCTTCCTCTGTACTCTAAGGGCAGTACCTCGTAAAGTTAATTCGCCTTTTGGTGTCTGCAGCTCTGTGGTCAATAGCACCCCCGGCTATGTCTGTAGAATTGCTTGTACCCTTTTTTTCTGGAGTCAGCAAAATATAATCATTGTCTACCTACATTTTACACACCAATACCCAGCCTGATACCTCCCACCCCTTCTTCTTGTCTTCCTATATACAAGCCATATAGCTGATACCCACTGCATCTCATGGTGTGTAAACTATCCATTGCCTGTTTACCCTGGACAACCTCAGTCCCAGCCCCTTTTATAGACAGCCCCTTATTTAGGATTCAATCAGTCACACAAGTCAGCTTTACTGTAAATCTATATGAGAATTTTTGTTTGTTCTGATATCACTCCGTCAGGAAGATCTGAACCGTATGAACTTGTATACGGAAAACAATGCATCAGACATAGTGGGTGCCATCTTCTAAAGGATGGCTGCATATCCCCTCCTAGTATCACTCATTCTGTCTTATATGATATAGTACTTAAGGATGTCTACCCCTTATTCTTACACAGAGACACTAGTGTCTATGGACACTATCTCTGAAAAGAAGTTCCCAAAGGTAGGCAGTTTTATGAGTCTTGGGAAATGCTGGACACATATTATGAAATGATCGACTATTATTTTGGAGTCCAGCATTCTTGGAGTCTCTCTTTCAAAGTTCCAAGAGTCTACCACTCTGTTACATTCCAATGCCAAAAGTATTTGGCCCTTCATTTCCAGTCATTTTCAGACACCCTTAAAAGGCTGGTGTGAACATGAACAATGATGAAAATTAATATCTTTTTGGACTAGTCATTCTGTATGAAGCCCGATAATTGTGCAATTTGTTGGCAACCCTTTGGTATTGTATGAAAAAGCCATTGGTTCATTTCTACACAGGCTTTGTTACAGCCAATCTGGCCATGATGTCAAATATGTTGACAAAAACATAATCCACACATGAACTAGGTATGGGGTATCCTAGTGGGAGATCGCCATATAAATGAGGCAGACCAAGGTTTCTTACACAGGAGATGAACACAGTTTGTATCCGGTTCTGTTTGATGCAGTCACCACGGAATGATGGGACATATTACAGACCTGATTGCCTGAAGTGAGCCGAAATACTAATATCAGAAAACGCCGACCTCTTTCCCCTTACTCTCATACACAGAACATTTATAAGCCGCCGATGTCCCTCTCACTAATGTTCCACCATCTAATCTTATCCTGTATGTGAATACAGTAACTTTATTTTCGCCTTGTGCGTGATTTGTGATGGATGGGTTGGGGCAAAGGTCTGAGAAATGGAATGATTAGGAGTTGTCTAGGCTGTTAGGGCTGCATTGATCAGAATACTGAGTTTGGGCTGCATCGATCAAAGAGGATGTCAGAATATACCATCAAGGTCAAATCCTACAATGCGAAAATTGGGTCTAAAACTGTTGCCTATGGAGCTTCTGACAGGGGGGAAAGGCTGCCGATTTTGTAAATCACAACACCTCTGCAACATATCTGGTGTACTCCAAATCCCACCATGGTCCATAATAAGCTAGCAGGTGTTGCCTATAGGACTGGTTAATGGATCTAGTTGAGGGGAGTTACTCCATGGTATGATTTGTCTTGATTATTCCCTCTCAACTAGCCTAAAGATATGTGGAGTGTCCCCCCTGTATAAACCAAATCGTTGGCCTATTCTAATAAGCAACATATTTGAGCATAATCAGAGCAAAATATCTAAATGTTTTGATATCTCATTTATCATAATCACAAGATTTAGACAAGGGTTATGACCAACATTGGGCTTGTTTTAGCAGATATAACCAACCAATATTGTGATCAGGATTTCACAATAAACTACATTTTTCAGCCCTCATTCGCGTTGTGGGATTTGACCTTAACCACCCACCCTGTGAACGCTCCGCACTAATCGTCGTACATGATGCTTACTCAATGTCTGACCATGTTACTAACCTGCACCATCTTGGTAAATGGCGATCAATTTACCCATGTCTGCTTTCTCGTCTCCAAAATATAAGTATAAGCAAACAATCAGCTAGCACATACAATATGTTCTGGTGAGTGTCTTACATTACACATAAACCACCATACTACCATGGATTCTCCCTTACTCCGATGGATGGCATATTAGAATCAGGAGCAAGACAAGTCAGTTTATTACCAGGGTCAATGTCATAGTTTACATTCTACTAGTTTCTAACTGCACATCTATTAGAGAGGGGATCTCATTGAGCTTTTAAGATCAGGCCTTGAATTCAGAGGATGGGCGAGGTAGCAGCAAACTGGTGAATCTCTATATACGATTCTCATGATAATAACCACATGAGTACTTTGCCATAATGAGAAACTCAAGTTCAGAGAGGACAGGGTCCTGCATAAAGCTACATTACATCTTGGTCCCCAAGCTGTATATCCCTATAGTAGTATTGACACTTAGTTTCATGATAAAGAAGAGGTAACAGGCATTCCCCTGTTAATATGAAGCCATTTATAATATTATACTATGCTTGGAAACAATATATTAGACATGATTTCGTTGTCTTGCTGGATACTAGTAGACCCTACAGGAGTAAACAAGGGTACAAAAATGCAAAACTGTTCTCAGATTCACCGCCTGTACTAAGGCACAAACCTTTCAATATAAGTCGAATATAAGGGGACCCCTGGGTATCGTAAAGAAAAAAGATACTGACGATTTATAACTGTCATTAACTCAGCAGGCACTATATGCTGTGTTTAGCTTCAGTCCCATCCCCCTCCTCACACATAGTTATACAGACGCCCCCTATTTAGAATGGAATTCAATCAATCACACAAATATTGCATTCATGGTAGATATATGGGACGGCTTTGTACTCTGAAATCGTTCGATCAACTTTTCAGTTCAGGTAAAGGTGATCCCTATACAATCTATCCTTGTAGACTGCTTTGTCTATTATAAGTGATGTGCCACTTTATATCTCTTGAATGGAATCATTATCAAGGCCCTGGTACCACCAGACAACTCTTGAAAGCCTTGTTCGATCCATCACCCACATGCCCACATGGTTCTTGAGATCATGAGATATTATCTGCTGAAACATTGGTGTGTTGCTCACACTACTGCTTAGTTAAAAGAGAACAATACGACAGGCGTTCCCGTTTCATTAACCATAGAAATTGACCACTTCAGTTGAGAAGAAAACATCTGTTTAACAGTGTCTCTTATATGAAATATTGCATGCATAAAACCCATCAGGTATATACTTCCTTTCTTAGACAGTGTTAAAAAGTAGGGGACCCAGTTACATGACACTAAATATTCGGTAGGCCTATTAACATTCTCTTTCAGATTTTCCAGTTACATGACACTAGATATTCGGTAGGCCTATTATCATTCTCTTTGAGATTTTCTGCACTGTAAAACGTTGTAGGTAAACAGTAAAATCTACTGTACATCTACAGTTGATTCTACTGTAAATCCATTCTACAGTAGATTCTACTGTGTACCTTAACCAATTATTTACAATTTGGTGCATTAAATCCTGCACTCTATCATAGTGGGAATACCCACCCTCTGACACAAAATACGCTTTGCTGTCACATCACCCCAGATCCTCCAGCAGATTGATTGGTGTATAAGGAAATTTCCCCTTGCTGTGACCCTGAATAAGGCCTAAACTGGACAAGAGGCAATCATCATCATATATATATATATATATATATATATATATATATATATATATATATATATATATATATACATATATATATATATATATATATATATATATATATATATATATATATATATATGTATATATATATATATATATATATATATATATGTATATATATATATATATATATATATATATATATATATATGTATGGATCAACAAGGGAAAAGGGACCTCCGCGGGGGATTTTTAGTTCCAACTTTGGCCACCAGGGGGCTCCATATAGCCAACAATGTTCAAAATATCATAAAAATTTATATATTTATATATATATATATATATATATATATATATATATATATATATATATATATATATATATGTATATATATATATATAATACATATATATGTATTGTTTTGGACCAACTCAGGACTCTTTGTGGGCTATTGGGGTTTCTCTGGCGAAATTCAGAACAAACTGCACATAAGGATAAAACATTTGGGACCACTGGCTGTCAATGAAGGTCTTCATACTTCAGGCTGACCTCATTCACATCTCTGGCTGAACCATACTAGGTTACACTAATGGGTTTAATCTGATTGAGGATCCGAAGCACTACCAGGAAGGCGTTTCACCGTATGTTGATATAAAATATAAGATACGGCCGAAAGATGCGGTCAAGATGCGGACAAAATATCACCAAAGCAAATTTTCCGTTTCTTTTGACCCTCCGCATACCCTCCGTATCTTTTTTTATCAAATTCCAACATACACCCCTGCTATGCCGTATGTAGCAGTCAACATGCGGCCCTCCGTATGTTCACCTCCGTATGTTCTTCTTCTGACCCGCCGCATTTGAATTTGGCGCCATCGACCAGGCTACATCCGGGGGAATACCCGGGGATTCCGTATCTGACGTCATACACACGTGACTTGTGGGCGCCGCCATTTGCAATTTCTCAATAGTAAACACCGAGTCGGGCAAGCGTGCGGAAAGCGATTGTAAGCCACAACAACCACCAAACAACATGGGGAGAGTCAACAAAAGGGTAAGTAGCACATGTCCTTCCTGTGCCATTACATGCATCAGATAACATAGATTCCAGCAATGTACTTTGTTGTGAGTGTTATTCTGATTTTAATACATGAACATCGGTGCCAAAGTAGCCGGTCCGTTTTCCCGCTTTATGTGAAAGCAACTCAGATACTACCGGTACTGCTTGTATACACCCCTTACAACTGTATTATGCCAAAATATATCGCTTATTTCGATACTACTGTCCCCCTTTGTGTGATACACCATACAACATACCTTACATAGCATTTTCAATGAATTCAGGAAGATGATAGTACCTCAGAGGAGGAGGTCAGTGACAGCCAACCCCCCACTACCCAAAATCAAGCCGAATCAAAAAAAACAAGATCTTTCAAGGGCCTTTTAGGCAATCTGGATGCGCTCAGCCTGCTGCTGGGCACAAACAGAAAATTAACGGGCCAGCCTGCTTTCCCTATATTTCATGTATGTATTATGGCAATGTGAAAAAAAGCACTACACTTATTCTCCAGTTCCATGCTATGTTCATATATCAGTCCGTTCTAAAAATTATTTTACATTATTATCATTCAAATACAACTGTGTCACGGGGTATATGTAATGTTTTGCAGCCCCCCCCCAACAAGGAAGATCCGGAGTTTCAGTCATCAGAGGAAGAGGAAGAGATCAGTCCGACCGACTTCGAGGGAGATGGGGGCGACCAAGCCATATCGTATATCTTGGCTCTCATCAAAAGGAACCGGGAAAAGAATGCTCGTGGAAAGGGGAAGGCCCCCTCCAGCGAACACCCGTCCAATGGTGGGCCTCATACCACACAGACCAAGAAAAGGAAGAGAGAGAGTGAAGACCCCACCTACATACCTCCTGCACCAGCAACTGTACCACAGGTAAACATGGAGCAGCCCTCAACCCCCACCCCCAAACGTGGTAGGGGGGGTAAGGGACGTGGGAAAGGGCGTGGAAAAACTGTTGCCAACGATTCAGTGGCATCCGGCTCTGCTGTAAATACCTCAAAGGCAGCTCGGGCCAAAAGTGAGCACTGGAGACCGGACGAACTTGAAGCGCTCATAAAGGGGGCGAACCACCTAAAGCCCGTCTTGAAGGGACGGTTTAAGCATGCCAGCGATGGGGTAGCACTGAAGAAGCTGGCATGGGGCGAGCTAGTTGGTGAGTATATTTAAAACATTATTCACATTCCTTTCATATGCACCCCAGCAAAGTGAGCAGTATACCGTATCATTTGATGTGAATCACTTTATTATGACATGCACCCCAGCTGTTTTACCTGTATACCGTATCATTTTGATTTTGTTCTAGCTCTGTCATGTGTGTACCCTTACCATATTTAGCATAAAGTAAATCCTTTATCCCTGTTAAACGTGACAGTATACTACATGCTATATAAAGGACAGAACAATACATCTACTTGACATTTCATTATATTCTCCTCCTTCTGCCAGACTATGTGGCAGCGAACGGTGGGCGCGACCGAGATGTTACAAAGTGTCAAAACAAGCTGAAATACTTCGTGCAGGAGAGCAAGAGGAAGGTACGCATACACATGTGGTTCTTGAAAAGTCACACTTTTTTTTTTGTTTTTATTTTACCACAGGTATTAAAACATATATGAATATAGGATGCCAAAAAATATGCCTTTGTCTAAAATATCCAGTCCCATTATGACCTGTGTTACCTAGCTTCTTACCACACCTTGCTCTAGGTCATTGTAATCTTATTTATATTTTTTTCTATAGCGTCAACTGATAGATATGAAATACAAGACGGGCAGTGGACAGAGGGACGAGAAAGACCAGCTAAATGAACTGGAGCAGGCCGCATGCGATTATGCGGGGAAAGAAGTAATCCTAGGTGAGCATTCAGCCAAAGCGCATGATATATCTCCTTACTGTATACTCCACCTCAAGTGCCCATATTTAATTTCCTTCCTTTGTACTGCGTATCATTTGAATTGAAGGAATGCCACATGCCATATGTATAACACATAGTACAGGTGAAAACAATACATTTTTAATTCAATCTTTTATTTTACTGTGCTATAGGGATCGAAGGAATGCAGCCTCCCAGTATAAAAGGGGGCGGGCGGCCCCGGTTCGTTTCCTGTTACGATCCCGACCGAGCATCAAAGACTGACTATGCCGGCATGGGTCTGCCCTCTTCCGCACTAGCTGCTATAGCTGATGGGGACATGCTTAAAGACGACGAGGGTGAGATATGTTTGAATCTTTTTACCCAAAAATAATATACCCCACATACATATGTGGATATATATTCCCTTTTTCTTGTTTTACCTGTGTGCTGAAAATAACTCTAAATACATTGACATTATATATGATTGTAAAATTCTTTTTGTCTGCAGTATTTTATCCTATTTTTGCTTCTGGATTTATGACTGTGGAATATATTGTTTTTTTATTTATTATACGGTAATAATATGGGTTACAGACACAGCAGAGATGTACCTACCTTCCCTTAACATATACCATATAGTACATGTACATGATGCAGCTAATTCTATTTAACTTACAACATATACCAAGTCAAAACTTATGGTGTATTACATGTATTTTTCTATCCACAGAGGAAGACACGGCCGCTGGGGAGGAAAGTGGAGAGGAGGAGGAGTACAACGAGGTTCCAGATCCACCGCCCGCTGCCCTGCAAGCTGAGCCGGATGACGTGTCCACTACAGAAGCATGTGACGCCATGTTCGGGGATATCAACCGGTCTCCTATTCAACGTATTTCCCGCAGAGATATGTTAGATTTAGTCGCCAGAATAAATGCCAAAACAGCCGATCCGGAAGGCCAATGCAGCAAAAAGAAAAAAGTATCCAAAACTGAATCCCTTCTTATGTCCTCCGGAAGAAGTAGCGGAGAGTCGCAATTGGCTATGGCACTCAAGACACTGAAGTTGAAAGTTTTGCCTCCAAAAACAAATCAGGCAGAGCCTGCAGTGCTTCCCAAACCTGCGGATAAACCTACTCCAAAACCTCCCTCTAAACCTTCTGCTGCTGATACTGCTCACCGTACTGCTCACCCTGGTCCAAGCATGCAGAAAAAACCTGAACGTGTTCGGGGGAGGAGACCATCTTTCTCTTCCATTTTGAACGAGGAGGAGATTGACTTAACTTCTCAACACTCTTCTCCGGGTCCCGTTTCACATGTGGACACGGATGACGCCAACAAGAAGCATTACTCGGAGGAGGAGGTAGCCGAGCTGATACATTTGGCGCTGAAAGGGAAGTTTGAAACCAGTACCCCTAAACATAAACCCCCCCCTGCAGAGCCTGTTCTACCAGATCCCATAGAAACAGAGGAAGAAGAAATAGAACCTGATTTTGAACCAATGAAAACCCCACATCACACTCCTGCCTTGTCCCATATACAACGCACCGCATCTGCTAACCGGAAAGCCCTATTCAAATCTTTTACGGAGGAAAAAGCACAGGAGGATTTCAGTGAAGCTATAAGAAAAGAAATGGAAAAAGTCACATTGGCTTTCAGAGATAACCTGAAGACAATGGCGGATGACCAGGCCAACTGCCAGCAGGATATGGCCAGGTGTAACCGGGAAATGAAAGACAGCACCAGAACTGTCGTGATAGCTGTATCTGACAATGCGAAGCAAATCGCTGAGGCGATGAAGAAACAACAAGAGCAGCTAGATACCTGGACAGCAGAGTCAGCTGCCAACACTGCGCAGAACAACGAGGAATTTATTGCCATTACAGACAAACTGTCTGATCATGTTCTTGGCAAACAGGCCGCAATGGTGCAACAACTGAATTTAGTCAGAGGTGCTATTACCAATACGGGTGTCCGTGTTGCGAAAGCAGAGGAAACTATGATGTCAGGCGTAGTGGGTATGGTGGACAGTCTGACCACTCTAGCCAACAGCATTAAGGACTTGATGACGGATGTACAGAGCGTGGCAGAGATGCATAAAAAGGAGAGCGAGAGAGCCAACTCTGCTCTTGCTTTGTTGACTAGGAACTTTGAGATCCTCGCGGTGGCACAGGGGAAGCTAAACCGGGCACATGTAGTGAATTCTGTTATTTCATGTAAGTATGACATATGTTGGTCCTTCGGGAAACAAGCTACCTGCTCCTTTACTTACCATATGTTATCCACCTCAGTATATGTATGCTCTGGTTTTTATGTACTGCAGAAATCAAAACATTGTGAGGATATTATAAAATGATTTTATCCGTTTATATGTTTCAAGTACAACTCTAAATACAGAAATATGTGATCGAACAATGTTTTATTATTTTTCACTGGTAATTAAATGTATATGTGTAATTCTTTTCTCAGTGAACAAGAGCAGCGTGGAGGAACCGGAGGAGGAGGATCAGAACAGAAACCCGTTACCGTCTACTTCAAACATCACAGCCAGTTTGACGCATCCCGAGCCACCCAAACAGGGAGAGGAGGCGAATTACCTGTGTTCCCCCAAGCCCCAGCTTCATCCAACAAAATGTGTGGTTAACGCTCATGGTAAGCACGCTATATACCATATCTTTATTTTCATATTCTTTCTTCCATATGAAAGTATGTATCTACGGTACCGTAAAATGCACAAAATATGTATCACACGTACACATGTATCAACACTGTATAAGTTAATACCATATCTTTTTTCCCTTTATATGATTACACACATATCTGTATGCTAGCAACAAGGGAGAAAATCACAACATTCTTTTCAATTGTATCTCTCTATAGCCAATCTCTTGAAAGAAGATTGTACTTGTAACAACCGGTCCCACAGTGTATTATACAACAATTTGTTTTCCCCCTTGACATATATATCAACAATTGTATGTGAATAAAAAGAGCCAGAATATATTACAGTGTAAAATTTAATGCATGCTTAAATTACATTGACTTAAATTTTTTTCCTTTCTTTATAGTCATACAGACGGAGGACGTCAATTCCGACAGTGGACTGCCACACTACCAGGTCCTGAACAAGGATGAGGTAGTGCTGATCCAGGAAGTAGCAGACGACGTGGAGCAGAACATGGAACCGGCAGTAACCGACGAAGAACACGTGCAAATGGTTCTAGGTTTAGCATCGGCGGAGGAGAGCGAGAGTGAAGTGACAACACTACCCAAAAGATCCACGCGAGTGAAAACCAGGAAAAATCCAAAATGAAAAGCAGCCGGACTGGGTTGAACTGTATATATTTTAACACAAGGGGGTTGCATGTCATAATACTCCACGGCGCTGTTATACACCGAAATATATTTCACGTTATATTTGTTGGTACAGAATTCATGTATATCAGGTAGTTCATGTTGAAACATAAGTTGACTGCTTGTCGCAGAATTCATGTATATTAGGTAGTTCATGTTGTAAGATAAGTTCACTGCTTGTCGCGTTTGACAGCCTCCGGGTTGAAGTACCTGCTGATGTACTCTTTACGCATGTTATTGAAGGGGACGCGTTCTCCCGCTGCCACATTCACGGGTTGCTCCACAGGTGCTTTGTAGCCGACGAAGGAATCCTTGGCGTAGAAGTCCTTCTTGATTGGGAGTCCGGCAATTCTAGCACAGTTGTTCAGTGCTACACATGCCTCTATGATGCGCCCAGCTCGTACGGGTTCGTGGAAGAGATATCCTCCACTTGTATCGAGACACCTACCGAAACAGATACATTTTAATGTTACATAGTATTAGGGTTTTATATTGTGAGACATATCAGCTATTTAATTGTATTTTAACATGTCTCTTTTAGTGTTAGGTATATATCAGAAGGATCATGGCAGAATGTACAGAGGTACATGTGTTATATGAATGATTACTGGACAGGCTGTTTTGATGTACACATTTGTACAGTGTCATAGTATTATGTGTATCATTAAGAGGAGATAATTTTGGGCATTGTGTTATGTGGTACTACCCTAGCCAGGTATGGAGTATTTTTTGATATGATATGCAACATGTAATGTGATATTACCTCCAACGCTGCTTTACGTTTCCGATCACTCGCTCCACCAAGGATCTGGTTTTACGGTGCCATTTGTTGTAGGCCACATCGTCTGCAGTGTACTCTACTTTGGTCGGAGTAAGCAGGTAGTCTGTCAATACGTATCTGTAGTAGAACAAAGTGTGTGATATATTTCTGTATGATATGGACAAATGAGTGAGAGAAACAACATGTATATTTTTGATAAAAGTTTTTGTCTTAGGACAAACTATTACTGTGCTATGCCAAACTCAGGTCATACAAAATATATATTTATTTTTTGGTTCTTAGTTGTACTGTAAGGAATAACTATTAATCTGCTATGCCAAAGTCAGGGCACAGGAAAATTAAATTATTTTACTTACCCAGAATCTCCCAACAGGAAGAACCCTTTAAAGTCATTCCTCTCCCCCAGGAACTTGATTTCACTTCCGTTCATAATGTAAATGTCATTCTGGGAGCCTGGGTATGACGCGTCCACATGACGTACTATCCCGTCCAGATCACATATGATCTGCAAAATATAACATTCCATTTTTGGGTTACATGTGTGTGAAATATTTTTATTTTTACCCGTTCAAAGGTACATATAGAATCTAAGTCAACTGTTATATAGCGATAAGATTGTGCTCTACTATTTTTTCAAATAGGGACAACATATGTTATGCATGCAAAGTTTCATGTTTTTTGTGTACTTTGATTTTACTCACCATGGCGTTTATACTATAATAGCCTTTGTAGCAGTAGTATTGGTTTTCGTCACGGGTATAACCCCGAGGGCAGGCTATTGGTATGTGAGTACCGTCAACTAGTCCAAACAGTTTGGGTTTCTTCATTTTCTTGTACCAACGATACGCCAGGTTAGCTTTGTCATTCGTGCTGTCTGGCCAGCTGACATATCGGGCAAGGTTGTAATGAAAGAAGTCAGAAACTGACTTGACTGCTCTGCATACGGTACTGCGGGACACACCGTGCACATCCGCTATGTCGGTGTAGTTTGACCCCGTGGCAAAGTAGCGTATAGCTACACAGAACTGTTTTAAAATAAAAAATCATTTTGTTACACTTTAATTACTGCCTTGTTTTATTTCATTTGGGATAGTAGAATACATTCAGTCATATCACATATGAAGGGAACATGAGTCATGTATATGGAAAAAGCATAACAGTATACATAGCATATTATGAGTGCAGGGCAGAAGCCAAAATCAAACTTAATATAAATGGAGAAAAAAATAACAACATAGGAAGAAGGGAACACATATAGCCATAGTGGGGTGTAGTGGTGGTACATACCTTTATCCTATGTGGTACAGCATGTTTGCCCCGTAACAACTTGTCCTCTAGGCTGTCCACATAGTCTTTTATCAGGCATTTGGTGATTGCCTTCGTAAGGCGGTATCGCTGAAGGAATTTCTTCTCCCCATACTTGATGAAGGGATCCACCCGCTGGTAATACTCTCTTTGAGTCTGAAGCACATACCCTATCCTGGGACCCATCTTGGCTCTATCCAAATAGTGCGCCAAAATATATCGGGGTCAAGGGTCAAGGGTCAACTGCCAAGGTGAAGGTCGCTGAATTTGGCCAATACATATAGTGCAGAATTGACATACGGCCGACTATACACACATACGGCCCTAAAAAACAGGGTATATGTGCATTATTTGACATAGCACCCCCCCCCCTACCCCTCCGTATATCTTGTAGCAAATACGCCAAAGATGCGGAATTTTTGTGCTCCGTATGTTGAGCTGAAACGCAATTATCGCCGTATGTGAATACGGAGGGCCGTATGTACATACGGCCTCCGTATGTTTTTCCGTAAGATGCGGACATGTTGAGCTGAAACGCAAAAATGAACTGAAACGCAAAAAAACGACATACGGACCCTCCGTATGATACGGTGAAACGGCTTCCAGAGTTATGGGTATTTAGTATCTGAGGGGTGTTTCCAACATAATAGGGCTAAGGATGTGAATCAGTGTTCACACTAACAAACCATTATCTGCCACATCTTTGTTTTATGAAGCCCTGCCTGATTACATTTTTGTAGTACTGTATTGAGGATTGGTTTTTGTATGAAAATCAATGGAAGGCGAAATTTAGTGTCAATTAAGGTTTTTTAAGTGAATAAAGTAATGGGCACGCTACTAAAGCACTGTTGGACAGAGGTAACTTGTTCTACAGGTCACCCGTTTCACGGCTAACTATAATGGAGCAATTTTAGAATAAAAAGTCATTGCACACATACATATTATATGAGTGAATGTGCATATATTGTTCTGGAGAGTCTGGATTAGAAGATGTTCTGGAGAGACTGGATAAGAAGATGTACAGGCTAGAAGCATCCCCAGGGAGTTTACTGCACCCTGTGTAATAAAAATTGGGAAGCCACAGGAGAGCATAATAAAAACCCATAAATTACAGCTAGAACCACGACCAGACAAGGAAGCTGTCAGGTTCCTCTCCAACAGCCCCTCTGAGCATGCTATGGCAGAGAGGACTGGCTGTGTGCAGGGCTTGTAGGTTATGGGACAAGGTGTAAGTGACTTCGTAAACCTAGATAGAGACTGGTGATAAATCTAATAGGTTTAATAAACTCAGAGTTAGAGATACAGATATAGAATGATATTAACGATATAAAAGTGTTTTACAGTCTTAATTTAAAACATTGTCATAAATTTATCACTCCATTCTGTAGTTTGTTTATTACTACCTCTGAATAGGCCCAAGTCCCCAGGTGCAGGGTGTGTGAGGAGGATTACTGAGGACACAGCTGGGGTCTACAGGGAGCTGAGGAGAAAACCTGAGCTGTGTCCCATGTGGTGTAACCACTTGCTCCCACTCTAAGGTGGGCCATATATTTCTTGAGGTGCTTAACCAGAATTAACTGGAATTCAAATCACCTGTTTCATAGACTTTTCGGAGGATTTTCTATGATGATTGCCTCTGTAGTTAAAGAGGATTAATTTATGACTTCATGTTGTCCACCCTATTTATGCTTGGTACCACTATCATGATGTCCTAAAGGGGATCACAATACAACCATATAAATTCCCTGTAAGGAGCCCTCCAACCTACGCACATTGGAAATATGTATTCATCATATGCATGTAACGATGTCCTTGGCCTACTAATGACAAAACATGCGATCTTGTGCATTCAATTCAATTCTTCAATAATATATGAATTTATTTGCTTAAAACCAATAATATATGCGTTGTTATCTGCCTTTTTTGATTCAACAAAAGATTCATAAGCAACTGTAGATCACAATGCAAATGTGAATGAGTTTACAACTGTGACCAATAAGGAAGTTTGTCATGATCAATATAGCTACACAAGAGGGCTCAGGTTACTCACCTACTGAAAGCAATCATTGATTGGTATCCTCCCTACCCTATTTTCTCCCATCTTCTAGTCACCTCAATAACCCCTGCATACAGCAACATTCAAAGCTCCCCACGCTATGCACACACTTCAAAGAACTAGGCTCCTGGCACTATGTAAGAACGTCACATTCTGGACATTTTGTAGGAGGGTTTGATGCTTGGAGATGAAATTGTATTCTGGGGACTTTGGAAGCTCCTGTGACTGTGTAGCTCACGTATTGGATAAAGTGGATTAAAGTGGGACAGCCACCAGATAAACTCAGACAAACAGCATGCAAACTCCTGGTAGGACTCACAGTGGGGTGTTTCACAAGAGGAAAATAAATACAATTCATTTTACATGTTTTCTAAGATCAACTTAATATCACCCAATGTTAATCTTATCTTGGTGTTTCACAAGTTTCAATTGTATCTATGGTCATAAACTTAGATACAATTGAAGATAATAATACGGCTTGTGAAACACCAACTTAAGACTAACATTCGGTAAAAGTAAGTCAACCTTAATAACCATGTAGCATTAATCTTAAATATTATGCTCCCCTTGTATGATGATCACATTGGATCAACATAAGTGTTGTTTAAATGTGTATAACCAGTTTATTTTCATCCTGAATAAATAGATATTTGCAGGAATTCTTGTGTGTAGTATGACACATATATAGCATGAAAAAAACGTGAAAAAATATGTAAGGAAAATATAAGCGGGCATGGTATGAGCTCCACGCTAATATGCATTGTGAAACGATTATACATTAGTTGTATCTAGATTGTAGGCTAAAGACCCTGACTTAACATCTTGGTTGTAGACCTTTGTGAAACACTTTTTATAAGCAGTATACAATAGATACAACCAAATGTCAGTCTTATAGTGGTTATATACAATTAACACTTCCTATAGAAACACTTATCCTACAATTAATTGTATGTCCCCCTTGTGAAACACCCCACTGAGAACATAAATCTGAAATTATACCACCCGGAAATTATTCTTCAATAGTTGTTGGTGTAAAGACAGCTTTATTATGTGTCAGGTTGAAGATGCCCTATGCAGATCCTGAGCCATGACTGGACTCAGTGGGGATGTCACCACACGAACTACAATTTTAGGCAACCTTTATTGACTAATGCAAGGATGAAATGTATAAGAATACCTGTTTGTAGGACAAACCCAAACACCCTTTGAAGATATAATGCCTTAAGAGAAAAGCACTGTTAAACCCAGGCCAATTATTCAGTACCCAATTAGGTTTCTTCCTACCGCTTCATTGTGCTCGGACATTGTCTATTGTAAGTCATGAAGAGGGTCTTGTATGTTTAATTTTATTGGACAATGTGAACGGATACAGTATCGAATGGCTTAGTAGTTGAATTTAGGACATTGGTCATGTAGTGTCCCATCCCTCCACAGAGTGTCAAGTCGTCAATATGTCTGTGATTTATTACCAAGTCACACCTAAAAGAAATGAGCAAGCCAATACAACTCTGGGTGCCATGTTGAGTGTTGTGGGTATTGCAGAAATGATTGGTGGATCGGTCATACATGTGAAATACTGTTCCTCGATTATCTCCAATTACTTGCCCTCTATCTCTGCCTCCTCTTTACTGCCTGAGTGGGTGCATGCCAATCACTCTCCCTGCTGCTACTAAGGTCAACAGCATCCTACCCCACCATATAGTGATGAATTGGTGAAGGATGGGAGAAGCAGATATGAGGCTTGGCCTTCCTGACTGAGGTTAACAAGCCAGGCCATACCTATGCCCCTATAAAAGCTTCAATACAAGCCCCTAAATAGGATAGGACTTTTCATCCAAACAACTAGCAGATGTAATGTTTAATGCTACAGAGGAGAGATGCGATTTTGGGCTCATAATTATGTGACACCATGCCGGAGATTCAGAAATTATTTTGGCTGCTTAGACTGCTTAAACTTTCAATCCTGACAATGGTTTTCTATAATGTATATAATGCTTAGTTTGCTATTTAAATAACCATGTAGCAGATGTATATTATGTATTTTGTGATCAATCGCTAGAAGACGATATCATTTCCATCTTGTTGTTACTTATAATTTTGTATAACACATGTTTTCATTACTAAAACAGGGGGAGACATAACATCAGCAACGCTGAGGTCCCCTCGTAACTTGTTTGGCAAAGTATTTATGTACTACTATTTCTGTAAAGACGCTTTAAGTGATCCACGATTTTTCTATAGGGTAAAGTCAATATTGTTACTTTAAAGGATACGGTATTATATATCATCGAAATCAATTGTCAACTATTTATGTCAAATACTTACACTGCACAAGAAAAAGCTATCCAATATATTGTATGCATCAGGCTAATAATGAAACGGTTCTCATTGTCTCCTCATCCATGCAGGTGTCCAGGGGTTGTCAAGAGGAGTATCCTCCCTACATCTCAGCCCTGCCTCCTGACATTTTCAGTCAGCTGACCATCATCACCTGATCTGTCCCGACCCAACATATGTGTCCTGTCCCTCACGGCTAGATAATCCAATTTGTCTCATGTTTCCCTTACCCCTTATCCCACAATTTCGCAGGAGGCTTCTTCCTCTGGTTACTGTCTTCAGCTGTGGGTTGGGAAGGACGGGTCTATGATGGGCGCTGTACAGGGGGTGGTCAGTAGTCGTGACAGTGTGGCTACAGGTAGGAGAGCAATGTCGCTGGTACAAGAATTATGATCATTCATTCAATTGTAAAATGTAGTAATAGTGTATAACTTTAGGAGAAAATAAGAAACTTATCCAGTCAAAATAGTTCATGTTTTGTGACTTGTCAAAATATAGTTGCTGTATTGTGGCTTGAATAATTGTACCTGCGCTTATAAATCAGATTTAAATTATTTAAATTTATGACCATGCACTTGAATAGAATGTTTCAGATTTATCTGAAATATTCAAAATGGATTACTTATAATCATATTCATTGACATGAGAAGTCAGTGCCACCATGAACCAATGTATTTTCCACTTGCCGCCATTGCCATACGCATATTGGCGAATTAGCCGGAATTGACTTGGTCCCCTGACTTAGTCAATGCTTAATCCATTACCCCAATGAGCGAATTACTGCAGGCTGTGTCTCACGACCTTGGGACAATGTTTTTGTCTCTGATCGGGTGCCGTCTCTGACCGGGTGCCGTCTCTGACCGGCTGCCGTCTCTGACCGGCTGCCGTCTCTGACCAGGTGTCAGAAAAAGGTGTTTTAAAAAGAATTATACTCATTTATTATACGATCTTGGCTCTGATCGTGCTTTTTAGGTGATATTCCCGTTCTGATATTGGTGCATACCGCACACTTGGGGAGGTGAAATCGTTCTGATATTCTGGATATCAGAACGATTTAGGAGAATTTAGCGTATATCAGAACGATTTTGTCGGAAATATCGTCACCCATAAAATCCGAGGTTTCATGGAGACTCGAACAGGCTACATCGAGACTTGAAGTCCGACGTGCTAACCACCACGCCGTGGAGGCGCTGGTAGAGGGAGGTGGCGAAACAAGGAGTCTACAGGCGGATTTCCAGCCCTGTAGGACCATTATTTACCGAGTTACAGAAGAAAAGGCATTTTTTGGTATAGTTTCTTTGAAAATCAATATTTTTTTCTAATTTCTTTTTTACTATAAAGGTAGAAGTTGGACTTTACTTAATCATTCGTTAAAATAATTCTAGGGATTTTTTTTCACATAGAAATAGGCATTTCCACCCAGGCTCGATCCGGGTACCCCTGGTGTGTGAGGCGAAGTCGCTAGCGCCCATGCCTATCCGGCTGTGGTGAATGTGGAGGGAAACGCTGGTTAGTATATAACATAGCCCCAAGCTGGCCCCCTCACAAATTCTATGTTGGACTCAGTGTTGGAGATTGAGGGCATGACGTCACCAGGCTCCACCAATCAGCGAGCAGGGTTGGTGGGATATCAAAACAACATGGCGCTACTGGTGTACGAGTGATATTCAGTCAATAATCCTTCAAAATGGCCAAATTAGGACTCATATAAGGTAATTAAAGACATTTGAATGGAAATATCGTATAATAAACCTAATAATATATGAATATCACCGACCTTGGGGTGTGTATTCATGAATAACGACCTCGGTGCTACGCACCTCGGTCGTTATTCAAGAATACACACCCCGCGTTCGGCGATATTCATATATTATTGGTTAAATATATAAGGATTTGGAAAAACGTTATGGCGGTTGTTATATAATCATTATTATAATTATAATTAGCCTCCTGCTGCTAGTATTTTGACCTTATCAAGCCAAGCCAGTCAGAGACGGCACCCGGTCAGAGACGGCACCTGGTCAGAGACGGCACCCGGTCAGAGACAAAAACATTGTCCCAAGGTCGTGAGACACAGCCTGCAGTGAGTGTTGAAAACTCTTCCAATACCATTTGTAGCAATGATGACAAATGCCATAATTGATATCTCTTCTACCCAGCAGGGCAAGTTACACTCTCCTTGCAATGAATATATATGGACTTCTCGGGCAGTCATCATTGATTTGTGCTGCCCGCGGCTATGTTCTCCTGTATATAAAATCATCTTCATCTTCACCCCAATTACCACATCAGACACCCTCACCGCACTACACCCTATGTAGGCTACTTCAAACGAGGAGGCTCAAGGCATTTGTAAGAAGTGCATCTCTGGATATCTAGACCACCATGTGGCAGAGGGGATGGGTGTTGTATCAAATGGCCTGTCCTCTGTGAGTGAGTGGTCTATACATATATCTCAAAGATGATTTGCATGTCATTTGAGTAATTCAATCATGACAGAAACTCCTATCTATTCGATCAATCAATAACACTATGTCATAAAACATCTTGTCTGTGATGTGACACCGTGTATGTCCCTTGACATTTAAGTTCATATTTCATTCAGGTTTAGGCATAGGTGTGGGCTTTGTGAGTAACAGAGAGTTTGGCACATTCCTGAAGTATAGTATAAGTATCCCAGCTAACAAAAGACGTTATTTTACGTCAAAATAACGTTTTCATGTAATGTTATGCCAAAGTAAGGAGCCTTAGAGAAACGTTATTTAACGTTATATAACGTTGTAAAATGTTGTATAACTTTTTTTGTTCAATGTTTTAGTAGAATGTACCTGCTGAGAATCATCTGGAGTGTCAGTTACAAACTTTTTGCACCTTGGGGACGAAGTATGGTATCAGGCCATGTTTCGCTAAACCAATACAAGTTGAAATTCATTGACCGGATGCAATCTATGAATGGGGCGATATATGACCCGGGGAAATGATTGGCATTTCATGTCATTTATTCAATTACCGGCATGAAATAAATGGCTTAATATTTAGGGCAGCTCTAAATGTATAGAAATGGCGACTTTATTATATTAATTTATGTTATTTCAAGTCTTTTAAATGTTCACCCGCCCCAGTCATATATTACACCCAGTCATAGATTGCACATAGATTGTCATAGACTTTCAATTTGTATTGATTTGCTGAGACATGGCCACCAGGCATTAACCTGTTAATACTATCCCTGTTTTTATTGGTAATCCGAAATATTTTTGAACTGGGAGAAAGCAAAAACTGCCTCAAGTTTCAAAATTAGTCTCAGATGATAACTAATAAACATCTTACATTGCCAACCAGCGTGGCTGTTGGTTGTAATATGGATGGGAATGAGGATATCGGAAGCGCTGAGTGGAGTGGATCGTTCACGTATTTATTCACTTGACCACCTGTTGCTTCTCTCACTGTTCCTACTATAAACTGCCACACTGCCTGGTTATTGTAGGACACTGGGACTAAACTACACACCTATGGCCTCAGAACTGTGCAATGTCACACTTCAATATTTTCAATATATGTTACACTTCAATATAATGTTACTACCACACCTTGGTCCTACACAAATGCCGCTCTGTGACCATGGAAATGGTCCTTGGTGACAATGAAAATTTAAAAAAGGGAGTCCTTATAATCATACTTACCCCAGATGTGACAAAATGAAATCATGTAAGACTATGAATATAGTTTATATCAGCACATAATAATAATTATTACCAGGCCTTTACTAACTTAAAAGGCTTGAAAATAGGGCATTACAACATCCGTAGTGTGCATTATAAATTTAGTGAATTGTATGACCTGGTAAAATTGTATGACATCCTATGTGTCAGCGAGAGCTGGCTAGCAGAGGATTATTCGGACCACAAACTCCATGTACCAGGCTACATATTCTTCAGACATGACAGATTAATTGACAAAAATGGTGGTGGTCTGTTACTCTATATATGTAATAAGATGGCACCATACTGTTCCGTAGTAGCCTCTCTCAAGCATTCTAATGCAGATATTGAGTCTTTAGTTATTAATTATACCCAAGACAAACACAAGCTAACAGCCATAATTCTGGTATATAGACCGCCCAGTGGCAGCTATGTAAACTGTATTGACACTATGGAGGATATCTGTCGCGATCCCCAAGTGTCAGCCAGAGAACGTTGGTTGTTAGGGGACATTAATGTTAATTTGTTTGAGCCGGATAACTGTAAGACTAAATATTACAAGAAGGCCATTAGTGACTTAAGTCTACATGACGTAATATACCACGTGACTAGACCCTATACCAATGGTATGCCGGGAGGCACATGCATAGACCTAATAGCCACAGACTGTAATATTGTGAGCCATTTTGGTACCCTACCGCAGCTATTAAGTGACCACCTCCCAGTCTATGCCATTAAGAAAAAGCCAAAAGAAACGTACCAGGTTATCACTATGAGGGGCCGCTCATATAGAAATTATGACTATCATAACTTTGCTGATTATCTGTTTGATACAGACTGGACCAACTTCGACACAAACACTAATGTGGATGACAAGTGGTCCTTCATGCTCACACGTATTACCGATTACCTAGATGCACACTGTCCTGTTAACCCTTTCGTGCCCAGAGCTATTTGATGAAAGTCAATTTCTTTACAACACAATTGGTAGATTGGGTAACCAATAAATATTTTGTTCTGAAATATGCTTTATATTATATTTTTTGAAAGCTATTGAAGTGCCCCTTTCATCACTATTTAAAAAATATTCCAACTTGGGTTGCCATGACAGCCAGAAACGTTCTTTTCACTGATATTGATCAATATTGCCATCTAAAGGCCAAACTCTGCTCTTTAAGTTGGCAAAACCCTACATTGGCTTAGAAAACGTTCTTTTGGGGTTCCAAATAAAGGCATATCTAATGGAAATAGAAGGATATCAACATTATAATTGGAATCCCCAGAGAAAACCAATAAAAAGGGGTTTTAATCATTTTTTATCAATATTTTCACTATTTTACCAATATTTCTGTATTTAATCTGTCCTACTATGGCTAGAGCGCGCACTTTTAGTGCTTTTAAGGCAATTTTTAACTCATATTATCTTCTAGTCTAGTATCCCATCAACATACACACACATACTACCATAGGATACCTGGTATCGTTAGAAAGCCTATGAAATTGTGCTTAATTCAGTCCTAGAATCATTTCAATCTGAGCCCTAGAGCACTTAGGGTGCTCTCTTGAACATAATAGGTGTAAAAGTGTGCACTTTTGGAGTTCTGGGCACGAAAGGGTTAAGGACATGCATTTCAAAGATAGAAATAAGCCCTGGATGACCAGGGACATATATGAGACCATCCATGAGCGAAATGAGTACATGGCAGAGTACTGCTCTGGTGGTCAAGGTGACCCGGTTTTATATGAGTTAGCTAAACAGTGTCGACGAGACATAAATGCTAAAACTCGTGTTGCCGAGGAAAACTATTATAAAACTAAATTAGATAACCTCTCTAAAAATCCAACCAAATTCTGGAGAGAGCTGAATCTCCTCCTTGGTAATAAAGGTATAGCCACCCCGAAGATCGTCATGGATCATCATGAAACTGGGGCCGAGTTGAAAGGGGATGACGTCCCTGTATATATCAACAAGTTTTTTGCTGGGATAGGTGAGGAACTTTTCAATGCTCTAGGCAATATCCCTAACTGTAACATTGATAAGACCCCTGTGGCGGATTCATACACCCCAACATTTGACACCAGTGTCAAATATGAAGAGGTATTAAAACTCATAAGAAGCATTGAAACACACAAGTCCAGTGGCATTGACGACGTGAATACATGTGTCCTCAAGGATGCCCTGCTTATAATGGCGCCACAACTATGTGAACTGATCAACACATGTCTACATTCCATTTCATTTCCCAAATCCTGGGCGAGCGCAAAGGTGGTCCCACTACCGAAGCCCGGTGACCCCAGGCAAGTGGGCAACTGGCGACCCATCTCCCTCCTCCCCGCTCCAAGTAAAATCATGGAGCGCATAATTTACAATCGCATTAACACTCATCTAGAAACTAACAACACTCTTTCAAATTGCCAATACGGCTTCCGCACCGCCCGTGGCACTAATGATGCAGTGTTCAAACTTGTCAATGATGTTTTCCGTGCAAAGGATAATGATGAGTTTATGTTAACATGTTTTTTGGATGTAAAAAAGGCCTTCGATAGCATACATCAGGGTGAGCTACTCGCCAGGATGCGTGCTATGAACCTACCAAATATATATACTGACTGGCTCTGTGCATACCTAGGACACAGAACTCAAGCGGTAATCTGCAATGGCAGTACTTCACCAACACTACCTGTACCCTATGGTGTCCCGCAAGGATCTATCTTAGGTCCCTTACTTTTCATTTGTTTCATGAATAATGTGCCCAACATTGTAAAGAATTGTAAAATTATATTATATGCTGACGATGTGGTTTTCTATTGCTCTAACAAAAGTCTAGCGTTAGCTACTGCAGGTTTACAGGCTGACGCAAATGCCATATATAATTGGTTTAAAACCAGTGGCCTGACAGTCCACACAGGAAAGACGAAAATTGTTACGTTTGGTCTCCAACCAAGGTCAGATGAAATTATCCGCATTAAAATGGGAACCACCATGTTAGAACACACTTCTGAATATGAATATCTAGGAATTGTACTAGACTCTGATTTCTCCCTAGTAAAAACTGTGAGTAAATCTGTCAGCACTGCCAGTAACCGGAATCACATGCTAGGTAAAATGAGACGTGCTGTCAAACGTCATACCGCTATTCTTGTATATAAACAAACTATTCTGCCAGTACTTGAATATTGTGGTTTCCTATACAACGGTGTCATAAAGGCCCAACATAAAAGGCTGCAGCTTACTCAGAACAGATGCCTGAGAACCTGTCTAAATGTTAGAATTAAGCACCCTGTACTAGCCTTACATAGCGACACCGGGATAGATCTACTTACTATTAGATATGATCTACAGTTACTGTTACTCCTATACAAATACCTTAATAGTAATGAACACAGTCCAATGGAACTTGGCCTAGAGTTCCAGAGGTCTAACCCAGAAGGTAGAGTAACCAGGTCAGCGGGATCTGGCCTACTAAAATACCCTGCAGCGGTAAAGATGGGTTATAGAAGAAGCCCCCTTTACCGTGGTATAGAACTTTGGAATAATTTAAATACTTCATGCAGGCTCACTGGTTCGAAAGATTTGTTCAGAACCAAGGCCCGACTGCGTCTCCTTGAACCTCTACGAGTTAAAAATGAAACTGTAGCTGTCCTAGCACTAGTCGCATTGCATATCATACTGACTATACACAAGTCCTATCACTGTATCTGACCTATACTGAATTGTAGAATTGTAAATTTACCTGATCCTAACAACCCTGTATGACGTTCATTTAACTCCCTCAAAGAGTGGAATTGATTAATCATATCTGTGGATAATTGCTGATGAGATTGTAAAAAACATCATACAACGCATCGTGATACTTGTATATTTACATGTATATTTATTGTGATGCATCTCGTCTTTGAAGTGTACTGTATTTTTTGAAAATCACCAAGTGAAATAAAAATACTTTATAAACTCAAATCTAAACAATTAAACTTTGCACCTTTTATAGTGTAGGGGCATGGTACGCTCCATTAGTGAGTGTTGCATTTATGGTCACCGTTGAGCGTGTCCATGGTCCCTCATACTTATTTCTAACTATCGCAGTATAGGATAATGCACAGTTATCTTACAATACTATCAAGCTCTAGCAGTCTCGGACTAAACTTCCATTGGGATTTAATTAGGAGTCAGAACTAAACCCAATGCGCCGTCCTGCAATGCAGCTTCACCCTGTTAGCTCACCTCCTCTTGCTGATTCCATCCTGTTATGTTATGTAATTACATCAACGTGTCAGAATCATCACAAGTGCCAACCTGTGTCAGACATTTTAAACAATCAAAAAGACTAATACAATACTACAATAAACGAGAAGCACTTCGGGGGAAGCGTAGCTAAAAAGGTCTAATGACACCAGCAGGGCTGACATTGCCTCGCCATCCGAGAATAACTGCACTTTTAAAGGGGCATTTGATAGCAGAACGGAATGAGATTTCAATAAAAATATGTGTACAGGCAAGGGAAAAGGGTGCTCCGAGGAAAAAGCCAACTTTGAAATTGAAGTCATGAGCTTTCCAGTGATACATTACACCAGAAGAAATTATTTCTAGTCTTTGAGAAATGGCTTCATGAATATGTGTGGGCATCACCCCTTCCAAAATCCGAATAAGCTCTATGTCTCATATTTTCCAAGATATCCCTATTTAATTAGCATTATTTATGATAATCAGAAATTCATGAAACATTTTCATTCTTTAAGTCATAAAATTCGATCTAGTAATCATAATTTTGTTCTGTTTTCACCATGGCAATCCCCACAAATCATTTTATCAATTTATGTCTTAATATCCTCTATTTGGAATAAAAATCATGTTTCCATGGCAACACATATCAACAAGCACACCCATTTAGGCTTTAAAACGTTCCTTTTACCTGCCAAATAAAGAAGCTTTTTGCCAAAAATGGAATGTTTTATGTAATCCTATTGAATTCTCCAGAAAAAAGTACCCAATAGCAATTTTTAGCCTAATTATTTCATTTTAGGCCATATTGGCGCCCCCTGGTGGCTAAAATCGGAACTAATCCCGCGGGGACCATCCTATCTGCTTGCCTGCTCACAAATATCCGGATAAGGATCATTGACAAAAACGTAGACACATATTTTTGGTGTAATGAGCCTGTTTAAGTGGATCGTTTTGTGTCACCATCGAGACATGGTTCTTGTGCTCTTATTCAGGTAGTCCTCCAAGGTTAAATGTTATGTTTAAAATTGCAGTCATAAGCTTTCCGATGAGGTTTGGGAATTGCAGATCTTCCTTCTAGTTCTTGAGAAACTGCTTCACGAACATAGGTTGATGATGTCCTATACATCTGTATTTAATGAACACAATTATGTAAAATCAAAAATACACAACTGACCATGATCCTTTTCTTACCTATGTCATAGCTTTGAATAGAGACATGGTATTAATACTTTGTTTTCAGTGTAGTTATCCCTGTGAGTCAAACTTCTATAAATTAGATGTTTTCCTATTTAGAATGAGACTTGTGTTGCAATGGCAACACCTTTTAGTTCAGGACCTCTTGTCTATGCCTTTTTCTGAATTCAAAAAGTCCATTTCAGGTTCAAAATATAGAAGCATGACACCAAAATAGAATGTTTTGAAGAAAACCAACGCCTATTTCTCATGTTATTGACCATTATAGGCCCCCTGGTTGCCAGTCACAATATTAAACATCGGGCAGGGAGTACCATTTCCCCTTGACGGTCCACATTATAGTCCTCACAGAGCGTGGGAATCTTCAGAATTCTGATGAAGAATTTCATAACCATGCATATGAGTATCCGGTGTGTAGAAGTTCCCTCTAAAGGATGATATAAAAGTTTATGACATGAAATCCTGCTTGTGTGAATAAATTGAATAATATTTACATTACAGGATTCAGTTTAAGTGACCTTTAGAAGGCTCATTGAAATCAGAGTGGATGCTATATCATTCTGTAGACTGTTGTGTTAAAACTTGCAAGGTTCTTCTTTCACTACATATTACCTTGAGGCTGTGTCTCACGACCTTGGGCCAATGTTTTTGTCTCTGACCGGGTGCCGTCTCTGACCAGGTGCCGTCTCTGACCAGGTGCCGTCTCTGACCGGCTTGGCTTGAAAAGGTCAAAATACCAACAGCAGGAGGCTAATTATAATCATAATTATAATTATACAACAACTGCCATGACGTTTTTACAAATCCTTAAATATAGTAGTATAATTCTTTTTAAAACACCTTTTTCTGACACCTGGTCAGAGATGGAACCTGGTCAGAGACGGCACCTGGTCAGAGACGGCACCCGGTCAGAGACAAAAACATTGTCCCAAGGTCGTGAGACATATCCTTGAAGCACACACAATTGAGCAGTGTTGGGTTAACTTATGATTGTGAACAATTTTTTGATAGAGCCTGGTTAATGTCATAACGTCCCATGTGTGATTGTGTATCTAGAAAGGATTACAACTGGGCTAATCTAAAGGAAATGTAAAATAAACAGAAAAAAGACTTAAATTCATAATTGGCAGATGTATGCTGTATGGAAGGTATTGTTATTGTTTGAGAACTCTGTGAACTATCAAGCCCCATATAATCATGATTATGTTTATAACCTTTCTTTTGCTATCCATCATTATCAACGATCCCCCGTAGGTTGCAGCTTTATTTAGTTTTATGTATTCTTTTTTATGGAATACGGCGGTGCCATTGATTTAACCAAGGAGCGCCGTATTACACACCCCCTGTTAAATAACCCATGGCCGTATTACACGACCCTGTGAGGTCATCAAAATGGCAGTATGTTTACCTTTAAACGAGGTAGAAACGGGATATAAATAAGGCATTTTAGGCTCCCCCTATCATAATTTTGGTAGTTTCAATCGAAAATCATAAAAAGATAAACACAAAGGTACACTTATTTAAGTCTGTTGACTGGGTTATTTCACTTGTGATGCAAAGATGTATTGTGACTGCATAATAATAAATGACACTATTACAAAAATTCAGTATAAGTATTTAGTTTTGAATAGTCTAATTTTACCTCTTTAGGAATTGCAGGAAATTAGAATCCTTAATCGAACCGAATACCTTAATATTCCTGATAATAGTTCATTCTCATTTGCTAGATAATTCTATGGTAATACATAAATGTGGTCTATTTATTGACATCTATACTTCGATGATAATCATAAAACTAAATAATATTCTCTGAATTCTTCATCCATATCTACCTAGTATATGCTTATAGTAATTGTATAATCATGTTTTAATTTGGTAGGGCAGTGAGAACCAGTACTATTTAGGGAGTGAGATTCTCAGTGGTTTCCTGCTGTTTAAGGTGCAATGCAGGTGGTTGTATTCTCAGACATCATCAGGACACATTGAATTGACCCTAACTTAGTGGAATAGGAGGCATTTGACTGGGTTCAGGCCGTGTCACATTAGTTTGACATAAGTTACTCCCCGATTAAACTCTTTATGTACCAAGACTTATTTGAGTCCTGTTGACTGCTGCCACTGCTAGCCGGTCATGGCCACATTGTACCCAGCTCGTCTGAGGGTTCTACTTTTTGCCTATCAAATATTTTACCAACTCTGTATAATTTTTTCTCAATTTCTCAATAACCTTGTGAACATACACTCTGACTGATGTAACAATCTCCCAACCGCCTGTATGTAGTTGGTCGAATGTATAACATCATCTGCATTGTTGACAGACCCATATGTTCATCCATATTGATTTATAATGTTTTTTGGGCCCTGGCACCCATTTGAATGTATCGTATTTTGTAAAATCACCCAGTGTGATAAAATACGTTATAAACTCAAAGAAAAGAAAGCTAGGTGTCTATCCTGTGGTAAACTCTGAAAAGCTAAAAGAAATCTTTGCACATTTTCCGAGAGCTTCTTTAAACGATCCAGCTAGGGTTTTTATTTCTCCCCATCTATGGGTCTCTTTCAGACTTCATAGTATGCCACTATATTTATCACTGTGTGTTTTATACGCACTTGAGTATCCAGCCGCTTATCATGTTTACTGTAGCCTCCTGTGGCCAACGCTGTGGTGAATTGGTCCCTTGGTTGTTATTATATGCACTGACTATAGCCCCTACCACAACTTCACTGATCCCTGACAACAACCCCTTCATACCCACCATGCCTATTTTACACACCACCCTTATCCACTGTGTATACTTTGTTCACTTTGTGTACATGTACTTTACTTTGCAGCCACGGTGCCGCAGTCCCAATGCGGCAACCCACCCCCAGCTGACGCCTCCCCGTGGAACCAGCTGCCTTCTCTTGCAGATCTCAGCTCAGAGAGACAGGCCTTGTTGTATACTCTCCAGGTCTGTGTCTTATCAGTTCTTTGCTGAGAAAGTGTTGTCCTGAAAGGCATCAGTGTCTCATCAGTGCTGGACTTGCAAATCAAAATGTTATTTGTATATACTAAAACAAAAACTGTCTTTAGGATGTGAATATTTTTGAACAAGAAGGTAAATTGGTGGCTGATAGATCAAAGTGCTCTGCCATAATCAATTTGAACCCGTTCGGAGGTGTACAGCAAAATGAGGGCCCCTCTTTGGGTGAAGAGCCAGAAAATCTATTTTATTGGAATATTGGCTGGAATGGTATCCATCCAGAAAATATATCTAATCATTGCTGTGGTCCGCGGCATTTTTCTATGATGTTAGGTAATTGTAAGGATTCAACATAATAGACAAGGAGAGCATCTCAAGGTAAAATAAGACTTTAATATACGGCGACTTTATTGGAAGGATAATGCTTGAGTATTTTTTTACCAGTACAACCAGCAGTTATACAGTGATCAAATCAGGGTCGCAATAATACAGGGAAGTAACGCTACAACATAGTGTTAAACCCGGAGTTCAGGGTGGTCTTGCCTCAACAGTCCCAAAACCTGACTGCCTTCACTGGGGAAGGAGTCTGCCTTATATACAGCTCTGCGGGGGTCACCTGACCACACCAGCAGCGCCGCCTGGTATGTATAATTATGTAACACGTTTATATAAGTACTACCGAGATAGAACCGAAGGTAGTACCGGTAACCTACCGTATACAACCGAACTAGAGAACGACGGTATATGTAACAGACCGACGACACTCGTTAAGTAATAAACAAGTTATGTATACAATAAGACCGTGTCGTTTTACCTCATAACAACATATGATAGATATACCACAATAACAGTTAGACTCATAGCTAACCCGTTACACTATCTAATATGTCAGTATAAGAGTTTATTATGTAACAAGTGCCCCCCCCCCCACTGCTGCTGTTTAATTGGAATCATCCCCAATAATGGGATGAGATGTAGTAATAGGAATTTGCATCAACAATGGTACGAGAGGTATTAATGGGATTAAGTCGTATTACTGGTGATTTGAAGAGGGTGGCGCCCATCCTAATCTTGTTTAATTGTAATCCAATCAATGTTGTCATCATCTGCACACAACACCCCCACGGCTGCCAGCTTACATGTCCAAGCTATCGATTTAGTGAACATTAGACTAGATAAAATGAGAGGCTATGGGACACTTATTTTCTCAGTAGTTTTATCTAATACTGCCTGTTATAGCCCTATACAGAATTTGAACACTAGTTATCTGGACGTCCCCAGTCCCTCTCAGCAGTTTGTCAATCCTGATGCAGTTTATTGCTTGATAATCTATCCCCCAACCCTCACTCTCATGTGTGGTCAGAGTGACACACTTTGAGGTTTTCAATCTCTCTAACCAAGGTTTCTCATCAGCAAACCCAGGTATGCCTGCTAAATATTTTCACAATATACACCATAGCACTCATGGTCTGTATGGACACAATGGCCTAACCGTGATACACTGAAAACCCAAGGAAACTGCAGAGACCTAGGTTGTCATAATGAATTATGGCAGGTGGCAGTACTGTCCCATAGAGGGTGGTCTATGAATATAGTCTCTAATTACCGCTCCCCCTCCAGCGGGCACCCTTTTTATAATCCTGGTGTATTCCTGGTTGATCTAAGTAGCAGAACATGATATAAATTACATGCCAGTGGGGGAAGGAAGACTATGGCCAGAAAGTTACAGAGACAACTCTGCATCCTGTCACCACCAATAACTCATGATTAAAAATGATGTAAATAGTAGATCTCTTTGACACTGGGTGGCAGATGTGTGCTGATAATATTATGTACCTTGGTCTGTGACAACTTACGGTCATCATTGGAACAATCTAGAGTATATCTGGACCTGAAAGTTGTCAATACTGATGACTTAAGGTGTTCAAATTGATAATACCTAAATCAACAACCTCAAGGTAGTCATTCTGACAACCCAACCAATGTGACGACCCGTTGTCATTATTATGACAACTTTGGTCTTCATCAGGAATGGATTAGATTTGACGACCTTAGGTCATCACAATCATAACCTGAGGTCGTCACCTTGATGAACCAAGATTGTCAATTTTGGTATAGTCCAAATGACGACCCTGAATTTTGGGTGCATGTAGTGTCCATTTCTCTGTCTATTCTGTGCTCTATGAAAAGTGCAGGCCCCGTTTCCTATGGCAGCATATCTCATCACATCCCAGTGTGATGAATTAGGGTCTTTTGTGTTAGTGATGAATGGATTATTGATTCCATTGGCCACATTTTGACCTCTCTTGTGTTTTGCAAGTGGGGCTAAAATATAAAAGCGGAACACAAACGTGGCTTAATCTTACTCTGAGTTCAATATTTCCAGGAGTATTAATGGTATCATTGGTTTGTTAACGAGGTGGATTTTTATAAAACCTCAGTAGTTCAAGAAGATTTTCTGATAGAAATAGTTCGTTTCTGGGTGTTTTTTTCAATAAAGTGAGAGCCACAACCACAAGAGTTTTGGTTTAGATCTTTTGCATTCGGATTTAAGTTTACTGCAAGCAAACACCAGGAGGTGCTTCAGGATCCAGTTCACAAAACCAACATTGCCTTTTTCCTTGTCCTCTGCCATAACCCCAGTGTTACCAATTTAATGGGTCAGGTCTTCCTAATGACATTTGTTCCCAAAGGAAGGTTGGCAGCATGCAACAATGCAACAAAACCTGATGGCTGGGTGCTTTCTGTGCCCTGTTTTATTAGTGAGTAGGCAACTTTTTATTTCAAAAGACAAATGGTTTTGGCGAGCCCTGATCTTTTAAACGATCGCATTTTACCTGCAATAATTGGAGCTGGGAGTTAGGGATGCATTTATTAACGTAATCCACTTTTAGGAGGTCTTTGGGAGGCCTCACCATGCCCCAAAGATTCTCCTCTTAGCTCCATTGCCCTTCCCTTGTGATTACCCTATCCTGCATTCCCGTCCATACCCCTTCCCTCATTTTCCCCTTTCAAATTACCTTATTCTCCCCCAACTTTCCCTTGCCTACACTTCTGCTGTAGGACATAATTATATCTGCATGAGGCTGCTGTGCTTTCCTTCTGGATCCTAGAGTGATCCTATGAGGCTGCTAATGGCTGCTGGAGGCCTCGTCAGTAACTTTCCAGTGCCTATCACAAATCTCACAGTCGAAGTTTCCAAGGTACATTAACTAGCACCATGTCTCTAGGGTGTATAATCATAAAAGTCTTATATATATACCCTTTCTCAATATCTATCCCACTGTCCATTGGCTGAAGGGCATCTTTTCCATCCTCTCCCCATGCTTGTTACAAGGGCAGACTGGTTGTTCTAGTGCATGCTTTTATCCAAAGGGGGTGCCACAAGGGACCCGAACCTGCCAGAATAGAATCACTCAGCACTAATCCTGGACATTTGTAACTGCTGTGTGTCTGATTGAAGCCACATTCCCATCTCCATCTTTCCACTTGTATCTTGTTACCACATTTCAGACCTACTCCACACTGTGAGGCTTGACCATTTCATGCATCATCCTACATATATATATGGTTGTGATACCAGCCCTATGGCATAACATTACACAGTAATATCCCCTAAAGCTATTGTGTGCACCATTACCGGGATATTACATGCAGTGGACCATGGTATGCTGTCTGCACTGATAGCTCAAGTCAGCTTTACTGATTGCCATGGCCATATATACGGACGATGCTATCCGATAGGTAGGGTCTGAATAATAGTTCTTATTCCCACACCATATAGGGTGTGTAATACCGGTCTTATTAGCAACCTATACTATTGGGCCATAGGGTGGCAATTGGGGTGGCAATTAGGGCCGTTATACGAGCCCCCTCAGGGTGCTAATAATAACACTTCTCCAAACACTTAGGAGGGTGCGAATTAGATTTCATATTCCCACATTGGGTGGGGTGTGGGTTACAGTTCTTATTTCCACACTGTATATGGGGTGCATAACAGGTGCTGCTGGGGTATAGATACAGGGTGTGAATCGGGTCATGAAGAAGTATTCTTCACACCCTGCAGAGGGTGTGAATTAAGAGTGTTCTTGGCACACTATGGCAGTAAACGAAAAATAAACGAAAACACAGAGAAGTCTATGTACAGTTCGGTGCGATGAATAGAAATACATAAGCTGGCACTGACACTGACTATTATCTATCATTAGTTCTACTTTGCAGTGAGTTAAGGTCTGCCTAAGTCCTTCATTAGCTGTGTCAAGGCATACTCTCGACACATATCTAAATGTGTGTTCTACACCTCCTGCTATTACAAATATGCAATAAAGGCTACCTAAAAAGCAATGTGTTCCCCACTAATAATTTAGATGAATATCCCAGTGGTCAATTAGCATTGATTTTAAGATGGGTTAGGAGCTAACTTGGGGTCAATTTTTATATTTCAGTCAAACAACATATTTATGTTCATAATGTCCATATAAATCTCTGTGTGGATTTTTGAACCATTCTAATGATGAGAAATGCATTAAATATAGAGAAAACCAGGTCTGAGGACCCCTCTCTGTAATAGTGACGGGTCCCCTGACCTACTTTAACCTGGTTTTCTCTATATTTAATGCATTCACAAGTATAGGACTGATTTTATAAGCCACACACATATTTGTATAGACATTGGGAACACCAATACGTTCTTTAAATGAAAAATAAAAATTGACCCCAAATTAGCTCCTAACCCATCTTTATAATATCCCAATGATCAACTAACATTGATTTAAAATGGTATGACCCCTAATTTCGTACACAGGATTTGCCTGGGCTGGTTGCTGCAGAACACAGGGAATATATTGGTACAAGCAGGATGGTACCTTACACTGGTCATCTTGCTGAGGCGGAACAGCATTCAAATACCCCGAGGAGAACCTATTTCATACTACCAGGGGCCTCCTTGTTTGAGATATGAGTATAGCGTGTGATCCCCTGAGGTTGTCTGTTGAAAGGTAGGGATGACGATGGGTACATCGCTGTAAAAAGTTGTTGTTCCTAAACAGCAAAAATTTATGTGCTGTAACTATACAGTACTTTTGCTGTAAACATAATACAGTGAATTTTGCTGTACATGTACATTTCTGTTGCCGTAGATGCAGCTTACAGTAGTGTGTTGTAGACCTACAGCACTTTTCACTGTAATAAGTACACGAGGGGTCCGGGGAACGATCCTTGGTCTAGCCACCTCTCAATGTGTCACATACTAAATGGTCACAAGTAATTTAACATCATTCTCTATGGGCCTTGTTTATAGTTTTCATTGTATAGTAAACAATTTATGTGTTATACAATAATGTCTGCATGTTGCTAAAGGTGCCAAATATGAGAGCCATGCTGCAGGCCTTACTCCAGCTGCCTCGATAGCTCAATCAGACACAGCGTCTGATGGTGATAGGAAGGTCCCGAGTTCAATCCCCGGTCAGGCTTGTCATGAAACTATAGGTCCTTTATGTTTTGATCATTTTTTTCTAAAAGTGCTTCATGGTGGCTAAAAATATCACCAGCCTTGAGAAGCGAACCCTAGACCTTCAGATTTGGGTTCTGCTGTACAGTAACAGTAGATTTTGCTGTTACTGTACAGTATATGTGCTGTAAATATACATGAGCTGACTTGCTGTAAGTCTACAGCACAATCTACTGGAACCATAGTAGCCCCCAGTATTTGCTGTACAGGAACACTACTTACTTCTAACAGTGCATATGAAGGGAGAACATCGGCAAGGGGGAGGTTCTAAATCAATAACTGCTGCTATTGGGTGTTAACAGATAGGGGTGTAACTTGAATCCTCTGGTAATATAGAACCTTTTGATCATGGAATACAAATGTATTGATGTCATCATCAGATTACAAAATTAATGTCAATTCTGATATATGTTTCAAGCTCATTTGATCAGCAATACACACGCAAGGTACTAATGCACACAATGTCATGATTGTGTTGTAAGAGTCTCACACTATGCAGACGACCTCTGGTGACTATTGTAAAATCTCTGTTATAACCTGAATTTCTTTTGTCATCTTTTCCCATACATAAGTGACATTCTTTTTACTCAAACTCACACGGGGCCATAATGTGAAGAAGTCACCCAGGATTTATGTTACCTATTAAAGGTAGAGCCATGGATGGCATGTAAGTTAAATCATAGGAGTATAACATGGCAAACCAATACGGATCATTACAGTGTGTTATACCCTCTGTATCTCCCAGTAGCTGCTGATGTCAAGTTATAAGTATGATGGGCATTTAACACCCTTAATACTGGAAAGCCTTTCGGACCCTGTTCTAGGATCGCTTTATAAATACGCATAGCATATTGAATCTGAGAATGAGTGTCTGCAGACACCATTATGTATTATACATTACACGGCTCCCGGTTCTGGCATCCCCTAACTCCCTGAATGCAGAGACAAATGAGGGTGTTAAGCCATCCTGTTGTCTCCACCAGGCTGCCTTAGCCCCCCAGCTGCCTCCTCCCCATGCCTTGCATTCAACAAGCAATGAAGTAAACTGTGAGAATGACGGATGGTGCTTCTACTGGAAGAACCTAGAAGATAATTTTTAGACTTAGATATCTATATATCCGGTATATGATTATGTATGTAGTATATTGTTACATAGTTCTAACTTTACAGCAGTCAATATATCTTACTATTTCCCTTTTTACTGGGTTATTATAATTATTTACTGTGTTTATTCTACTGAAATATCACCCAACACACAATTAGTATGAACTACTTCATTAGGTAATGCCTCCCATAGGAGTGGTTGTTGCATGGATTATACATTGTTTACCATATTCATCTTCTCATCCCTGAACATATGTTTCTTCGGACTTATTCTCTAAATGACATTCAGCTGATAGTAACAATCTCATTTTACCCCTTAACCTTCCCATCTTTCCTCTGTCCACTCGCGCTCTCCATCTCCCCCTCCCCGCCATATGGTGCATGTACAGCATCCCCGGGGGACTGTTAGAGCCAGAAGTGGCAGCCCCTGGTCTGGTCAGGTTGCTGTTTGGATTTATGTGGTTCTAAATACGTCCCACTGCTGTCCACTTCATCTAACACTGAGAACTGAAGACAGTAAATCTACAATCCTGTACACTGTGCCTCCTCACTACAATGTCGCAGTTTTACTATCCGCCCCATCTCCCAGCTCCATACAATGTCATTTCCACCCCTATTTAGCTGTTTAGAGTGATTTGAAATGTGGTCTGTGTATGAGCCTGTGTGTGTATTATCGGTCAAGCCCTGGAGAGAGTGCTGAAGTGTTTAATTGTCATCCCATGATGGCAGCCTTAACACAGAAAAGTAAAGGTGTCAACTGTGTCTCCCACGTGGCTCTAGCAAAAATGGAGTGTCAAACAGCTATTGACTCTGCTATTGACACTGATAGTAGAGAGTCAATTCAAGTTGACCCTTCATATAAGCAGAGCCATTAGCTTTTTGACTCTCTATTTTACCAGATCCACGTGGGAGACGCAGTTGACACCTTTAATTCTCTGTGTGTTAATGTCCAGCCTAATTCATCCAACGTAGGATAATATTCAATATGTATAGAAACATCTCATTTAGGATGTTCAGCTTCATAACCAAACCTTAAAACATAAACATGGTACATTCATATAATTACATGGATAAATTTCAACCCGTTTTCTGTGAAAAGAAAAAGATCGAACTAAATTGCTGGAGGGGGTGGGGGACGGACCCCTTTCACAGGAAAAAAGGGAATTTACCCCCTACTGACACAATATCAGGCCCCCGACCTCATTTATATAATAAAAGTTAATGATGAATAAATGCTGTGGGTTGTGGTAGTACAGAAACCACCTATTCCCTTTTGTTTGCACAGTACAGGAGAGTTACCTCGTTCTTTTGGGCAACTCCTCATTCAACAACCAGTAACCTCAATGAGATCATGCTCTAATGAAGATTTTGGTCCTTGCAGTTAGTTTGTTTGTTTATTTATACTATATCATTAATTCAGAAAAAGAGCAGACCTGTACGTCCATGGACCAAATCGAGCTATACATGTTCTGTGAGGGCAATAGCAAGGGTTTGCCTAAAGTGGCTGGGGGGATTCTGATGTTCAGAGACAACCTATAAACTAAATAAAGCCATTCATCCTACCCTCACCCGACACATCCATGTCCCTTATATACCAACAATGGGTCCCATAGGCATACTGGTCAGCACCACCCCTGACCTGTGCTATCAATGTATTATCTTCATATATTACACCGCACGCTGCCTCATGTTGATGTACTATGGCCCTGCATAGTACTCTATATTGCCTATTGTCCCCTATTACATTCAGTAGCCACGGGATACAACATTCATCATGAGGGGTTGTGTTGTATCAATGATGGGCATGCTCCTACATAGCACCACCCCTCCCCCATCCAACATTGTTTCTGAGTGGCTTCTGAGGGTATGTTATGGTGTTGTGTGGCCAGGGCCATCCCATATCCTGGGTGGTCCCAGTTGCCCTGCAAAAAAGGATGCAATTTAGATATTGTTTTTGCTACATTATACAGAAAGACTGTTAAAGATTCTGTCTAGACATTATCATCATCTATGGCTAATTCCCATTTAAGTTCCTGAAAGGTAATGGCTACCAGAAGGGGGATACTATTGATGCTATCTATTTGGTTACAGGCACTGCACAAACACTGCACTTTGGGACTGGGGTGTGCTCAGAGGTGATTATGTTGTCCACCTCTTTGTCTCTCATTCCTAACATTGTAGTATATATTAGGCCATAACCTCTTTCTTTTGTCACAAGTACTGAAACCTAAGCTACTAGAATAATCACCAGTATCTTATTTAAGTTTACCAACAACCCAACCGCTCCCTCACTGGTTACTCACCTCCATAGCTCTAAAGGCGGATAGCTGCAAGAAAACAACATGATAATTATCTGTCTTATCTTCTGAGTTGTGTATTTTTTAGAAATTATATTCCACTGCTGCTGCTATCAACTTCATCTAGTAAAACACTGACTGCCATAAACTTAGCAAGGTGTCTCCTTATTTCTTCTCCAGGCCCAACCCACCCCACTATGAGCACATTCACACATATTACTTTTTAGAAATTAATCAGTCACACATGCTGCCTTCACTGCAGATATGGCTTTTTATAATGAGATTGCTCTATCATAGTTGTCTGTGAGGGAGAGTTGTCTACATTACCCATTACCTCCCTACAGACAGTGCCTTAGTTCCCTGACATTAAAATAGCATAAAAGTATGGTAGCACTACTATCTCATTAAATCTAAAGGGACACGTTTCTTGATATACATACTATTGATAGACTACTACTACACTATAGGTCTGTTCATCATGTAAGCATGCAAGAGTTACTTTACTGCCATAATACTTGATCAGTTTCTGTTAATGCCATTTTAGTTCTGTAGTTATTGGGCTTATGCTAGTCTTTTTTGAGTTGTTTCCACATGATAATATTTCCTCACAGCTATATAATAGCAATAGTCTCCTGCCTGATCCTGTCAATTGTTTGAAAAAAATGTTTATGTTCACTGTTTTACTCTTTAGAAACTTGAATAATTGTCCTATTTACAATTCATAAAATGTGTCACAGAACCAGAACCTAGACAGGACTACAGAAGCTGCTGATAATATTGTCTGTAGTAATTGGAATTTCTATTGATAATTATATGTTGCAAGATCGTGGCTTTAGTCAATAGCTTCCA
Source organism: Harmothoe impar (assembly GCA_947462335.1). Lineage (NCBI taxonomy): Eukaryota > Metazoa > Annelida > Polychaeta > Phyllodocida > Polynoidae > Harmothoe > Harmothoe impar. The sequence goes on from OX381705.1 coordinate 78,645,778, forward strand.
TGAGAAACAGTAGATTAATTTTGGGGCGTTAATAGTCAATAACCCTGTGCTAGTTGATGTCTGTATATATAAGGCAGCTACTCACAATCATGTATGTATTTCTATTGCTATAGACTGCGGTAAACATGTTATCCCCCATGTATAAAAAGTTACTTGCCATATCACTGTGTACTGGCATTCAACATAGTTTATATATCTTAAACAATATTGAAGGCTATCCTGAAAATCTAGAAACCCGTTTTTACATGTTATGAATTCTTCTCTAAAGCTAAACATAGTCATGTTAGTGCTACATGTAAATATAGACACTCATCTATATACATAAGTATACACACTAACTCTGATATCTCTGGTACTTCTTCATTACCCCTCACTCAGTCCCTAACACAACATCTGACACGACTTATCCTGCCATCAGCTAATCCATCACCATGTAAGCTTCCTGCATATCTCCTCTCCTACATCTTTCCTCTTACATCTTCCCCTCTACCTTGTGTATATATGTGCAATACAATGTACCCTGCTCTTCCATCATACCTTCGACCTCCTTATCATGTCTATTGTCAACCATCTATCTTCCCACAATACACCTCAGGGAGAAGGCCAGGAGGGGTGGTCCCCAACAAGATTGGAGGGTCCGGGAGGGAGCACAATGTAGCCTCAGAAATTGTTACAACTCCACCTGATGCATATAATATGGAGACTCCAGCTATCAAATGCAACAAATGAATGATAACCAATAATTATAGGCTATTACACAGGGGGTAGTGCATCAACAGTGGTGACATGTTGTGTCATATAATTGTATATATACCTGAAGGTCAGAAATTGACATACCATATTTAGTGTAGTGGTGCAGTATACCATGGAGAAGTATTATGAGCATGTCATACAGGTGGTGAGTTGAGTGGAATTTGTTGCATTCTATCTGAATCACTATTCATGTTACTACTTGTTTTGCTTGTTATAATTCCTTTCATGCAGTCTACCTAATATGAGTATAAACTAGGATAGCCTAGTAACCTGAATTCCTTCCTACAAATAATTTAAGTAAATTACTCACTCGAAACATTGCCTTATTTAGCAGTTGAAATACCAAATAATGCTATATTGAACAATATTTGCGTAATTCATAATCAATCAAACAAACAACCATTACCACCACTACATAACACGCATTAGGTCTCCCCATTCTGGCAGACTGTGTGCTCACTGGTGCCCCGTCTAGATTAAATTATACATAGGTTACACAGAATAACAATGTGTAAATGGTGATCAGGATGAGGGAATGGGATGGGGATATAGTGAGCTAGATACCCTGTGGCCTTACCACAATGCAATCGGGAAGATGCATTAGCCGTCAATTATGCAGACTGTCATTTATCTTCTCTCCATAACTTATTCAGTATTGTTTTCCTACAACTTATGATCATCTTAAAGATTGATAGAATGGAGGTTCTAACTGTGAACTGGTGAAATGGCTCTGATATTAGGGTGTCTAGTGCTGCCTCTACTGGTGTGAGGAGTGTCCCAGATGCAGGTCTGGCATTTTTTAGGATGGCAGCTAATCTAAATTTAAACATACTGTCTTTATCTAACAGAATCAGCAAACCCCAGCAGGCCTGTTTGGGCTGGTTCCACTTGCGCCTCTACCACTGACATCTCACACACCAAGGGCGCTTAGAGTCAACTTAGGAGCCATACAGGCAGGAGACAGATTAATGACTCAACTATCTACAGGCAGCATGCCTGGTGGGGTGGGCAGTGAAATTTAGCTACTTTCAAGTGGTGCGTGTATGCTGGGGAGATATGTATATACTCAGTGTGTAAGCAAAGAGCAAGGAATACTAAGAGGGTCCACTGGCAGATTTCCCATCCCCCAAAAGCCCATGGCGCCCCTTGAGGATGGAGCGTACAGTCCACATAGCCTATTCAAAAGCTATACAATCAGCTACAGATTAAACCACATTTCAGTTGCCGGAAAAAGTAATTTGCCTCCATATTATTAGTTATTTTTCTCTTTATCCATGTTGAATTTAGAAGAAATGTTCCTTAATCCAATTACTACATCCCAGTCCATTATTGGTGGTAAATCCCATTCAGCAATCAGCAGTGTGGATGCACTTGTTGCATAATGGCCTCATATATTCACATAATTGAATACTGTAGAGGGCAGGACGAAATAACTTGTCTCAAGCATTTATAGAAGTAAATAGAATCTTACAAAATTCTGCCAGGTTCTGGCTGATACACAAGCCAAGGGTTCTATGCGTGAGTCTATGGTAGGTGTGATAAAATGATAATTATGTTAGCTTGTGTTATAATGATAAGTGGTGGCAGGTTAAATATAATGCCCATTGAGCTCCACCCAACTCACCCATACATCTCCTCTCCTCAAACCACTAAGCATGCTCGTGGCATATAGTTTACAAGTGCTGGAGGAGTGACACAGATAATTGCTCTACCCTGTACACCTGGGTTTAATTAGCTCACAAGCTCCCTTACACCATAGTTGGCTGAAATGCGTGCATTCCTCTACCCTTAGGACCCCTATTTGTTGAAGTGAGCGATGCATGAAATTCCAAAAGCCCATGGCGCCCCCTTTTGGATGGAGCGTACAGTCCACATAGCCTATTCAAAAGCTATACAATCAGCTACAGATTAAACCACATTCCATCTGCCGGAAAAAGTAATTTGCCTCCATATTATTAGTTTTTTTCTCTATATCCATGTTGAATTGAGAAGAAATCTGATCAGGAATAGTAGCCACAGGGCATAAATTACCAAAGATGCAGTAATCCAATGAAAAGACCATTACTCAAACTATTCAATTTACAGAATAATCAGAGATGGTGGATGTTGGAGCTACACTCCAGGCAATATTTCCACCCTTTTTTAGGTGATTTAAAGTATTTTGTTTGATGAAGGACAATGCTAACATTATACAGTGAAAAACCTGATTTCTAAGTCTCTAGGGAAGTTTATGGACTGCCAGAGCCACTGACAGACCCATTGGCCATGCAGAGGGCTTTTATCAAAACGAGTGTTACGCAACAGGCAGCATATAATAGCTCTAACCAGGTTAAAATTGTTTCCGATTTTATAATGGAATGACTGCATGTATACATTATAAACACCTTTCAAAAAACAAACTTAGACACAAACAAAAAGCTCTATATAAAGTTGAACCATTGCTATACAAGTGCTGTTTCATGTTTAGGGATTGCTAGGTCATATATCTTAATTCAGATGTAAAGCATATATATTTTAGCGTTCACTGTAATGTAGAAGGAAGGCAAGAACTCATCAAGTATAATGAACGGTGATACCTTATTCCCTGGCACTCCTTGACCACACCAGCTAAGTATGTTTCTAGTGGTCCTCACTGCTTCAAGTGTCAATCCAAACTGCGGGAAGCCCGTTCTGCGCCCATATATAGTCGTTACCTCTAGGCTCGCCAACGCCGAAATGTTCCACCCAGACGAATGGCTGCATTTCGAACACCCACCAATGTCTTCCAATAGAACGTTCCCTGCCTCAGCGGAATCCACCGGCGCCACTGTTCAACTTACAACGACACCAACTGACTCCATTACCCCCTCCCCATGTCTCAATCGTTATCTTATATTTACACCATGTCTAGCCTGGGCAGCAGAGCGGAGCTGTGTGGCCACAGCCTCCCCCCCCCCCCCATCACCACCACAGTATGTATATGTATACAATATCCTGCCTTGTTGGATATATCTTTTGAATGGTGAAAGGATGGAACCTTGCATGTCACAGCATGTATCACACACAGTCTTGGCAGTAGGCGACATAAACCCTGTAACTCATGTTGTCCAGACAGCTTCCCTAACTAGGTAAGCTTAATCTAATTGGTGAAAGTGCCTCAGCGAGAAGATTGTGCTGCATTCTGTAGGCATCTGTGTGTCGTTGATTAATATGATTACAATGATATAATTTAATTGAAATGGCCACCGAAACTCATGCAATCATGACTAATGTTCCTTAATCCTATTACTACATCCCAGTCCATTATTGGTAGTACTTCCCATTCAGCAATCATCAGTGCGGATGCACTTGTTGCATAATGGCCTCATATATTCACATAATTGAATACTGTATGGGGCAGGACGAAATGATATAACTTGTCTCAAGCATTTATATAAGTAAATAGAATCTTACAGAATTCTGCCAGGTTCTGGCTGATACAGAAGCCAGGGTTCTATGCGAGAGTTTATGGTGGGTGTGATAAAGTGTTAGCTTGTATGTGGAAATGATCTGTGGCGGCAGGTTAATATAATGTCCATTGATCGAGCTCCACTCCTTAACTTACCCATACATCTCCTCCTCTCCAACCACTAGGCCTGCTCGTGGCAAATAGTTTACAAGTGCCGGAGGAGTGACACATATAACTGCCCTACCCTGCGCACCTGGGTTGGGTGCTTAATTTGCCCTGCCACAAGCTCCCTTACACCATAGTTGGCTGAAATGCGTGCATTTCTCTACCCCTAGCACCGCTATTATTTTTGTTGAAGTGAGCCAGACATGATTTTAGCAAGATATCTTTCTGCATGAGGAGGGTGGGGGTAGGTGTCTAAAGCAGGAGCTAGGTGCCTGTTGTCAATAGTTTTTTTGTAAGATTAATGTGGTTATTCGGATTGAATGAGAGACCAGGTGTTGTCCAGGCCTGCTCATACTACTTTACTACAGTGTGGGCGATCATAATGCTGCTACAACACATATAGTATAAGTGTGTCTTATATTATAAGTGGGTTATAATTGTAATCACTATTGTCTGATTAGTATAGATATATGAATAATGTTGAGAAATTGCCACAACAAGTATTTCTAGGTTCAAGGTTTCAATTCCACAGGGTAGATCAAATCAAGTTCTGAATGATAGTAATTTATCACGGGTTATGACTTTATCTTCTAAGTGAATGGCTATGCTTCTAGCTATGTAATGGACCCTTAATATTTTACGCCCTTTCTCATGAAAACTGTGCATGGCCAAAACTGGCTATGTTCTGGTCTGCCATTTTTTTCAGAGCCAGGGTGGACAATTCTTTTTTTCTTTATCAGATAAAACTCGATGTGATCTAAAAAAGGACAATTTTTTTTTCACCAATTTTTCTTTTTTTAGGCTCCCAGACCCACCCAAGGGGTCAAAAATGACCATTTTTTAGCCCTGGATAGGATATTTTTACTGTATTTGGTCAATTTTCTTAAAACCTACCATAGGCATATAATTATTTTTATTTTTTCATATTAAGCAATTGTTTTATGCTTAATTTAAGCCTAAAATCATACTTTTTGACCAATTTTTGACTGTGCCAGGTCCAAAAAATCAATGGGGAAGTTTTGTCCTGCCGTCAATATTCAACCATTAAAGCAGTAATAAAAAAATATTAACCAAATCTATGGGGTTTAGTCATACATTGAATGAAAGAGCATATTTTGCTGCATCGGATACAAAAAGAATTAGTAGCCTAAATGCAATACCTTGGGTAGGGTGTGGGTTTAAGTGGTTCTCAGTGTATTGATTTTTAATTCTTAATTTATGTCCTGCCTTCACACAGATTCCTAATTCATGTCCTGCCTTCACACAGATTCCTAATTCATGTCCTGCCTTCACACAGATTCCTAATTCATGTCCTGCCATCAATATAACAAGAAAGTGACTGGAGATGTTTTATGATATTTTCTGCCATAAAATGATACATATCTTATGGGGTTATACTTAAATACATCACATCACATGAATAGATACATATATACATGATATTATGAACTTCAAGCTGTAGAGAGGAGAGGTAAAAAATGAAATATTGTGCTTTTTGGGCAAAATTTGTGTCCTGCAAGCAATATGACACACTTGTTGTCAGGCTGGTGTGGAGCACTATCAAAATTTTTTGGCAGGCTATTGTGATATACCACTGGAAAGAGGAGGCTTTGATATCTCATGTTCAAATACTGAATAGTGTCAATCATTTTTTTGATGGAAATGCAGAGGAACTGAAAGTAAGCTGAATTGTTATGCAGTGAAAAATATGGGAAAATCCACCTCATTCTGCCCCATTTCTCCCTTAGTACAAAAGAATATGCAACCTACCAGTCTCTCCGACTATCTACATTGCCAGCAACATAGGTTCTCTTACTGGAAACAAAAATAAATTAGACCTCTAAGCAGTTTTTGCTGAAATTAGGCCTAACACCCCTAAAATCACATTTCTGGTGTGAAGGCAGGACACAATTAGCAGGGTGCCTGCTTAGGTTGGTTACCATGGCAACCATTTTGACACCACACCCATTCCACTCCACACTTTTATAGATCATCACATGAATATATGTCAGAAAAAAAATTACGACTCTACTCCAAGATTTTCAAAAAAAGTCCAAAAATCGTCTGTGCACAGTAATGGTGAGAACTGGCCTTTAAAGTCTAATTGACAACCAGATATCCGTTGGTAACAAGTTACATGTGATGCATATACCCTCTGGCATGTCACTACTACATCTACATACCCACATAAACAATATGTACTTTCCTATGGTTTCAGTCATCCTCTACCCCCTTACTAACCACTCACCATGTCTGGTGACACACCATATGACCTGCCGTCCACTGATCTTGTTATCAGCCAATCCATCATCATAACAAGCCTCCTCTGCATCTCCTTTGCTAGATCTCCTCCACCTTTGCACCTATCTATGCCGTTCCATGCACTTTCCTCCTCCATCACCCCATCCCTTCCACCCCCCACCTCTGGCTTCTTATAATGGCTGTAGTCAAACATCTATCCACTTCCAACATAGAAACCTCACGGGAGAATCGCGAGGTGACTGTGGGCCGAGATTCATTAGCAGGTAGCTGATTCTGAGTAGGTAGCGAACTGGCTCAATCCATGTGTCACATGCTATGTAAGGTACAGCCAGTCAATAAGTACTAGCAATAGGCACTAATACAATATTACAGAAAAATCCTAGCACTCACCCCCATACTAACAATATGTTCACCAAATACATTGATACCACTTCTCTCTGTGATGTGTACATTGCTACTTGTCTGAGGTACTCTCGTAAACCTATAAATTAGTATAAACCCTCTCGTAGCAGTATGCATGTATATACATTGGGTGAGAGTGTACATGGAGTGTGCACAGAACTGACATTGGATACCGTAGTACAATATAATATGGAATGTAGTGGTTTAATTGTAGATGCCTGAGATTTATAACCTAGAGCAACCACCTTTTCTCAGGAATTTTAAGATAATAAGTATATTCAACTTGTTAGAATTTAGGACTAGAGATAATATTTCCGTAAATCTAACAAGTATTTAAGCAAACGATCGGCAAATATATACAATAATATTATGTGGTGATAAGAGTCTTAAATTACACATAAAACATTGTAGCTCCCACGGATGGTTTATCAGTAGAAGCCTAGTAGCAAGGCATGTCAGTAGAGGTTAACAAAAGGGGTATGGTATGTATGTAACAGGCTCTCATAATAGAGACATGACGTGACATTGTATGTTTGACGTACACAAATAACACTCCTTGTAACATGACATCAACAAAAACGGGTGGCTATTTTTACACTCTCACGGGCAAGACTATATATATAGTGTACATACATATTTCACTAGATGAAGACACACAACCCAGGTTCAGAGAATGCAGTGTTATTAAGGATGATTTGTGTTGGTCCATAACTGTGGGTGTCTTTATTAGTGCTGTTACACACGTTTATAATGAGGAGGTAACAAGAAATGTTGGTATGAAGCAGGTGTTCAACAGTCTTGCGGTGTCTCTTACATTAAATGTGCATAAATAACATCAGGTATATGTTTCCTTTGTTAGGCAGCGTTAGTGGGGGATCTATTGTAGAGTAATCAGCTTTTCATGACACTGAATACCTGGTAGACCTATCATTATTCTTGAGCTTTTATGATGCTTTAAAACTGTGATCCTGCACCCTATTATAATGAGAATACCCGCTTCCTGACACTAAATACCCCTTGCTGTCATCTTATCCCAGATCCTCCATCAGAGTAAGCCTATCATTGTTAACTTGTATGTAGTCATTCAACCTGGTACACACTGCCACCTCAGACCCCATCACTACCATGACTGCCGGAAGAGGTGTTCACTTATTACTACCCATCCTAATAGCAAGATCGATACTCTTCTAGGAGGCAGATACCTGCTCTGAACTCTTCAGGATGAACAAGCTTATATAAACCTTCCATTCACCCAACTCAGCCCCAACTCAGCCCTAACCAAACCCCTATCAATATGTAAGAGTGTGTTTGTTGAAAGGATTAGCGTCTGGATATAACTGATACTTATATGGAAATTGCCACTTCCTGTGTCCCTAAATAGAGGAGGTTTTGTCCTTGGTATAGAACATTTTATTGATGATATCACCACATATCTACACTGAAGCTAACAGTGTACATATATAGTATAAAAATGATGTAAGGGAAGGTGTTACCATTTTTTTTACCTCTACCTCTACCCCCCCCGCCCCCGGACCCCTACATATTTTTGGTTAGTAATACTTAGAACTATACAAGATGGTGGTTTCATGATGCTCATGATTAGGCTGGTGATACACTGTGATTGTTGGCAGTTCCATTTTTACCAATACACATACACCTTTTACATAGTATAGCTAAGAAGTACCGGTTAACTTTTCAGTCTGTTTACTCTTTAGACCTTGTTAACACAGTTCTTGGAATTTATACTTTACCAAACTTATTGTAAAAACAAGGGTGGTTTTTGTATAATTCCTGGCTATTAAAATTTTGATGTGAGGCCTAAATAGGTGTATAACCCTTAATTTCTATCTTGGTTTTAACACTGTCCATGTGGTTGGTGAGGATACGAGCCCACTTGGTTTGCAGCGTCTGGTCGGGGTGGAGACCATCACTCAGTTCTTTGAACGTGTCGGCGCGCCCTACATGTGAATGACTTTGATGTACCGTTCTTGATAGCCAGGGAGTAGTTGTGTGAGCTTGGCGATTGATCAGATTTATACTGTGGTTTATGTCCCATATACTATCATTTAAGATCTTTTGTCGCTGGATATTCGCATTCACACAAGTCTTGTTTAATTGACACCCAACAAGAGGACATAATATAATGCGTTCTCCTTTGTGTTTGGCGTGTAGGTATTCCATCCAGTCCGCTATGTAGCTGGCCATTGTGGTCACTACTTGTTCTGTTGTGATCCAATCGAACGTGTAGTAGTCCTGATGTTGCCATGACAGCGCGGGGTGTCGAATCATAAAGTTGTTAATACCTGCCATAATATACGTAATATTACCCGGGTTATTAGTTATTGTGGCACTGGCGTTGTTACAGACTGTATGAAACTTGGCTCCACCCATCCTATGTACTTCAATGGGCCATTGCGTGTTGTTTAAACGGTCAAGTTCATTTTTAAAGAAGTTGGTACCGTACGGGCCTACTCTACTGTCACCATGGATATGAAAGACACGCTGCATGTTGACGCGTATACTTTACATGCTAGGATTCTGATGTGACACTCGCTGACCGCGGGTGGTTTTTAGGAATGTTTAACACAATATGACTATTTAAACAGATCTATCACCAACTCCACCTCCTTCCAGCTCTTCCTCCTGTAGAGGCTCGTCTTCGTTGTCACCTTCGTAATTGGGTTGGAGATTTGGGTCGGTGTCAGTGTCTGAGTCTGAATCGCTGTCTTCCTCGGAGGAGGTATCGTCTGACAGCTCGCCGTCCCTCAGTTTGGACAATATAAGCCCAAGATGATTCTGACCTGTAATGGTGTCTTTAGAGACCGTCTTGTACTTGTTCCAGGGAATACCTGTACCCCAGTAGTTGTCATTTGTTAGTTCAAAAATGTGGCCGTCCGTTTCGTGAAGACGCGTCTCCATTTCTGACATCTCCGGGAATTTCAGGCGCTGCACTTTTTTCATTATGGGAAGCCGTTTGCGCTCCCACTCGGCGTTGTCAATTATTTTATTGGCAATTCGTTTTGCTTCGTACGGGCATGTCTGAGCTGCTATTTCCATTGCTAGTGGTTTCTGCTTGCAAATCAAGGCGCGCTGGGTTTGAAACATACTTTCTGTGTTTGCATAAAGCACTCCTTTGTGGTAGATGTCGCAGGGATAAAAGTTCGAGAGGAAACTGTGTGGTCCCTGGAAGCCGGTACCATCTATGGTTTTTGGAGTTTTGGCATCTGATAATCGCATACCTTCAGGTAGTGATTCTACTTCGTCGTAGTTGTATCTAATCCCTCCTACCATAATGTGCATGGCTCGCTGCTGAGCCTTTCCTCCATTATCTCTGATAAATTGGGCCAGACTTCTGAGATCCCTTTGCTTCCTCTGATCGTCTATTGTGAGGTCATCATTGATATGCACGTTTTTCCACTCAGGTTTGTCTCTCAGATTTTTCAGGCCAGTAAAGATTTTGATCTTTTGCTTCATGTCTTTGAATTTCAACATGACTGGTCTTGGTGCTCTGCGGTCTGCTTTTAATGGGCCTAGACGATACACTGCTTTCAAGTCACTCGTGTCATACTCTGTCTCTAGTATGGCCAGGAGACCATCAATCTGTTTGAAGGTGTTGTTGTCGTCAGGTTCCCTTAGGCCACTGATTACCATGTTCAGTTGCCTTTTTTCACGCTCCATATTTGCTATCTTTTCCTCGAGGGCCAGAATGTGCTTGTGTTGACGTGCAGTAATGGCGTTGCTTTTTTCCATGTCAAGCTTTTGAAGTTTTGTTCTTTTTGAGACTACTCTGACTTTCTGTTTAACATCCATGACATGAGTATTAAGGTTGGAGGTATTGTTTTCCACCCTTATCAATCTGTCATAAATAGCCGAGATGTCATTTTCAAGTTTAGTCGAGTCGAATGTAGGAGCAGCAATTTTGGGTTGTGCGCGGTTTTGTTGCGTATCCGGCTTGCCATAGTCAGACTTGGTTTGTGACGCAGGCGTCCCATGTCCAGATTCCACATGCCGTCGTCGTTCTAATCTCTCCTTCCTCTCTGACTGTAAGCCCGTCAGGGATTGCATTATGGCGTCTGTCTTGTGACAATATGCTGATGATGTCAATTACTCACTTTGGAGACTGTCGGTGTATTATTATTTGTCTAATTTCCAATTTGTTGTTCTGCCGATCCACCAGTGCGTCCACCTAGCCCGCCATCTTGTTTACGGTTCTTTAATCTTTAATCTTTAATGTATCTTGTGATATTAAACAGCTCGACATATTTATTATGATATAATGATAAATGCTGAACTCTGTTTGGATAAAACAAACTAGTTACAGATGATGAATCTGATGTTGTCACTTGCATATACATTGCCTTATAATAACCCATCCCTCTGCCTATTTAAAACTATTTTGTAGGACACTTTATGGGAGAAACTTCAACCCATACAAACCAGTCTATAATGTTTTACTCTCTTAGCTTAGAATATAGGTATCTATCTCCCTATTCTGGTGTTCATTCATAATCTAACAATGGCTTATAAACTAAAGATTACCACTGAACATGCTCTGGTCCCAGGTGCAGTTTAGCATCACATTTGCAAGTGAGAAATCACTACTGTCAACGTGTCAACTGCCAACACACAGAAATATGCAGTCGATTGAAGAGAATTTTCATTTCAGAAGGGTGGTGTCAATCTGTCAACTGCCAAGAACAGCTTGTGACAAGTATCCTTTAGTATTCGCATGAAGCTCCTATACGGTGTAGTATGGGGGCATAAAGGAATATAGCGAAACGGGGGGATTTTCGGGCGAAGGGTGAGAAAGTGTTTTTAATCTTTTTCTCCCCAAATTGGCTGGTTTTAGGGAAATTTTGCTCTTTTGCGTTTTTCAACATTTCCCTAGCCAAATTGACTGCTTTCATAGACTTTTTCCAAAAATGGTTTACTTGCTGCATGAGTTGAGATCTAGTATGTTGTTTACCTCTGTAATTATAGATGGTTGATACATGGCTTCATGTCATGTTAACTCCTACTTATATCTATACTTTTATGGGGTCAAACAGAGGATCAAAATACAGTGCAACCTTATATAAACCCTGTAATGACCCCATGCTCCTGTATACTCTGATCAGAACGAGTTGTAATGTGTTTATCATAAGGACCCATACAGGCATCCACATCCAACCACCAAAGGCATCAAATCGATCTCCATATCTTGAGTTTCATATCCTATAATCATAACTACACGTATGTCATTGAAATTCTGATAGCAGACAGAAATAAAATGCTAAAGTCTGTAGAGATGAGTAATAAACTGCAAATTCTAAATATGTAGCAAGATAGAGAACAGATATAAGAAGCCCCCTGTGTTATTTCAGCCCTCATAGAATGCGAATAAGAGCAACCTCGCATTTGGGCTAGATTTCCAGAGACACTAATCCTCTATACCCACAGCAGTGAGCTGCGGCCGTAGGCATTGCAGGTTATACTGGGTAAATCTGCTACACCACAGAGTGGCTGCACACAAAATACTGAGTCTCTGTTTGTCTACCTTCTTGCTCTGTTGCTTGCTGCTTGCTGGACTCTCTGAGTAAAGAGTTCTACTACTGCTGGGGGTGAGGCACCAGGTGGCACTGATAGTCCTATCAATATGGAAATAACCTCCCAGGGAAGTTATGCCCAACATAATTATCATAATTGTCTTATGCCATGAAAGGGACTTTCATAGTTGATGTGTTGTTGGATAGTCTATCAATGAGGTCAAATGAGGGGCCCATGGTCAACAAGTGGCTAGACAGGCTTAAGAAAAGGTCTCATGTACATGACATAACCCATTCCAGATAGGTCAGAAATAAATATAATGAATCGACTGATACACCGAATAGTGGCTGCACACAAAAAAACTGGGTCTCTGTTTGCCTACCTTCTTGCTCTGTTGGTATACACAACAAATATGAATAGGTACATCAGTAATTGAGTCAATAATCAATTTTGACATTGATCATAAAGTGGCACATCTATACACAGTATGCCAGGTTGTCAATAAGTCTGTGATCTTGTTCCAAATCCCACCTGAATGGGAAATGAGGGGTTATACATCTTATTTTGGGTGCCATGTTGAATGTTATTCGCATTGTGTGATGTGAGACCATAAATGGTGTGTGGATTGGACAGGCAGGTGAAATACTGTTCCACGATTTTCTCCAATGACCTCCCCACCAATCTCTGCCTCCACCTAACTGTCTGAGCTGATGCATGGCAATCACTCTCCCCGCTGCTACTAAGGTCAATAGCCTCCTACTCCACCATATGGTAATAGGTTGGTGAAAGATGGGAGAAGGTTATATGAGTCCTAGCCTTCCTGCCTGGAATTAACAAGCCAGTCTAAAATATTATGTGCCCCTATAAAAGCTTCAATGCAAGCTCCAATACAAGTCCATATGATTGTTATGTCATATGTTTTGTACAATGTGATAATGCCTGGTATGATATATCATATAACTGCTATATTTAGCACCTGTCTATTGAGCTCTTACTACCAGCCAATTTTGATATGTTTGCCAGCTGGAATTATCATGTTTATATCAAAGTGGGGGTTGAGGTGGTTAGTGATTTTCTTGATTAGGTGTGAATTTGATGAACAAACAAAGGTCAGGTGACTGATTCAATAGCAAAGGTTTAAAACATAGTCTGAATTAAATTCTATCTTATAAACAATGAAAGGGCATGGCAACCGGGGATTGGAGTAAGAGGGACATGGACAACATTAAACATAAAGATTCAAGTGAAAGTGGTGAAAAAGGTCGGAAACCCCCTTCGTCCCCCTACTTTGAAACTGCTGCCACTCCCCTGTACCAGCCATCTTTGTGTTTACATTCTCAGTGTATAAGGAAATTGCCACTTGTGACTATGTGAGACTTGAAGGAGTTGGAATGTCCATGTAGAGCCTTTATTGATGTTCTGTCTGAGGCTTGATGCCTGAGGACACTGTAAGGCCTCAAGGCTAACGATGGACATACCGGATATGTCTCCTGTGTGACTTTATACACCCTACTGATGGATTCCCTTGTGTATTGCTTATCACAGTGATGCATTCGAATGCCTATTGACATAAGGTGATTAAGCGGCCAGTTATATCTAACCACTTTCCCCCTGATCTATCTAGCATGCCAAGGAACAGACTGCGGCCATGGAACAGACTGTGCAAGTTACAACTCAAGAATGGGGTGAATTAAAATAAGATGACTTTTCAGATTGTTGGGGACATGTATTCTATATCTTCTACCTACTGGCAACAATTTAATTCAAACGGATATCCGAAAGTACACATTTTCTTCAGTCCTCATCAATATCTATCCTTAATGATAAGTATTATGCATTTGCTCAGGGAGTGAGAATCTATTTAGGTGGTGGGATTCTCCGTGATTATTTAAAGTAATGAAGATGGCTGCATGTTGTTCTGTATCAAAACAAGGGTCTCAGTCCCATAGTGAGCGCATCAGGATGCACTGAATTTGGCTCTTGCTAGGTGGACTTAGAGGAGCTTCTCAGGGCTGGACACATTGGTATGAGTAATATGATTAATTTCCTAATCAGACTCAGGTCTATATACCAAGACCTCTATAACCAACTTTGACTTTATACGTTATATCACCACTTCATAAATGTGTGAGACCAGTGTCTGAATTTGAAGATTGGTTTCCTCTATACTGACTGCAAGTGCACCTCAAACACTAAAAACGTTTATGAATTTTCTGACAGAATTACAAAACATGGCTAGCTAGTGGAGAGGCAACCTATAAACAAAATGAAGCCATTCATTCTACCCTTACCCGACACATCCACCTCCCTTATATACCAACAATGGGTCCCATGGGCATGCCAGCACCATCCTTGACCTGCGCTATCAATGTATTATCTCCATATATTACACAGCACACTGCCTCATGCTGATGTACTATGTCCCTGCATAGTACTCTATATTGCCTATTGTCCCCTATTTCATTCAATAGCCACAGGATACAACATTCATCATGAGGGGTTGTGTTGTATCAATAATGGGCATCCTGCTACATTGTACCACCATCCTCTATTTCACATTGTTTCTGAGGGACTGCTGAGGATTATGTTATGGTGTAGCATGGCCAGTACCATCACCTATCCAGGGTGGTCCCAGCTGCCTTGTGAAAAGGGATGCAATTTAGAGATTGTTTTTGTTACAATGTACATGGAGAATGTCACAGATTCTAACTGGACATTATCAGCATCTATGGCTAAGGCCCTATATTAGTTCCTACAGGATGATTGATATGTCACTGAGGTCACTATTTTGTAGACCTATTGTGGGGTTGAAATATTAGGAAGATAGACAGAATAGAATACTTGGGAGCGTGCTGCACGGGAGAGAGAAATGCAGTGGAACGAAAATGGGCTGATATATGATGTGGAGATATCATGTTATGGGTATCATTTAAGAGACAGCGTTATCATGCAGTATGCAAATGAATCTCATTATTTATGTGTGTATATTGATATAGCAGTAACACAACAGATGGTGAACGCTTCATCTGTAGTAACCTGCTGACAGGACAACTGCCAAACTCATATCAAGTCAGCTGTATCTAAAATAATATTATACCAATTAGAGGTACAGCAGCTGTTGCCTAAGGTTAAAAGGCCCGGATGTTGCCCCACCAGCTTTCTCCCACTAGCGTACAACATATCACAATATCAGATTTCTCATTTCTAGGGGATGACCTTGCATACTGTATAAGAGATTGAACACGACACCTCTAAGACTTAGGATCTGCAGATCTATGTTATAAGTGAGTTCCACTAGGACCGTCTGTGCTGATGAGTTGATCTGTAGGAGATGCTGTCTCCCTCAGGTACTTTAATTATGCATGTGCTATACATCTTTATATCCGCTGTGTGAGCCGCAGATTTCCAGGTCTCCTGTCTTCTATTCCTTCTCCCGGAAAAAAACTCTTACACCTATATTAGGTTACCTGCGGTGTTTAAATGTCCAGGGAGAGACCTTTCATGGACCCAGCAGCCTCATTGTTTTAAATGGCCTTTGTGAGTTGCGGGCTGATGTGGGCCATCAAAAGAATACCAGCATAGTATCAACTTTTAATAGGGTCCTTACAGTGCACAATTATGTGAAGCTGCATTATGTAATTATCACCTGATTGCCCAAACATCAATTGGCCTTTTCGAACATATATATGTGTGACAAGGTTTCAAAACAACAATAATTATTTTAAAGCCATGCATATACCCTCTCAATATGAAAAATGTAGAAGGTTGAGCATCAAACCATCAACCCAAGCATAAAGTGCAATTTTGGTGTGTTCTGTATAACCCATAAGAGATTCAAAGTCTTGTTTAGAGGGGTTACTATTGATGCTACTTAATGGGTACATGTACTTTGGACACAGATGAAAAATCGTCCCCCTTCAGCCCCCTGTAGATACCAGCCGCTTCCCCCCCGATCCTAATTAGAGATGCATTCTGGGATTAACTGACATGCAACTTATATCTAAATCAATGCTGAATGCTATCCTGAAAATCAAGAGAGCCTTTTTTTTTACAGGTTTTGAATTCTTCTCTAAAGCTAAGTGTAGTCATGTTACTGCTACATCAAAGTATAGACACTCATCAATATATACATACAAACTAATCCAGTCCCTAACATGCCATCTGACACCACTTATCCTGCCATCCGCTATGCCTCCTGCATCTTCCCTCTTACACACTGATAATAATGGACCTGGAAATGTTAGTCACTACAGACTACATTTCTATAGTCACATGAATGTAGCAAAAACGACTACACCAAGTTAGTCACCTATGTCTATACTAAGTTAGTCATATAGTCAACCTATAGTCAGCCATTAAATCGGCTGATTTGGGCTATATAGTCAAGTGACTATGAATTTAATGGTTTCATGGTCTAAAGTAGTCACTATGACTAATATATATAGTCAATCATGAGAAATAAGGGAGACTTAAGTACTGAGGGCAAGTCAAGGTTCAGCAGGGTAGACATGGCTAGGATAAAGCAGGGCAGGGACAGGCTAGGATAAGGCAGTGCAGGGGACAGGCTAGGATGAGGCAGGGCAGGGGACAGGTTAGGATGCGGCAGGCCAGGTAGACAGGTTAGAATATGGCAGGACAGGGGACAAGCTAGGATAAGGCAGGCCATGAGACAAGCTAGGATAAGGCAAGGCAGGGGACAGGCTAGAATAAGGCAGAGCAGGTGACAAGCTAGGATAAGGCAGGCCAGGACACAAGCTAAGATAAGGCAAGGCAGGGTAGACAGGCTAGGATAAGGCAGAGCAGGTGACAGGGCAGGATACGGCAGGCCAGGGGACAAGCTACGATAAGGCAGGGCAGGGGACAGGCTAGGATAAAGCAGAGCAGGGGCAGGCTAGGATGAGGCAGGGCAGGGGACAGGCTAGAATAAGGCAGGACAGGGGACAAGCTAGGATAAGGCAAGGCAGGGGACAGGCTAGGAAGAGGCAGAGCAGGTGACAGGCTAGGATAAGGCAGGGCAGGAGACAAACTAAGATAAGGCAGGGCAGGGGACAGGCTAGGATAAGGCAGGGCATGGGACAATCTAGGATAAGGCAGGGCAGGGGACAGGCTAGGATAAGGCAAGGCAGGGGACAGGCTAGGATAAGGCAGAGCAGGTGACAGGATTGGATTAGGCAGGCCAGGGGACAAGCTAGGATATAAGGCAGGGCAGGGGACATGCTAGGATAGGGCAGGGACAGGCTAGGATGAGGCAGAGCAGGTGACAGGCCAGGATAAAGCAGGGCAGCAACAGGCTAGGATAAGGCAGGGCAGGGGACATGCTAGGATAGGGCAGGGACAGGCTAGGATGAGGCAGGGCAGGGGACAGGCTAGGTAAGGCAGGGCAGGTGACAGGCTAGGATAAGGCAGGCCAGGGGAAAAGCTAGGATAAGGCCAGCCAGGGGACAAGCTAGGATAAGACAGGCCAGGGGACAGGCTAGGATAAGGCAGAGCAGGTGACAGGCTCCTGTGTATAGTAGGCCTATCATGCTCTGTCAGTCTAGACATACACTGTTCATGTATTTCTATGTTATCAAAATTGGAACAAATTACCATGATAACCATATTAAACATGAGAACTCATGCACCCTATATCATCTTAAGTTGTCATAGTCAACTGTAACATAACATGTAACAAGCAGGGATATCCATAGAACAGTGGTTTAGGAGAGGATGTGCCTACCTGAAGTCCATGGACCATTCAAATTTGAATCCTAACTGTTTCCTGTGCACACATTCCTGTGACATCATCAATTTGTGTGATCCACATAATAGTCACTCCTGACTATCTTTATGACTAATATGTGACTAAGTTGTATAGCCCCCTGACTACGGGGGTCAAAATATGATGGTATAGTCAGTACTGACTATAGGTTTTATTATCAGTGCACCTTCTCCTCTACCTTGGAACTATCTGTGCAATACAATGCAGCCTGATCCTCCATCATGTACCTTCTACTTCCTTATCATGTCCATTGTCAGCCAGAGAGGAGGCCTGTATCAGTGGTCCCCAACAAGAATGGAGGGGCTGGGAGGGAGTACAATGGAGTCTCATGGATTGTTACAACGCAGCCTGGTGCATGGTATATGGATACTCCAGCTATTAAATGCAACAAATGAAAAATAGCCAATTATAGGCTATTATACAGGGGACAGTGCATCGACAATGGTGGCATGTGGTGTTATAAATATATAATATTATACGCCTATACTCACGCTTAACACACTGCCTAAATTTAGCACTTGAGAAACCCACCACAGAATGCTACCTCCAACATTATTCATGTAATTTACAAACATGATGGTTCTGGCAGATTGTGTGCCCAATGTAGATTAGAATATGCATAGGTTGGACAGGACAACAATGTGTAGATGGTACTCAGGGGGAGGGTATGGTATAGGGACAGTGAGCTAAATACCCTGTAGCCCTACCACAATGCAATCTGGAAGATGCATTGGCTGCCAATTGTGCAGACTGTCATTTATCTTCTCTCCATAACTTATTCAGTATTGTTTTCCTACAACTTATGATCATCTTTAGAATTTATAGAGTGGAGTCGGATTCGGGTGTCTAGTGTTGCCTCTATTGGTGCGCGGAGTGCCCCTAAGGCAATCTAAATTTAAACATACTGTCCTTATCTAACAGAATCAGCAAACCCCAGCACGCCTGGTTGGGCTGGTTCAACTTGCACCTCTACCACTGATACCTCACACACCAAGGGGGCTTAGAGTCAACTGCAGATCTGTACAGGCAGGTGCGGATTAGTGCCTCAGCTATCTACAAGCAGTGTGTGTGGTGCTGTGGGGCTTAGGGAGGGCAGGACTGTGTGAAATCTAGCTACTTTTAAGTGGCATGTGGATGCTGGGGAGATACGAGGAAGACATATCTATATACTGAGTCTTTGGGGGTTGAGGAGGAGGTCCGTGATCTGTATACATGCAATCAGGTTACCATAAGTTGCTTTCTCAAAATGAGCGCATAGTGTGACATACATACACAATCACACACACACACACACACTAAACTGCAATCACAGTATTCACATAATACATTGTAAACCTGAAGAGAGGTTTCATTTCTAAGTATCTGGGGGAGTTCATTAACTGCTTTTAACAGAATGAGTGTTATGCAACAGACAAGTTCAAGTTTGTAAATTTGTATAAATTTGCTTTATGATTTCAGGTTATCATCTTACCCTCTGAGAATTCGGGACAGACATTCAGCTGTCAGTAGTTGTAAGGTTAATGTGGTGCTTGGGATTGGATGATTTTCTAAGTGAGCATATTGTGTTTCTAGATATTTAAAGGGTACGTTAGGTTTAGAGCTCCAATAACCATCTGCCCTTTTACTACCTCCTCGCCCATACACAAACACCTGCCTTCATCTACTGATCTTGTCATTAACTAATCCATCACTATATAAGCCTCCTGTACATCTCCTCTGCTACATCTCCTCCTTCACCCTTGTACCTATCTGTGCCGTGCCATGCAGCTCCCTCTTCCATCACCCTATCACTTCTACCTCCTACCTCTGGCTTCTTATCATGTCGTTAGTCAAACATTATTCTCATCTCCAACACTGAGACCCCAGGGGAGAATCAGGTGCTGAGTGCCAGTCTAGATTACTCATGTGTGATATATTAATTTAGGTTCATCTGAGATCGAAAAGCCAGCCAATAGACAATCTGCATACAATACCCACAACAGTTGAAGGATATTTTATCTTTGTTATTAAATTAATGAACCTGACCAGGAATGTATGCAGATGAATTAACCGATTTCTTTCAGCTGACGACATTCCTCTCTTCTGAGGCTTATTCAGTAGTGTTTTCTAGCCATCCTCATCTTAACAATCGTTATGTATTCCCTGGTCTATCTATAGAATCTCGTTTAATCATAGAGCTTTAAATGGGGGCTTTTAACAACCACTGTTTGGGCGCGTTCAGTGTTTTTATACATATAGATTAAACTGGGAAACAGATATTATGTTTTATGTTGAAGTAACGCCAACTTATTTCTTTGATTCATGAGATGTGATATACTATATCGACTATCTTTATTTGTAATAGAAAATATATCTTTATACAGTATCTCATAAGTCGTGGTTTGGTTTGAAATATTGATGGTTTGTATGGTGGGCGTGATGGTTGCATGTTACAGCATGGATCACGCACAGTCCTGGCGGTAGGCGGCGTGAAAGCTGAGAAATACTTCCTGATAACAGGGAAATGTGAGACATTAGAAACCCAGTAAGTTTGGCAAGAGGTAAGGGTCATGTAGTACTATAGTCTTGTATGGATTCTTGCCATGTTTACTGAGGAAACCTATTTATGCTAAAACTCCTTATACAAACAGCTAATATCCTGATGGTACCTAATCCCATCTAGACACCTTCTACAATGTCATAACATCATAGCCTGAGAGAGAATGGCAGTGTACAGACTAGACCCTACATGCCAGTACGGCTTACCCTGATGCAGCTGTGCTGAAGAGCTGAACATGAACCTCTCTGGCCATGATTGCCAAGACATGTGTGTAGAATCACGCCATGTCGCGGATGGTGTTTGCAATTGGTGCCTTAGGAGACAACCTCAGATAACCCCCATGCAGTGGGCGATTCTGTGTAAGTAATTCATATCAGATTCAGGACCATTGAACACCAGTCAATCCTTCTCATATATATATATATATATATATATATATATATATATATATATATATATATATATATATATATATATATATATATATATATATATATGGGTGGGGGTCCAGAAAATGTCCATTTCACAAATTGAGTTATTTTTTTAAAATAATCATTTTAAATGAAGAGAATGTTTTGGGATAACTACATAATTGCAAAAAGCCCAATGAGTACTAATAGAAAAAATATGCATATTAATTAAAATTTCACGATTTTTTCAGATTTTAGCTACTTTTGAGGGAAAAAATGACCAAAAATCGATGTCCCCTGGAAAAAATCTGATTTTAACAGAAATTTTCTCCCAATGATATTAGATTTACACTTTTTGCTTCATATGTGTTGCATACAAATGATACTTCTTCAGAACACCATTTATTTCAATATCTAAAAAAATCTTTTTTTTTTAATTTGTTGAAATTAGAAAAAATAGCAATTATTCTCATAATCTCACATATCTTTTTAAACACTTGAATTTTTTGGAAAAATATCACACTAGATGGATGTTTTGTGCCATTAGGCATATCCTGGACACCTATACTCTTGGGCAGAATAATAAAAATTAAGACAATTGATCATTTTCTTGGTGAAATCAGAGCCCAAAGAAGGAATTAATAATGACCTGTTTAAGCCAAATTTCTTGAAAAGGTAATTAATTATACAAATCCTGCATAAAATTACATATTACCTGCATTGGATAAGCGTATGTGTGAGCTCTACACTCCCATATCGAAAGATTTTTTCTATTTTACATTTAACAAGCAAAAACAAGTGTTTTTACTGGATGTTACGTTCACTAGATTGATGTTACGTTCACTAGATTTATTTAAACATTTTGAATAATATCAGCCTAAATGTCCTCTAAGGAGGAAGGGAAATATCCATGTGATGCCTACATAGTACATGCACCATATACAATAAGAAACGTAACTCGGTGCAATGTCTTTGTCTTTGTAAATTAAGATATCAATTTATGTTACGTTCACTAGAATTATGTTATGTTCACTAGAATTATGTTACGTTCACTAGAATTATGTTACGTTCACTAGAATTATGTTTGGTTCCACGGAGACAGTAAATTGTCACGAAAATATGTCCTTTTTTGTTCATTTCTTTTGATAGACCGCATGTATGTCTGTTTGACAAACCTATCACCAAGGATGTATGTGGATGAATGCATGATTTATGTAATATTAAGAACTATCAAAACAACATGTCCTTTATTTTATGAAATGTTACGTTCACCAGATATATGAAAAAGTCAGAAATATGCATAGATAATTAAAATATAGCCGTAACACAAATTGTCCAAGTATATCTGAGCATTACAAATGACACTGACCTGTTTCCATCATTTTGTCATAAACATATTTCATTCTAGAAACTATTTAATTTTTGTGTTACGTTCACTAGATGTTACGTTCACCAGATATATTGAAAACAACAGAATATTGGTCTAATTGTCTTATTTTTCTTATATTAAATATCTGGGACATGCTGTGACTTTTTTTGCATAGGTATTATACCACAACCAACTGAAAACAATGCTATTATTGACTAATATTTCATAAAAATTGCTCTATTTTTCTGCTATGTTACGTTCACTAGATCCCACTGAACACCTCTGAATAGTAAAATAAACACAATAGAATGGCAGAAAATACAAAATATCGTCAGATATGTTAGAGCACTATGTATACTTTCATCTGGGTTTCACAGCTAGTTTAATACTCTTCCATATTAGTACTTTTCCCTATTTAAAAAGATTATAGGTTCGATTTAGAGAGAAACGAACTGGCCCTCAATAGACTCTAGCTATCAAACTATCACAATGGGGAATTAAAAATAGAGAAAAAGTGTACAGCACCCTGTTACATGGTAGGAAATGACACATTTTTGCCCTAATTCAGTGAATCAAGTTCATAACTAAAATAGGTCATCATATTTTTTCACTATTCTCATGTTTATGATAATATCTGGTGAACGTAACACAATTTTGTTTCATTAGTAATTGTATTTTTCAAACTTACATAGAAAAAAAATTAAGAATCCTAGTATCACAAAATTTGGGAATGTAATGGTTCATTGCCTCCCTTATATATAGACAAATCTGCTACAACATTTGGGCAATTCAGAAATATTATTGTTTTTCACTGGAAATGGACATTTTCTGGACCCCCACCCATATATATATATATATATATATATATATATATATATATATATATATATATTATATATATATATAATTTACATTAATACTCACTTTTTTAGAAACACATGTGACATATTCTTTCCTTTATGTGGCCTGCGACAGGAGCTGGCCTGAACAGGTGTTTTGACTTTTGGAGTTTCAGAGAGAGATGAGGACCTCCCATTAGTAAATTGCCTATGCGTCCAAGCCCTCATTCACTCCCAGCCCCATTCAATGCAGTTGAGTAATGAATGCTAAAGCATCAAGGCTAACTATTTAAAACAGTTTGTCTTGGGAACTATAACTGGCTGCTCACTAATAAAACAGGCCATGCCACCAATGGAGCTGTCAAGTTTTGTTACATGCGGCTGACCCTCATTGATGAAAGAAATGTCGTTAGAAAAGTGATAAATCCCGGCCTAACGACCCATTAAATTGGAAACGCTGAAGTTATGACCGAGGACATGGAAGAAGGCAATGGTGGTTTCATGGATTGGCTCATTCAAAAACTGATGTTTGTATGCAGTAGACACTTTCCACAGTCAGTGTTAGCCGACATGACCTAGAAAGTGTTGTTTAGTATAAATATTAGAATTACGCCTATGATGATAAGGTTATGACCATGCATATATAATGCGATAGATCAAAGGTGTCCGAAACACCTTTCAATACTTCAATAACCATTATCTTGAAACTGTTCTACCTCAACTACCCTTTTGTATTGGTGTGCACAGAAAATAATGACAGAGTCATTGTCGCCAAAAGACAACCTTCTGAAGGTCCGGCAGTGTCAGACTCTCAGAAGTGTATCGGGATAACATGCACTAGAAAAAGGTGGTTGCTTTTTCTGTAGGTATACAGTAGAATCTACTGTAGGTGTACAGAATAGTGTAGGAAGACTGCTGCGTGTACTGTATGTGTACAGATGGATGTAGGTAACGGTATAAACTATTTACAGCGTGTATCATAGCATTATTTGCCCTCACTGGGCAAAGGTAGTCCTAATGTACGTCACTATTTCACAGACTTCTCCGACTCATTTCCGGACACCTCTGGACATCCTGACGTCGATATTCAGCGTTTCACGTAATGCATGGATAGCCTGTAGCTGTAAGTTAATAGTGTAAGATCTGCCCTGTATTGTCACAGGGGTAAATGCTGCCATGTCGCCTAAAATCACTTCAAACTTTGCTGCAGACATTATTTGAAGATAAATACACGCATCACTGAAGGGCTGCAGAAACGGGTTTAACACTAGAGTAGTCAGAATGTGTAAGTAGATAAACTACCAAACCTCCTCCTCTATATTGTCTCGTTATGAAATGAAACACCCAGAAAGTACCCAACCTGTAGCTTTCTGTTTAAATGTAATGTTTCCTAAGCAATTGTTGAAGCTCTTGAGTGATCAACTATGCTGGCACAGGTGTTTGTGTACCTGGTGGTGATAGCTCTAATCAGATTACAATATTAAAGTTGGTTATGATGGCTGCCTCTCCCATTCAGTGCCGTAACAGTATAAGTGATTAATCCCATTACTGCATCTCAGAGCATTGTTGGCGCTGATTAATATTACATCTCAGCCCATTAGGAGTAATAATTCCCATTAAACAGCAGTAGTGGGGAGGCACCTGTTACATAATGCATCCCGTGTACCGATATAATAGGCAACTAGTACTGGATGGGTTACATCATTTGATGTATCCTGTATTGAGAGTTAAATAAATCTCACAGGCATTAGTAGAGTAATCATGAAAGGACAATCTGTACAGGAAGAATATTAAGTGTTATTATCATCTAAAAGTAGCAGTGTTATTAAGCACCCATTAATATGGATAGAAGTGGATAGAAGTACTTGTTATGCCTTTGTTGAGAAGTGAAGTTAGCTATGGTATAGGTGAGTATTTCAAAAGGACTTGTGATAGAAGTCAAAGCTGGAAGTCCATCTGGTTAAATGATTGGACCCCTTAATCAGGGTCAGCATCAATATTGTCTTCCTAGCAACCGGGGATGTGATGTGACATCCCCATCATGCAGTTGTACCTCAACCATAGAGATCAACCCCTTAGCTTATCATGTCCCGGATAGCAGGATAGTGTAGTGATTACAGGGTTTGACTGTGATGGAAGTTCATGAGTATGTTTCATACAAAAGGGATCAAACTATACATTCAAAAAGATGTGTTCACCCAGCAAGACAGTGTGGTTCCAAACAATACATACATCTCACATTGCTATATCACATTATATACATCATTTTAAAATAAAACCGCGTACCAATATTCTTTGGGCTCGAACTCAGAACCAAATCTACACATAATTAAGGAGGATCATCGGGTATAAATCATTAAATTGGGATCAGGCTTTAGGACCCAAAGGTTGTGTCCACATATCCATAAACCGTAGCTTCAAAGCTACTCTACCCATCTCCTTTCCCAGAAGTCCCGATCTCAATGTTTCTCTGTTTCGTTTTACTTATCTAAGATCTGTTACATCGCATTCTAATACAAATATTCATATAAGTTTCATCATATAAACAACCCATGCAATGTAACATGTTCTTTTCACTTTACAATTAGGTGTGGGTGTAAAGTGTGGCCTTTTACGTGTGCATGTTAAGATGGCTTTAGCAGATCCTCAGTCCTGGGGACCTGGTGGGGACGTGATCACGCACAGCTTTTAGCCCCGAGACGAGTCTGTAATGGACCAATGGGACTGTGATATAATCTAACTTATTAGGGACTGCTGAGAAAACATTCGGTAATGGGTGGCCTTTATTGACCTTTTGCAGAAGGACAAGTATATAAAAGATATATGCTTACTAGTGGCCGCAGTTAAGTGTCTGGGGTACAACAAAGAACGATATTATATCTAGCTATACTTGTAATACTTTAACTGGCCCTATACATGTGACCTTTTCTGTGTGTTGCATCACTTCTAACTATCCCCTAAATATATGCTAAAATTGTAGAGGACATTTTTCTGAAAAATAGTATTGTCCTTAACCTATTTCAGCAGACATTATGAAAATAATCAGGCAAAATACAAGTCACTTACGACCTCTGTTTACTTCAGATGATTTCTATAACATTTTAGATGTTTATGTTGCTTAGAAACAGTGATTCTTTTGCTTAACTTAAATTGGCTATTTCAGCCATTTTCAGGCTAATAACCATTCCCTACAAACTTTAAAGTTTATATGACTAATCATAACAACTGCCACCCTACTCCCAATATGGAGAAGGTTGATTGTGTAACTTGGACGCTCTAGTTGAGACTGCTATCAATTATGTATATATTTATGATCAATGGCTGAGGTCCTCTGGCCCTTATTTGAATGTACCGTATTTTATAACATCACCAAGTGAATAAATACGTTATAAACTCAAAGAAAAACAACATAGCATTTATAAGTCCAACAATAATATGTTCTACAGAGCCTGTATCCATTTTGGCAAATATAAATCAAATTACATGATGGACTCTGAATGGAAGTAACTTTTGACATGTTGTCTTGAGATCAGAATTCACAGGAGCTGCATATTGTTGAGACACAGTCATAAAATACTGGTAATACAAAATATATATGTTAAAAGCTAAATGGTATGAGCTGATTGCTGAGAAGGGAAACTTTCTGCTGATGTCATGGATGGTGATATCCCAACAAGTCCAAACAAATATTGAATGTCAGGTCTTTTCTACAAATCTAAAGGAAAACATTTATATTATGTTTAACAGTCTGTAGAATATATATGACATCCTACAAAAAAGTGAAAATGTGTGAATAAATAACTGCTAATGGAATACAATACACTACCTCTCACAGTTTTATTCAGGCATAGCACAGTGAATTCTCCTGTAATATGAGGGTACTCAGATAGTTCTACACAGAGAAACATTATTACACCGGGAAGGAAGACGAGAATGAGGGGACGGGTGAGAGGAATCAATAGCCTCAAAGGTCAAAACCCCTCTACTGTCACACAAAGGGTGTGGCCATTTAAATTGTTCTGCTTTGGTGAGTCCTGCAAAGCATCAACTCTTTTTAAGCCATCACTAATTGATGTACGCCTCATCTCCCGATAAGTAGAATCATTGAATCTGGGTTTTGAGAGAAAAGGGAACGCAGTTGCAATTGACTGGAGAGAATTAAGTGGGTTCCATTCAGAACTAAAAACATCAATGGTAATTAGTCTTACAATGGCACTGTGAGAGTCAAATGAAGGGTCAAATTTTGGCCCTCAGAATCAGCTGAAAAGCCTTAAAGGGCGACTAGCACGGCTAAGACTACCCGCCTTAGCAAGTCACGTGACCTCGATAGCGGCAACCTGATTGGTCAATTGGTGCCGCTGGTTCCTCTGTGTTTTGTAAGAATGCAGTTGGCAGGTACCCGTCTTTGCTAGGAACGGTGCTAGTCCCCCTTTAAGATTGCCATGCCATGCCCGCTATTTGGGGAATTGAAGCAAAGTTAACATCAGCAGTTCCCACTGTGTTGACACTAACAAAGTGTGTCGGACAAATAGATTGGGGGCCATCTGAACAGGGGTGCTGTGCTAATTGTTTAGGTGACATGTGGTAATTAGGTCTGTGACCTCATCTGTTAGGATTGATGCTAATCTCTGCTCATTGTACCTTTTTGCCAAGGTTTTTATTAAGAACTTCTTCGCTATGTGGAAATATTTGAGTGCATGTGTGATGCTCTTTTTAAATTAGGAGACACAACCCACTAGACTGTGTACACTTTGCATCATAAAAATATCTCCTTTCCAGCAGCCTAATTAGAAGTCTGTCGGAAGGTGCTGGTCTCTGAAGAAAGAATACACTGTAAGACTATTTGTTATTTATTGAGGTCTCATTTCCTGTGGCATTCCACTTCAATTGGAGTACTTTATACCATGTGTCAACCTTTAAATACAGTTGTCACTGGGAATTTTATAAAGGGAGACTCTGGGAGGAGACTACTCTGACTAATGCAATCAAAGCAGTGCTATCCCATACCATTCTGCTGCTGGGGATACTGCTATGTGGTTTGTATTGTATCCTGCTGTGTGCAGCTGCTGTACACTGTTATACACACTGTTTTTTACACTGTTTTTACCTAGAGAACCCTTACAGCTAAAAGGGTGAGGGGAGATCTGTGTTAATGTTTCATGTGAGATTAGAAAACAGAGAACAACCTGACGGCAGCCAATACCTAGCAAACTCTCCAGTAAGGGTTTTAGTACCCGTGCAGTGGAGCTTATGTATGTGAACAGAATCATCTTTACCGCTTACAGTTTCTAAAGATCATCACTCTGTTTTAACATGGGGGAGCCATGGCGTGAGCCAGGTCGGCAGAGGCCACAAGGGACGAACATGGATAAAATCTGTGTAAATATTTCATGTTAGATTAGAGAACAGAAAACACAATTTGATGGCAGCCAACACCAAAGGAAATAGGATTTTAGTACTCATACAGTGGAACCTATGTAGGATAACAGAATTAAACACAGGAGACAGAAACAATAGTGTGGATAATGGAATCAATAATTCATCAATCACTGTCACAAAAGTAACCAATGCATCACACATAGCATAATTGGCAGGGACAGGCTGCTACTCCATACCGCCCCTACATGTTCACAGGCAGAGATAAATACTGTTGAGGCCTGTACATTGCTGCATGATATTCCAGATATAATGGAACATTAGGTAGGATGTTCTTATTACCATGCTACCCAAATGGGGGGGGGGGGGTCGATTTATTGACACAAGTTCTAGATTTTACAATATCAATATCACTTCATCTCATATCATATCAAAGTCTTCATCTCCTCCATTCTCTAGCCCCATACATCACTCTAATTTCATTTCCAGTTATTATGATTATAATTATTATGATTGTGGTGTAGCCTATGAACGGCATTGTACGGCTGCCCAACGTTTCGCATTGAGTTTTAAAATGAATCATCATCATGAACAAGTAAGAAGGGAGTTAAATGCTCTGAGTGCCAGATACATAAGAGCAGAGTGCTGGGGTATACACGGAGGGTATTAAGGGGTATCAGACCGGACTATCAGTGAGATTGTTTTGAGAAAACTCTTCTCAAAGTCTGAAAGTGATTCTATAAAATATCCTAAATCTGGTTTGATAGTATTACCTTCTCATATTCAGAGTCAGATTAAAATGTAACTGAATAATGCTTCGTGGTTATGCTGGTAATTTTTGTTGCCATAGCAACGAAGTAGGATAGGGTCTAGCGAGAAACTAGAGAGGAAAGTTTCAAATTCACATTTGAGGATGGGGGTGCGTTAATTAAATAGTAATAACACTCATCAAGATAGCAAGACTGCACTGTCAGAAGTTAGTGTAGCTGCACAGCGAGATATACTGTAGTTGTACAGTATAAAAGGAGGTATTTTTGGTTTCCAGTATTACATACTGTACAGCTACACCCACCTACTGTAGAAAACCACACACAGGAGATCATGGGTTCGAGTCTAACCTTGGCACAATGAGAAATACGTTTTTCTTTTCATTTTTCTTTAATCCAGTTGACATGTATTTCCACCTATACTGACATAGAAATGTTAGCCAGTGAATATTTGAATATGTACATGTGTACAATTTAGACTTTCTTTAGATAAACAACAGTAGTGCATATTGTGCCACGGTGGGATTCGAACCCACGACCTCCTGTGTGTGGTGTTTTACAGTAGGTGGGTGTAGCTGTACAGTATGTGATACTGGAAACCAAAAATACCTCCTTTTATACTGTTCAGCTACAGTACTTACTTCTAACAGTGTGGTTAGGACTGAGACGTGTTAGGATTAGCAGATTGAAAACTGCTGTTGAAGTCCTAGCCCCCGTCCTTTTGAAGAGAATTAAATCTGTCATGTCTTGTCAAGTCATGACAGCTCCCAACTAGAAGCTCTACAGATACAATGAATATGGGGTCAGGTTTAAAGAAACGCCTCTTTTGTGGTACTCGCTTCACAGCACAACCACAATAAAGCACCACATTAGTAGCCAATCTTTTAAAATAATGAAAGATTTCCGTTTCCTTAATATTAATCCAATCACTGCTATACCCCAAAAGCTTTTAAACTACCTTAGACAAGTTTTGTCATTCCCAAAACATTATACCTAATGACGAGGTATTAAATATTCTGAAAACGTTCGATATCATCAACACAACATCCATCAATAACAACACATGTCAATCAATAAAACGGCTAGACCTTCCCTACTTGTCCGGGTTTATGTGATCTAACCTAACCTCGGGCTAAAAAAAAAATATATATATATATATATATATATATATATATATATATATATATATATAGGAAAAATATTGGCAAAGCTAGGCATTGGCATGCTTACAGTGTCATGGCATGGGGGTTGTTTGTGCAACCTGTGAAGATAGTTTTGATCAACTTACCAAAATAAGAAACACTACTAAATGTGCTCAATTCAATTACTGCATTTCAGCCTATTATTGGTGCTTTGTCACTGTCACTTATGTCTATTACCCTTAGTCAGCGGGGTAGTACAAACGCCTTCAAGCTGTGATGCCCTAGAACTTTAATTGATGCATAAACATGTCAGCAGTGCTGCATTCATTCATAACTCTGCCCCTAAAAGTTTGATACATTCCAAATTCGTTTACATAATGCATGAATACATCCCTTGTGTGAAAATCATCACGGGCATGCACATTCATACATTATGTGACTCAACCATAATACTATGGGCATGTGGATGAGATGGATGTCCTAGAGGGTAAAAGTACAAGGGGGTAGATGTCCGAGGGGGTAGATACCAGGAGGTCATTATCCTTCAGCTTGCTAGTTTCGGGATTACAAACCAGAACACCTCCGCCTTCTTGAACTACAGTCAAAGGGTTAAGTATGGAGGGGGTGGGTGTCCTAGGGGGTAAAAGTCCTACGCTGATATAATTTGGCTGCCTATACGACCAATCTCTCAGTAAATATAGTGCTTAACCAATTTAATCAATTTCTTTGCTCCCTATATGACCAACCTATGTTAATTACTATTTTCATGTTGGTCCTGTTTGAGTAAGGCATTACTTATAATATTATGTTATTTTGCTTCAGTCATTCTTGAACAGCAAAATGTCAAACCCCTTCTATTTCCATGCAAATACTCTGGCAACTACAGATGGGTCAGAAAGAGGCAATCTTCCTCTCGCCTTCGATATGCCATTTGATATAATATGATATCTCATTGCTGAGTAATGAATTATTTTATTTGGGTTATATAGCACTATGACACATATAGACCCGGGAATGGGGACCGTAATTGCTCTACCTACTACTAGTTGTTACTGTGGGACTAATAAATGATTGTAAGACTGCTAATGTGAAAGATGAATAAATGTGAAGAAAAAGGACTCCATTTCATGCATGACCAATTAAAAATATGCATCTGGTGCAATACTCCCTGAATTCCAGCAGTCATGTGCCTAAGATTAATTGGTCTTGTTTAGAACTGGATATGGACTGTGATAGATGTAGGATGGAGGGGGTAGACTCAGTTATTGTATACACCAGTCACTAGCTATTATATTGGACGTCGTCATTAGCATATACACACACAAAAATGCGCTAACAAAACTTAGTCAAGGGTTAGCCGAAACGCCTAACTTGCTAACCCATGTTTGGGATTTTGCCGTGCCCAAAGCCCCCAACCTTTCTTGGAAGTTCATGCCTAACGGTTAGGAAAATTGCCAACTTGCCTTGGCTTGCCTGATTAAAGCTAACTTTCCTTAGACATTTTCACTGACTATGTTATTTGGTATTTTGGTTGGAATAAGGGCTGTAATTAGAATTTTATGTAAGCAGATTACTAATTTACTGTAAATTCCATCATATGGACTTTGGGTGGCTAAGTTTGGTTCCATAAATACCTCACCTATTTCTGTCGCCAAATTGATCATTTTCCCAAAAATCAAAATTTTTCAGGTTTTGACCCTTTTTCTCGACAAATTGATAATTTTCCTGAAAATCAACATTTATCCGATTTTGACATTTTTTCTCGCCAAATTGACCATTTCCCGTAAAATTTTATTTTTCTTGATTTTTGAAAAAAAAGATGTAAAAAAAATCTTATATTTTTTGAGCCTCCTGGGCCACCATACAGGGTGGGTGATAATAGAGTAAGTTGTGATTTTACTAGAAAATAAAGCTAAATAAAGTACCTTAGATATGAATTATAGTATAATTTGAATCACAAACATCCAGACATCAATCCTACATGAAAGACAATAGTGGATGTCAAACCATATCATAGATTAGATTGGATATAAATTCAGTACCCATCTCATTTCTATCTTGTCTGCCATGCTTGCCAGGAAGTTGCTGGTTCCTCTGTGGGGTACCAGCAAAATTGACATTGCCTTGCTGTGGTCTAAGGGTTAGGCTTTCTCTCTAACACATTAGCCAATTTCTGACTAACCATTAGCCAAAAGCACTAACTAATAAAAACTAGCCATTTCTTCCAAGATAGATTAGAAATACCAACTTGGATTTTTTTCTGTGTGGTGTAGTTATAGTAGTGGGGTATATATAGCAGTGGTATAATCACCATAGAGACATGGAGGAATGTAGAGTAGCCTCCCAGCCAACACACCCAAGTGGGCCCCATATGGGCGTGTCTCTGGGCACCATGGGCTAGCCCACATCTGGGTATTAACTGGTAATTGTCTGGGCTTCCAGATGGGGCCCATCTGGGCTCAGCCCGGAATATCAATATGTCATGTTCGCACTGCAAATCCTTCAATTCATACTCTTTTCTGAAAATATTCAAGTTTCCAATGGGCCCAGCACGGGCAGCCAGATAGGGCCCAGATGGGCTGGGCCCATGTACTGAACTTAGTTTTTAATGGATTTCTTGCATTGCAGATATTTTAATTTATCCTCTCTTGTCCCTTTTTCTAGAAAATGAAAGTTCAAATTATATTTCTTATGCTATGTTGTCTACCTGGGCTTCACCTCAGCTAGAGCTGGGCTAAGTCGGCTGAGGTCTGCATGGGTTTTCCATGGGCTTGGTGTGGGCTGCCAGGTGGGCCCCATGTGGGGCAACCCACCAACTTCACTTTCTGGGCTAATTCTACCAACACAACTTTCATAATTACGTTTCAAAGACCTTTCCCCAAAAGAGTGGGGTTCACCTGGGCTAGGCCTGGGCTAAGTGGGCAAGTATTGTTCCTGAGCTTACCACTAGATGTCATCATTGAGAGTACATGGGATTTGATATCCTATAGACATTTTCTTGTCTTTATTACAATGAGCCATAAATTCGCAATTCCTTTAAAACCATTGAAATGATACAGTCTTCACATTCCGTTTATATTATAAGAAATTGTCTACACAAGTTTGCATACAAATAGAGAAACGAGGAGCATTCTGATAGTGACACCTTTCCCCGGGATATGATCATACTACATAATCCCAGGGCTTCCTCACGTATCACTATCAGACTCACAGGAACTCTGACTGTGTCACCCAATGTGATCAGAGTTGTAGTTAGTCAAAGGATGCATTTTGCTTCTCCTCCTTAAATAAAGGGAAGAGATGACATTAAATACAGATGAATTAATTGACCCACTCGAATACTTGTTGGTAACTACTCTTAACATATATGGTAATCAACTACATAACAACTAAGCTTCAAGCTAAAAAAAATGTTGTGTCTATCCCCCCAGCCCCCCACCCCCCCCCCCACCCCAACTATGTGTTTCCCAAATAAAGGAGCCCACCTGGGTCCCACTTAGATCTGAACAGGGCCAGCCCACTTCAAACCTGGGCAAGCCCTGCTGGGCCCCACCTGATAGCCCCGGTCAAAACAAAGCGGGCCCCAGATGGGCAGCCCATATGGGCCCCATAAGGCAGCCCATCTGTGACCCATCTAGGGCCCACTAGGGTGTGTTGGCTGGGCTGTAGCATCCGATTGGTGATTGGCACACATGCCTGGAGCAACCATTTGGGACACAGAGATCTTTTTGGGCTACAACAGTTAGGGGAAATTTGGAGGATTAGAAAAGGGGAGAAAAAAAATGAGAAAGAAAGAGCAGCGTATGAGTACGGTTGGGAGAGAAGGCCAATGGAATTGGATGAAGATATATCACCTCTTTTTGGGGGTCTGTGGGGGGGCATTGGGGCTTTGGGTTGTCAGCAAAAGATAAGGAGTTTCCAGTAGTAGATTACCCATATATGTATGTCCCTTACTCCCAGACCGAATCAGTGCAACTGTTTCAGAGATCAGAGCTCACTAAACAGTTTGTCTTGGGAAATAAAACTTATTCTGCCTGCAGTTAAAACAAGGCATTGAAAATACTCAATGGGCTGGTTGCATGCTGCAGACCCTCATCTGTAAATAAACGCCATTAGGCAAAGCATAAATCCTGACCTAACGACCCATTAAAATTTCAAGAATGAAGCAGAGAACATGAGAAAAGAATCACTGGTGCGTTTGTGAAATGGGTCCTTGTGCATCTTCTGTTTAACAGTAACCTTAAAGCTGACTGTATAGGAATTTCGATTTTTTTCGAATATATTTTATGCACTAAGAGTCGG
The DNA here is from genome assembly GCA_947462335.1 of Harmothoe impar. NCBI lineage: Eukaryota > Metazoa > Annelida > Polychaeta > Phyllodocida > Polynoidae > Harmothoe > Harmothoe impar. The sequence continues at coordinate 78,680,818 of OX381705.1, forward strand.
TTTATACAAATGATGTAATTCTACTGCATTCGATATTCTGACATCAGAATATTGATAGTGTGTTACATTCCAATGTGCATGCATGCTTGGTAATATTGCAATAGCTTCTATGATAACATTTAGCCTAAGAGCTAGTCATGAGGCAACTCATGTGGGAAATAGCTAAGGAGTTCATTGGCACCAATGTTAGTTGTTTTGGACTGTTGGTTAGCCTAACATGGCAATTCCCCTTTATGAATTATTTAGTGCATAGACACACTTATATTTGGGAACAGTGTCCGTAATCATATTTGGACCCTTTAAGAGACTATGATGAGATTTGGAGGAATCGTACGAGTGAAATGCAATCAATAGACTGCAATTAAAAACCACCATGAACTACAAGCATGCCCTTTTCTCATGAGAGGTTCCTTTGGGCATGTGATTTCTGATTGTTTTCTGATCACATCCACAGGGTCTTTATAAGAAATAGGTGCCCTTTGATATTGGAACAATTTTTTTTTCAGAACATGCTTCACAGGAATCTGAGCTTAGAATAAACCCAACTAATAATGAGGGTATTCACTCCTCATACAACGTTATTTCTGTTTCAATTCAGCAGCAAAGAAAAATTATCGTTATGATCCGTGCTTTTATGAAAGTCCAATTAAGATCAAGCCATGTGTGTGTTCCTCTTTTATATGTCATGCTCACTATAAAACACAAATCAATAATCGATCCATCACCAACACAGAAAGGCAGTCCATTTAGCAGGGTGACAGGAACAGGTTTCATTCCCCTGTCCCTCACACATCCCATGCAAGCTTGACTTAGACTGGGACTAATTTGATAATGGCAGATGAACTGTGATGGCACTACTGGAATAGGGGGCGGGGGAGATATTGCCCAAGTCTAGCAGGTAATGTTATACCTAGGAGTGTGGCAGACTTGAACAGTTTATAAGATGACACCTATATATTCTCTCATAATCACACTGACAGTGCTTCATCCCATTACTACATGTACCATTATTGGTGGTGATTCCCATTAGGCATGGTCAACAGGGAGGCACTTACGTAATGCATTCTTATCCTGACGTAATAGACATCTAACACTGAAGGGGGCTTGATAGAAGTACACTAACTGTCCAACATTTAGATGCAAATCCCCATAACATATGGTGCAGAACTCAGCTGTATAGACTCTGACCTTGAATGCAGTCATCCTTGGTACATAATGCCACATTAGGAGACTATTCTCATCCCGAGTAGAGAATGAACTCTGAACATGTATTATACTAAACAGACACAGATTGATCTGATGTTATGGAGTAAAAATGACAGATCTTGACTATAATCATAACAAACATAGCATGGGCCCAACAAAAATATTTCCACAATGCCTGTGCATATAACCTTTGTTAAATGTACATGTATCAGAATCACATGATATAATTCTAATCTGTCCTGAGATCAGAATTCATATGAGGCACATCTCGTTAAGATACACGACACATAGCCATAAAATATTGTTGATACAAAATAAGTATTTAAAGCTGCATGCTCAGAGAGAACATTTAAGGTGATTGATGGGATCATAAATTTGTTATCACAGTGGCAACAAACATTGAACAAATTTCAGGAAATTATGGTGTTTTTTCAATAAATATTGCTAAAATACCACAATTTTAGCACAATGATAGTGTAAAAATCACTTTCTAATGATTTCTAATCCTTGAATGGGATTCAGGGTTGTGTTATCTCTGCCAGGGAGACAAAATTGAAATTTTTTCATGGCTGCTGTCTCTGCTACATGTTGGTTTTACCATACATCTATTAAAATAGCGACAAATAATCATGGTTGAAATATTTTGAACTTCAACTCTCACACAAGAAATGTGAAGGAGGTCTACTGTTTCTACAGTATAACATGTAAGGAGGACAGAGTATAGTAATGTTTCCCACGTATTAAATGAATTTGGATGATACCACGTTGTGGAGCACATAGAAGGCTCCACAACGATTTCTATGCTGAAAACAAAATGTAAATACCATTTTTAGATCAGAAGCTGTGACGAAAAAGTTTGGATATTTGTTGATTCAAACAATCTGTCCTGGGAACAGAATTCCTGGGAACAGAATTCATATGAGGCACATCTCGTTAAGATACACGACACAAAGTCATAAAATATTGTTGATACAAAATAAGTATTTAAAGCTGCATGCTCAGAGAGAACATTTATGGTGATTGTTAGGATCATAAATTTTTTATGACAGTGGCAACAAACATTGCACAAATTTCAGGAAAAGAGGGTCTTTTTTCTTTTTACAAAACTATAAGAAACTATTTGTATAATTATGTTCAACCGTCAGTAGAATACATCAGCACAAAATTCTCATCATCTTGCTATTTAATTTAGGATTTCTCAGGGTTTTACTAGTACAGTGCACGGCACAATGAATTTCCCTCTAAATGTGAACGTATTCATATTACTGCACAGAGAAACTAGAATAACCCTTAAGAAGGCAATGCTACAGGGAGGAGAAGAAGAGGGGGAGGAGAGGAGGGCAATGGAGCAATAGCTCAGAAATGTCAAGCCTTTTCTATTGCCATACATATCTAATCCCCTGACAGGTACAAGCATAAAGAGTCATATATAAGCCGTTAGGCTTTGAAGCTAAAAGATTGCCATGACTGGTATTTGAAGGAGAATTGCAGCAGATTTAACATCAACACTTCTCACTAACAGAGTGTGTCCGACAAAAGGATTGGGGGCAAAATGCACAGGGGTGCTGTGCTAATCGATTAGATTCCTCTTGGTAATCAGGTCCGTGATCTCATATGTTAAGATTGATGCTACACAAAGTTTTATGTGTGCTCAAAGCGTACATATTGTGTACAAGATCTTTGTTTAGATTATCAATTTATGGAAATATGTGAGTAATAATGAGTCCATCCACATCAATTGCATGAATGCCCTTTGGGTACATCCCTTTCAAATCAGATGGCAGCCTACTACAGATTGAACACCTTTTATCATACTAAAAGCACAGCTATGAGATATCCATGGTAACACGGAAAAGGTTGCTTAAAGCATCCAAGATATGTGTCTACTTATTTGCCAACTTAATGATGCTACATCTCAAGCAGATCCGTAGAGCTCTGTTTTTCGGTATTTGTAACTGTAAATATTGGTGGTTTCCACTGGTTTCAGCAGTCACAATTTGAGGAGGGAGTTATTTAGTTTGTAACACTGATGCTGGCCTGCACACTGTGATGGTGTGGACTAGCACCAGTGTTACAAACAGTTTTATGTCAGACATTTAGACAGTAAAATACTTTGAGTAATTGGTTCAGATGCCGTTCTCTAATGAAACGTGGCATGCCCTAATTGTGGCTAAGGTAATGAGACTTAAATTGTTTCTAAAAACCGGCCACTTCAGATTCATTCTAACACAACAAACAGGGAATGTGCCACTCAGTCAAGGACTTCGTGACAAGCAAGCAGTACACAGTTATGAATATGATATAAATGAGTAGCTACCCCTGTGCACGCCATTATTCAGATAGAATCGATAGCAAGTAACAACTGACTCCCTAATATCTATCCATATATGTCATGGGAAAGAGAGATAAGAGGTTATAAGGAATGTTGAAAGGACTGTGAGAAGATATAGATTTTAATCAGCAGAGGAAGATGGGTAAGGAGCTTGGATGGGAATCTCTTTTTTTGCATGGTGAGGATCTATGATTATATCAATAAATTACAATGGGCTGCTTTGGTGATGAACATTGAGGAGAGGTACACCAATGGGTACCATGTATTTACTTGAGTGCGCATTCCTTTAGAATGGATAATGAATACTATAATTACCCCAGTCTCTTTAGAAATTATACTTGCCAAAATATGTAAATATGGTACTAAAACGGTTCCTAAACGATGCATCACCTCATTAGACTATGGCCAGTGTCGTTATCCCATCAAATACCCATCTAAAAATGCAGGTTCTAGTTCTATACAGAGGTGGAAAGTATGCATAATAAATAAAGGGGGCAGCAGAAACAAAATTGCGAAGTTGATAGTGCGTATACATACAAAGCCCTACGCTAATGACTACGTGTAAACACAGTATGTCATCCGAGAATGATACAGATTATGGTACTAACCACTTGTAATGGGTTCTTCACACGCGGTAATGATATTCTCACGTGACAAATTATATGACCCAAAGTAACTAAGTAGCCCCTACCTGGTGCAAACCCATATCCCACTGATTGGAAGCACCCCTATGGGTATCAACAGGGTCTATCTTGTAGGGATTGTATTGCATGGCTAAATTACATTCATTCATGAATTGTTCGTATCATATTCCTCTGGCAGGTCTTAAGGTGGGTCGCTACCTTTTGATTTCTTCAAATTCTAAAATCTATCAGAATGGGCCAATATTGCATAGCCAGATACATATATACCTTCCCTAAACTGTGTTAAAAATTTAGATTAATTCAAGCAAAATTGTGCATTTTGTAACACTTTGAATATTTGATTTAATGGTAACTGATAATATTTCTAATTTTTAAAAAAGTGCTAGTAAATTGCAGATATTTAATATTTAGAACACTATAGATGCTATGATATTGCTCGAAATAACCAAGGGTATAAATCAGGACAATTTTAGATATAGCATTTTACCATTTTACCCATCATGCAGTGCCATATATAATTAATTTAGTCATTTTTTGGCATTATTTTTCATTTTCAGAGGCCCCAAACCCTAAAAATTTGCCCGGACCCCCTATCTATATGTTAGCAAATGATCTGAACTATTTTCTGAGAGAGTTTAAAAAAATTCTGTTAATACTGAATACTATTTTTAGCCGATGAGGCTACAACTAATGATGATTTCTTTGTATTCTTTCCCGAAACCCCATATTTTTACCCAGAATGCCATGGCGTAAAATTGTAAAATTATTTTTCCAGTAAAGGAGAACATATATAGGTGTTTCACTTGAGAAAAAAATTAAAATACTTTAATTTTTCAAAATTCTATATCTAAAAAAGTAGTTCGGGACCCCCTATTTTTCTTTGCATTTTCCGATTCTATATAATTTGAACTGGCTGGTATCAAAAAATTGCGAGATTCTGTTAACTTTCAGTGACTTTGACCCAAGGGTAGCGACCCACCTTAACACATGTTACAACAATGACCTACTGGGGTAACACTGCTATAAAGCACACAGTAATCAAGTAATGTGTTAATACTTAGAAAATACAGGGGAGACAATAATGATCATAGTCGGGTATATCAAAATAATCCTATGTAGAAAGGATGATATGGCAAGGTTGAATCATGTTATGGGATTTAATTAAACTAAATGTTAATACTCCATAATCATTATAGATGTACCGAAGATTAACTGTGAAAACATTTCCCTGTACTGTCTCGGTGCTTGAATTAATAATCGACTGTTAATAGCTTTTGTAAGGGCACACAGCCACACAGTGGCATTAGAGCAAAAATATGCTTAAAAATGGATGGCCAAAGTACATGCCACAAGCGGAATTTTATGGTGATGGATGGGAACTGAGTTCTGTGCATGATGACTGGTTAACTTCTACGTAGTGCCAACAGAAGGAGGAAATGCATATTTAATGTTTTAAGCCTCTGGAGTTCACCTCCACTACAGATACAAATATGTATGCATACACATTTAACAAAGTTCGTTATTATTGTACTTGTTTTGCTATACAAATGCACAGGGCGAATAGAATGAACGGATAGCAAGCTGAAGCTATGGGGTTTAGTTGAACTAGATATCAATATTTGACAATATTACATTTGTTAACATGTTGCAATTACTAAATAATCTGAATTAAAATAAAATGCATTTCCCTGTATGATTAGAGACAGGCTGTACGAGTCTATATATTATGCATACGAATAATACTTAGCAGCAAGAAGTAACACTACCAATACCTACTGTTTGTGTACAAATGCCTATGATAGTGCACTATCAGGAAGATACAGCTTGGGACCCTAGTATAGCCTTGTTGTGTTAACTGATTAGGTACCTAATGATAATTGGGTGTGTGGCCTCATTTATCAGGATTGCTGCTAATCTGCTTTGTATGTGCGGGTCCATCATTCTGCAGTCAGACCTGCCTATAGTCTGGTGAAGGGGTTGGCCAGGATGTTCTGTTACACATATTGTATACAGGACCCTCAAAGAGGAACCTCTTTTTCACACATCATAAATCATGTTAGGACCAATGTCACAATGAGTTCTGTCTACTGAAACCTGCAGATGGGTCCCTGATTTCACCTATTGACATCAAAAGAGCATCACATATTTCATTTTGTTACAAACCACATTGCACAGAAATCTACAGAACACTGCTGTACAATATGGGGAGTCTCATGCAAGGGAGGAGAGGAGGCAGGGGAAACGGTTTTATTTGCAAAGGTCTAAACCTGTCAACCTTTTCATGGAAGAATCTCATAGTACACACCCTGTTAAGATCTAAAGGCATAATAGGTTCTTTCTACTGAAACTTATCCCTGATTTCACGCTTTGACATTTCACTCTGCTAGAAGGATATTTCCGCAGAAATCTACAAAACACTACTGTGCAGCTGTCACTCTGGGGTGAAGAAGAAGGATGGAAGTGAAGAACAGAGGGAGGACCGATGTCTGCAAAGGGCTAAGCCTGTTAGCCTTTTCACAAAAACTCCAACGGCTATAGGATAAACATGTATTCTGTTTTGTTGAATACTGGGTGCTCCAAAATATCAAATGTTCGATATTCCAAAATTCAATAAAAATATTTCCTAACGAGTGGGCTACAAGTATCGATATTCCAAAATCTCTGAGATGCTATAGGCGAATGAGCTTTATCCCTATTATGTGGGAGATTACTCGACCTGGTTTCGGAACATCAGATGCAGTATTTGAATGTTTGAAATATATTTTTGAAAAGTTTGAGAAGGATAAGAATGTCATTCTCTTCTATGTAGACGATAGACGATTTCAATTTGGTAAATCATAATATTACTCTGGGAAAATGTTAAGCCATCTATAGGTCTACATGCAAATGCGCAAAAGTGGTTATTCTCCAATCTGTTTGGCGAGAAACAATGTCCACTACTATGTAATATTAAAAGCCAAAGTAGCCTATGGAGTGCCACAGGGTAGCTCCCTGGGCCCACTACTTGCTGAATGACCTGCCCAGACATGTTAAGCATTGTAGATCGTTTGAATATGAAGACAACAAAGTAACTGTCGAAAGTCACAAAAACAAAAATATGTGCATTATTAGAAACCACAGTCATTAAGAAGTAGTACAATTTTAACTAAAACTAAAGCCCAATATCTTCAAATAAAGACTTCACAATGAAATGTTCCTTTCTGTCAGTGTCATATTCTGACAAGTACATAAATATGAGTTTTCTCATTTTAAATACAGTGAGTCTGCTTTGAAAGTCATGGGGTCTACTTCAGGGCTGCTGATCGGAAAATGAGTAAAAAAGTTGGTGTGCTTGATAATGTAGCAGAATTACACAGAGCACTAAAGGTTACCACTAATCAGTACTCAGTGTGTGGGTACAGAGTGACTCTGTATCATAGCGATATAGTGGCAGCCCCCACTAAGGCCTTGTTGTGGTAATTGATTAGGGGCCTAGTTATAATTGAGTGTGTGCCCTAATCTTTCAGGATTGATGCTTATCTGTTTTACGTTTGTGCGTCCATCATTTCCAAATGAGGCCAGCCTATATGGCAGACATCCGATGGTTTGTGTGATGATTTATTACAATGAGCGTGAGTGGGAAATTTAAAGTCCACACTGCTACCATAAAAGGCACTACCGGTAAGAATCATCTGCGATTATGTTAAGTTTATGTGAGGTTTGATTGGTAGGATGTAATTCAGTGTCGTTGAATTCATTGAAATCATTGTGAATATTCTACCAGCAACGCAATACAGACACAATGATAACATAGCTCGACTTGGATAACTATTTACACCATGATAATTATATTGTAATTCCACTATGATATAGTGGATAATAGTATCATATGAACGTCTATATCTGATTTATTAGCACCTTAGATAGAACTGTGCCCCCGCCCCTCTTAAGTCGGGAGTCCTCTCGGTATATCCACAATACATGTTGGTGTACAGATTGATTTGTATAGATGTCAGACACACGTCACTAGCCTTATTGTGTTCTGTGGGGGGGGGGGGGTGATAGGACAAGCATGGGGTCCACATATTATGGAGAACTATCACACTGCCAGAAGAGAACTGATAACAATAAATTATGCCCACCTGCCTGTCTACTAGGGTGAGAGTTGAGGGTTAGAGGAGTTTGATGGTGACAGAATGAGATCAGATAGAGATGGGAGGGAATGGGAGGCAGGGAAAATGAGTGGAGGGGGGGGGGGTAAGGAAAGCAGAACAGGAAAGGGGGATTATGTGACTAAGTGGCAGATCGATAGGTGCAGGTGGGTATAAAGAGGTGGTAACGGCAAGGATATGATCTTGACCCATATTAGATTACCATGAACACAGCCAGTTATAAACAGCAAATCACGTAGACTGCACCGTCAGGTATGGGTAGTAATCTAACTTTATTGTAGGCTGCCCTACAGTTTAGGGGTATGAGCTGATGAGTTGTTAATTCATCAAACTGTTATTTTATTCACAGATTAATGCAGTCCCGTATATAGTCCATACAGTATGTGCTCAGTGTGCACGGTACAGCCTGTTCCCCGATGTGGCGTGTACATATTACCCAACATTCGAGACCCATTAGCACCATTAGATCATCACACTGAGACGTGCTGCTGTAATGAGATATTATGTTAAGTGCACTTTAGTAACGCTAATACTTTATGGATGCATTTCCAGTATGCAAATACACAGCACGTGTTCTGTCTGTTATGAACTCTTGTGTGGTATATAAACTATATAAATGTGCTACTAACAGAGTACAAATTTAGAGGCAAAGTATGGGAACTATTTGATGATGGTGGAGGGAATCGTTGGGGGCTGGCATGCATGAATCCTATACGGAGGTGGATGAGGTCGTAATGTCTTATCTACTGGGTTGTCCTTACAATGACTCATGGATGGCATACAGCAGACCTGTCTCTCTGGGCTGAGATCATGTACACAAGGTGATCAAAGTATTCAATGGTTATTTTGCAGAGATCACGAAATTGTGCCAGGGTTCACAGTCAGTGTATAATAATGCGCTATGGGAGCAATTCAACACTGTGCCACAAAGGATTGTAGTACACATGAGCTGGCTTTGTATATGTACATTATACCAAGATATGCAGCGGCAATGAATTCACTGTAATATAACAAAAACATTGCCATACATGTAAATATCTATTGCTACCAACTCCTGTGGGGGACAGATTTAAGCAGTATAGCTGGCTTGTGCTCCCGTATTCCCGTATTCATCACATTTTTAAAACCCCGAGTTTTAGGATTTTGGTGCCTGTGTAAATCAAGATACCAAGCAGATCCTAGGCAGATATTGATAAGGAATTGAGCATGCCTGTGCTAAGAGCGAATGAAAACTGTATTGAGCGAAGGAGTTGGGGACTAAAAATGCTCAATTAGTTGTGCAATATTAGAGGCTCCCCTACAACTGTTGGTTTTATGGGATGGGCAGGTAATATCGGCCCAGCTGGCGTTATTGGGATTTTTAGTTATTCATTCTACAAAGTGCTTCTCTTTTATTGGAGTCTTTTTCGATACATTTAAAAAATGACATACGTGGTGTGCGCTGTGTGTGTCTATGTGCTGCCGTGCGTGTGTTTCAGGTACCCTTTGAAATATCCCGAAACTTGCTAAGAAGGGTGTATACAACCTTTACCTTTAAAGCTACGCCAGGGGTGAAAATAATTATGTGACCAGGCAGATGCAAGGGGTGTCTGGACTAATACTTCACGTCTGTGCCAATGTCTTTAAAGTGAGATTTTATGACAGAAGAGCTCCTTGTTTTGATGCTAGCTACATTTAGTATAAGCCGCAAGATATTGATCTCCCTTAGTTAGTTTTTTGGTGAGTAGACTGGTTGCATGTTACTTTGTGGATCATGCAAAGACCAGTAGTAGGCAGTAGTAGACGGTATAAAAGCTGCCTAATACTTACTGTGAACAGGAGAAGGGGGGGGGGTTGGACAGTGTAGAACAAAGGCACCTGCCGGATAGCATGTCGGGACGTCTCATGAGGCTAACACAGCTAAAATCCGGACGTTACCTTAGTGTGAATGACTCAGGTGAAATTGGAGAACGCAAAACATGACTGAATCCCCGTCAATACAAAAGAAACTCAACGGGTGGGAATTTAGTGCCCACACAGCAAACCCAGAGAAGCCAGTAGGTTTCTTGGACAGAAAGGCTAAAATTATATCATTGAATGATTTCAAGAGGAATACTTGTATCATGAGTCAATGTCCGTTTAGGTTTAGCTTTCCTATCAGAAATTAATGCGCCATGTTTTAGCTTCCTCTGTGTACTTCCCTTGTCAGGTAAATGTTGGGACTGTAGCTTACCAGGGGAGGACATGCGGGACAGGGGGAGTTTGAGGAAGGAGATACTGAGAGTGTAAACATTCGCATGTGTGACACTGGGCAGGTGCTGCTAATCTACAGTAGTGTCAGGCTGGGTGAAGTGTTTCAGGTCAAACACCCAGACAGAAAATAGCCGTACTAATTGGTTCAGGTGCAGGTCTCTAATTAAACGTAACTGGTATGCCCTACTTGTTGCCATGGTAATTAGACATGTTTAACTGTAAATAAAGATTGGCCATTTCATTCTGGGTTAAATTTTGGGTAATTTTCCACTCCATAAATGATAGAAGGTGTAATGTACAGATAAGTAACCCAATAAATTATTGTTTAACTGTTTGAAGACGTCCAGACATTCAGCACTTTCGACCTTTGAAGTTATTGCTATGTGTGACATCATGATAACGTAATTGAACATTACTGAAGCACCAATGGTGTGATACTGCCTCTTCCATGCAGTCACCTCTATGATTATCTTTAAACATTTATCAGGGGATAAACTTCTGGGCACTTTTCTGCCTGTAACGAAGGGGGGATAATGGATGTCAACTACAAGCATATCTATAGCTACCATCCATCATGGAGGAACACTTCCAACAGTAGTCTTCATTTACCAATAAGGCAATATGACTGTTTCCTGCTTTCTTTTATCATGGTCACTCTTTTTAATGAGCGTCTGTACATTTCCTACAGCCCCAGTTGTCTCCTACAGTGTAATAGTGGAGCCATACGTCCATAATGACCCGATTGTTATATGAGTTAGAAGGGGATTAAGGGGAAATAATGATATCAGTAGGATCTTGGAATTCGAGTTACAGAGGATCAGTATAATATTCGGCACTGCATGCACTAATGTCTGGTGACATTGGCACCAAGTAAACAGACACAGGTGGTACAGCTATGAAGGGCATATCAGAGATGATGTCGGGAAGATGTGTATCTAAACGTGCAGAAGGGGTCAGGCAGGAATGTCGGATATGGACGCTTATGGCTGTGTCTCACGACCTTGGTACAATGTTTTTGTCTCTGACCGGGTGCCATCTCTGACCATGTGCCGTCTCTGACCGGGTGCCGTCTCTGACCGGCTTGCCTTGATAAGGTCAAAATACTAACAGCAGGAGGCTAATTATAATTATAACTATGATTATATAACAACGGCCATAACGTTTTTCCAAATCCTTATATATATGAGTATATTTCTTTTTAAAACACCTTTTTCTGACAACTGGTCAGAGACGGCAGCCGGTTAGAGACGGCAGCCGGTCAGAGACGGCAGCCGGTCAGAGACGGCACCCGATCAGAGACGGCACCCGATCAGAGACAAAAACATTGTCCCAAGGTCGTGAGACACTACCTTATGTGGATTTAGGCAAAAAAAACACTTGCTTTAAGTTAGACTGATGCAAAACAACCTGAGCTAGATCATATAGCACTCCCTTTAGGGATTTTCTAGCTCCTGAACCATCAAGATTTCATAACAATATTCACTTCAATATTTCGTCCATTTTGCTTGTCCCTCCTCCACCTCCTCCCCTCCCTAACTCATTTCCTACCAGCACAGGGTTCCAGAAACATGAACATGAATTATATTCACCTCCCACCTGGGCACATCACGTTTCTAGTCATACATGTCTTTCCACACTTGATATTCTTATGTACATATATCTACACTACATACTACCTCACATGCTCAATATCACTTTCTGTTAGTTGATACAAAGCCAAACCTCTGCTAAATCTTGTCCCAGCATCATGTGAAGGGAATACCAGCTCAGATGTCTTTTTGATACATGTATCAAAAATACATCTGAGCTGGTATTGATTTTCATTATTTTAGTTTGATGTCGGATAGAGATGTATGTACAGGAGAGTTTCTTTGGTGGTTTCCTCTTCTAGTCGGTTGTACAAGTGTGTTTTTGGTGAGTAAGAAGGTTGCATGTCGCTGGGTTTGTCACGCACAGACCTGGCAGTAGCCATTTTGAAAACTGCCTATTACTTCCTGGGAACACGAGAAGGAAGAGAGAGGGGAGGAGAATCACAGCACATGGTGGAGGCCTCAGGGGATAAATGTAGATGAAACCTGGCTCTTAATTCTGTGTAAATGTTTCATGTGGGATTAGAGATGAGATTGGTGAACAGAAAACACAACCTGCTGGCAGCCAATACCAAATAAACTGTCCAGTTAGGGATTTAGTAGGCACCCAGTGAAGGTGTTGTAGGTTAACAGTATTTGCTTTGCTCTACAGCTTTAACTAAGGGACCTCGGCACGCAGTTTCTAACTATTATTACCGACCATTCTATTGTAACTACCGTAAAACCCCATAGGACGAACCCACTTATAAGCCAAACCCCCAACTTAAGAAGGAAATTCATCCTATGCAAAATTAATTAAAAAAATGCTTCCTCTTTGTTCTAATGGGTTAAAACCCCACTTACAAGCCGAAACCGCAATTACAGAAAAATGTTCGGCTTATAGAAAATAAAAACGCCAAAATAAAGTTCGTGTTATAGGCAGGATTTTACGGTACCGTACTAAGGTGCTAAGGTGGCTGGCGGCCATTCTATTTCTACATATGACACCATAGGCACATTTTATCAAATCAGCACAACCCATGATGGAATTGAAAAACTTTGGGCAGGCAGAGATTCGAAACCCAGACGATTACCTGGGACCATATGCTCAATATGCATCTTCCAAGAATATTTTCATCGTTATACTGGGTATTTTGTTATCATTGCAACCCAGGGGGTTCTTATTCACAGAGTTGGGCCATACAATGGATGGGGTGGGCATACAACTTAATATAACTGAAAATCACAGTTATCCAAGACTGGACTGAGACATGGTAAGATTATAAAAAAGGGCTGTCAAAATGCTAGCCCATACTTTTGAACATAACTGTCATGACTTTCCAGCACATGACAGTTCCAAAATATGGGGGTTCAGGGTTAAAGAAACTCTTCTTTTACACCAATCCTTTCACAGAACTATCACAATAAGGCACGACCTTTATAGCCACTTTTTTTAAACGAATGAAAGGTACTATATGGTTACTGTTTCATTGTTGATGCTGTTTCTCAAAAGTTGAAGAGTACCTAAGACCAACTTTGTCTCCCCAAGAACATCCTGTCTGATCAGCATCAAGACTTAGCCATCTACGCTAACCAAGATGTTCACCAATAAAACATCCAAACCTACTGCACTGGGTGGTTTCGTGTGATCTAATCTAAATTCAAATGAATATTGGATAAATCAATAAGAAAATGATGTTAGCGCATGCGGTGTCATGGCATGGGGGTATTTGTGCGATCTGTGAAGCCAGTTTTGATCAAATTACCGAAATAAGTTAATTAACATTGCCGCAACCTGAATCACTGCTAAAAGTGCTCAATTCAATTACTGCCCATTATTTATGCTGCTTCCCTGCTAGTAGGGTGCTCGGAGGCAGTTGTTAAATGGACATAATAGCTATCAACTAATGACAGGGGCGATATAGAATGGCATCAATTCATCCTGACCAATACTTATAAGAGGTAACTCCCTCTTTGACATGTCCTTGTCACTGTCACTTATTTCTATCACCCCTAGTCAGGAGGGCAACATAAAAGGTTGTTTGTTCGATTGAATTATACCATAGAATATCCCTCTGCATTATGCTGCCCTAAAACGCTAATTAATGCACTACATGAGCAAGTCGCCAATGCTGGCCTGTATTGTGTAGTGGAGGGACCGGTGGGGATCGATTTCTGAGCTCATTCCCCGCAAGTCGGGAGCACTGGTATATTCTATTAGCTGAGAGAATGTGTCTGATAGATGCTGCTAACAGTACTCACAGATTAATGATATTCACAGATTCCCCCACACATTACCAAGACTACCCACACATCTACAACGGCTACATCCCATATACAGGCACACATAATCATGTTCTCTCGCTATAACGGTTCCTCTTGATGATGAGACAGCTAAACGATTACCCAGCTGTCTTTGTCTCTGAGCTCTGAGCTCCCTCCGCTTGTCACATCTTCCTTGTTCTCACCACTTGACACTGTCTAAAGGGTTTGTTATCGAGACGAGGTGATCAATACCTCTCTCTGTGTGATTCTCCTCCTACCCCTGATGGGTGTAAATGAGAACATTAACTGTGCAGGACGAATGGTGTCTGCATTTTGTCTATACCTGATGCTGGTCCTACCATATATTCGCCTATATAACTATATATGGGAACTACACAATTCACAATTCATGTAAGTCCCTTAAATCCTAGGTAGCATCACCACACAATGAATTTGAATTTGAAATACAGATGTACCCAGGTATCGTATTGGGAGTCTGGTATTATTTGCTGTAATTTAGTGTAAGTCTCCTAGAGGGTCTTCCACAGATCAGAGAATGTGATTGCAAATCTTGGCCCTTAACCGTGGCAGTCCCAAGACATGTATGGACACCCCCTCCCCGACCACCTCCTAAAGACTTACAGAACTTATAGACCCCCACCCCACGACCCTGTAAACCCCCTGATATGGATTTCCTATGATTAGATCAATGATGTTACTATCATGTCCTGGGGGTCTCTACACTGGCGGCCAACAATCAACTCAAAGTCAAAGGGGCTCTTCTCAACTGATCTCACTGTGAGTAAGTGTATGGAAATGTAGGTTTGGTGCAGGAGTGGGGGGTTAAAAATCTGTTATAGTAAATGATATACATGTGTTCATAATAATGTCCCATGTGTATAATGACCACCGTTTATATGGCTCTCGACTGTCTATGCGCAAATCCTGTGCAGTGCTGCTGTTGTAAAACTGGTAAATTATTCACCAATAACACTCAATCTATGGATAGAATCATACCTTCATGAACGCAAATCTCGTACTGAAAACCATGGACACAATATATATATACCACTATGTTACAATGTATATATATACTGAAGCAACAATATACTAGAGTATCATTATGTCATGTAGGCCTATCTCAAAATCCAACACTTCCGTTTAGAGTTACCCTTTCCCTTTGAATTGCCTACCACAACATATATTATATATACATATATCAGTATATTGCTGCTCACATATTGCCCACTCCTATATATAGGAGTGGGCAATATGTGAGCAGCAATATCAGTATAGACCATAAAGGATTTACACGGCACCAATTTGTATATATCAATGTCTGACACACGTTGCCACGTTATTGAGCTGGTTAGAGTTGCGAGAGCTGTGTTATTGCAGGCAACAAATTATTGGTTAGTGGAGGGGATGACAGCCTAGAGTATGGGAGGGTGAAGCAGAGAGGTACAGTAGAGGGGAATAGAACAGAGCACAGGTATGGAGCATGATCAACGTATGGAAAATAGAGAGTAGATAACAAAGCATGTCTGCTGACCATATCCCAAACAGATCTGTGCTAAAGCACCTAGCCATAATATTACATTGACATAGGTTAGTGGCAGTAGTGAGAAGCAGGCTGACCAGTACTTGTTCAGAGTTCTCAGGATGCAGGTTTACTGCAAGAATGCAGGTTGGCCTAAGTTACATGCATGATGGGATACCGGTCAGTACACTCCACACACTGAGGTTCAGTACTGTTACCTACAGTGTAGGGAACTCACGTCTACCATTTCCTGTGAAGATTGGTGACTTGACCAATATAGACAATCCAAATGGAATGAGATGCTACAAATGTGCCAACTCTTAATTATATCCTCATTTAGTAATACCTGGAGCATGCAGTGACTAGTTATTTAGTAATAATGGGGATACAATCATGTGCGTTGGGATTATCCACCCTGTGCTGTGCACTGTTAGCCACTGAGTGTGCCCCACACTGTTTTATATATGGACCAAACCTCTTATGGCGAGTGTATTGACACAAATGCATTGACCAGAACCCTATCATGCATGTGCCTAAGTGCAGGCACATTTATTACCATACACACAAGACTAGTTATAGCATCAACCCAAGCCAAACAAGCTGTAGTATAGCACTCAGATAATTTGTTGCACTGCATCAACAAAATGTGGGTGTATTGGTCCAGGCTTGTACCCTATTCACAAGTCAATGTTGTCCCATATAGTAGACTCATACGTATATACGTATATATATATATATATATATATATATATATATATATATATATATATATATATATATATATACGTATATATATATATATATATATATATATATATATATATATATATATATATATATATATATATGGGACGCATGCTATAACGTTTCCTCAGGGAAGCTACTAAGGCTGATTTAGGATCACTATGTGTAAAACTACTATTCCAATAGCATCGTTGGATTTGCCAATAGTTAACAATCAGCACAATATCAAGTGCTATCCCTATACTACCGAGTATTGGGCGCCAGACAGAAACACTACTTTGTGTATACTACTCGGTTCTCTACTAGCTGGGTACCTCACAGAGACCTAATTCAGTAAAACACAGACATAACATTGTATTTTGAATCTGGATCAAGATATACATTTTATGCAACAGCCTTTTTAATAGTGTTGTCATATGTCAGCATAACAGCCGCCTGCACACGTTGCTACCATTGAAACTAGACACATTGCGTAGGAAGTTAAATATTGATAACATTATCATTGAGCCCGTCTGTATCATCAGCCCTGATGCTTTGTAAATGGGAGGTCAAAGTGATTACATATCCCCCTCCTCTACCACAGCCCTCACCTGTATCCCCTGAGATAGTAAACAGGTAAACAAAGAAGAGTAGGCCTACCATCCGGAAATAAGGACAGTTCTTATCAGCCCAAGCAGTTGAATAATACACGACACTGCTCTGCGCACCTTCCCATTATCTACTTTGGTTGCAGCTATATTTAAGCACATCAATATTTGAAACAGAAGTTGGTGATCAGTGTGATTATCTGCATCCCGCCTGCCTGATTTCAGCCTGAAGGCTGTGTTTTAAAAATAAACAACGCAGCCACTACAGTAGGGATATGGACATAATGATAACAAAGTGGGATCAATAATATAAGATGGCTAGAATGAAGAACTAAAGATCTCACGCATAGTTAATGCCCTGTTCCAGTCTTTACCAGTTCAGTTTAATCCTAAATCTCTAATCCAACGATACTAAATGACATGATATGTCAATAATAAATTGCAGTCCCAATGTGTCAATGTTGAAGATGTGAGTATCCATACATGGAGATTATATCAAACTTATATGCAGCCTGCAGACATGGAGGTAGGGTAGGCTCACCCTAAGTCAAACTCATACCTTGAGTCAACCACTTTTGACATGAAATTACAAGTTCAGTATGTATCTGGTGACAAAAAATTCCCACTGATTTAAGAATTTAAGTGTTTTCCAAATATTATACTGCAAATTGCATCCGCATCATCACTCTTTTTCATACTGTAAAATCAGTCAGAAATACCCCTGTTTGACCTGTTTTGACAAACAGAGAATGAAAATCTCTCCAATGTTCATACTCTTTGGTAGTTGATGTGAAGTTTTTGTCCCTTTCATACACAGTTTCGATCAGTATTTTGAGATGGATATGTATCTAAATTACACAAATCATGACTTTATTGAGCAAAATTGAATTCCTAAATTATATATAGGACTGATTTTGTAAGGTATACCCATTTCACCTTAAGTCAGCCATGAAGTCAGCCACCTCATACCCTAAGTCAACCATGGAATTTTCTTCTCTGGAATCCTCCCTGGAATTCTCTCACCCCGATTTTTTGTTTAAGAACTCTCCCCCTACCTTTGTGAATACTCCTCCTCCCAGAACACCATCTTTTACTACAGGGTAAAGGATGCTGGCCTACTTGTGTAGTGTATAGAGGGCAAGGGTTAAATGCAAAAAGAGGGGGGAAAAGGGGGTATATTCAATAAACCGTTTTCTTCTCTATTGTTAGTTGTAACATATTGATATGTGATGCATGCATTCATGTCAGCCAATCCATTGATAAAAACCAGCAAACTACTGGTTTATTCCACATATTTCTGGTGGATGTAATATGGCTGACTCAAGGTGCATTCTGGCTGACTTAGGGTGAAAAGGGGCAATTCTGAATACTCTGATAAATCATGGAATAAAATACTTTAAACTGTCATATGGCATTGTAAGACATCATAAATGAGCAATACCTAAAGTTTGGTTCAATTCTGAAGGATATGCACAAAAAACTCTAGGAGCAATTAGACCTGAAAGGTAGCTCATGAAAAAACATGGATCAGACTGGTTGAAAGTGGTGAACCTACCCTACATGGAGATAGGCATACTTGGATGTTACCAGTAATAGGCAAACATCAATTGATGGTTCACAGATACATTTTATTTGATAATTTGGAATAGATCCTGTAAATGGCAGCACTTTGGATGAATAGGTGAACAGAGCATACGGATATTGATATTATCATACATTTCATATTGAATAGCTGACTTTCATCACACATGGATCTGTTAATGACTACAAAAGACTTAGTATATTCAAGAATTGTCCTTCATTGTTCTTGATAAGTGATATGGACTCATAAAAATATGTTAACCCTATAATAAGCATATCGGGAGATAAGCTATCTGAAAGTTGAAGATAACGGTGAAAGCAAGACGCCAATTAGAAGAAGTGAGGCAAATTATACCAGCCTATATGCGATAGATTATATAGACACATCTTTTAAAACGGGTGGGTTAATATTAATGAAATTATTAGCAATATAGGTCTTCATACTATCAGTCCTGATGACAGCTCAATCACTGTCAATGGGAGGTTAAGGTTACCTCAGACTCCCAACCCCACCCTTCATGCTCCCACAGCCCTCACCTGCATCCCTATATGTGGCCCACAGTGACAAGCAATGTCCGGAGACCCAGCCAGTCATTGACAGCCTCAACAGCTTAATAATACACTACCCAGACCTGAGCATCTTCCCATTATCTACTGAGGTTGTGGCTCTATCACAACACAATTCTGTAAGCTGATGGTCAGTGCCATGAATTTCTGCCCACTTTCCCTCCAACCCTCTGCCAGTGGAAAGGATGTGTTTCAACATGAGTGTCAGTGATCATAGATAAACACATCAGAATACTGATACACCAATGAAATGGAAAAAGCACCTAGTATCTAATCTGATTTTCATGAAACCGAGAACAGACTAAAATGGGCCCAATAATGAAAAGCAGGCAAGATGCATGGTGATGTAAAAGAGAAATCTGACAAGCTGTTCAGGCCATTTGCCAAAGTTGTGTGTAATAATTACTTAGATATGATATATATATATAGACATGATATACAAATTAACCTATACAGCACTTAGGAAGTGAAGATGCTCAACACTTATCACCCACCTAGGAACACTGGAAGGCTTATCCGTGGTAACACAGACAGAAGAAAACATTGCTGTAGTAACATTAAGGGCCACACAGTGCTTTGATGTTTTGGTCCTCATAATGCAGTCAAACATCATACCAGCTTTCCGGTTAATGTACTCCCAGAGGGTCGGCACGATGCATAATTTCAGCCCTTTCAAAACAATAAATAAAAGCTACATCTATGCATCATGATGATCAATGTTATAGCGCATTGGACTACTATGCAGTCCTGAAAGGGTTCGACTATGCATAGTTGCTTACTCTGGAAACAAAAACAGTTTGCATATTGTAGGGGAAACTGATTTCCTGCAGCCTAATTGGAAGCCATTTAAGTGATGTCATTATGGTGTGAGCAGATTTTCTAAGCCTGGCTGGTGTTGATTGGATTTTAATTTTTCATTCTAAGCAGAAATATCTACCAGATATAGCTATAATTGTCATAGTTAAAAATGTATGTGTATATATACAGGGATAGAGCACTATGTATGTGTGGGAAGGGAAGGATGGAGAAGGAGTGAAAAAATGGAAATGGATGTCAAGAAGAGAGAGCTAAAGGAGGTAGGTTAGCATGTACTGTATTAGAGAAATTAAATTTAGTGTCTTCTAATGATGGAGGAGTGATGGCCATGTTGTCACTTGAAGGTGGGGCGGGGGGAGGGGGGTTGCCTTGGAGCCGTGTGATCAGCTCTTGCGTAAGGCACAAAGTCAATCATCTATTATCACCTGCCTTTCAGTGAGGCAGCACCCTGTGGTAACACAGCACCCTGTGAAGGAGTGGCTTTGTGCATGTCATTAGGAAAAAAGCACGAACAACCATCTAAATTTGAGCACTGTAATAATGGCAAAGGATATGGAAGAATACAATGCTATTATTGGTATCTAATAAGGTAGGGAATGCCTATCATATTTGTTTATGAAATGAAATAATGGTAAGTTTACATTGTTAAAGATGGAGATAGATGTCCCATCCTACACAGTAAGTCGTGTAATGCAACCTTTGTGATGAAGATGTAAGTTCATATAATACTATGTGGTGTGTGTGGGGAAGGTAGGTGGGGATCAATATGATCAGCTCATCTCTTTGTTCAAGGAGTTGGAATGATTACGAATGTGAAGCTTAAGTCCCTCATTCAACAATAACAGGGAGAATGGGCCTTATAGATAAAGAGACAGATATGCTGAAGGATCGATTCTGAAGGATCGATATTAAGGATTAGGTCATTAAGAAGAGACGTTAGATGGCAATAATATCATATTTTAAAATGATAAGATGTGTCCTTTCACTGCTCTAGCCTCTATGCTAGGCAACAATAGTTCCGAAATCGACTAGGACATTTGCACTCTAATCTACTAATATGACAATTTATGTAAATTGGGTGGTGAGTATGTAAAGTGTAGATACCTTTTTCAATTATTTGCAGGGGCATGTTCTGAGGCTGTACAATACTGTTACAGTACTGTTGTACTGATATCTATGCAAATTCATTCTGCTATCTTGTCAAAGGTCTTTTAGGATGCTAAGATTTCCTCAAAGCTATCTGCTATGACTAAATCAAACATCACTTGAGGAAAGCACAGACCTGCTTTAAGTCCAGTAATGTGTTTTTGTCCAGCCTATTTAATGATACTTATTATAGACCTCTAAGTCTTTCCTACACAGTCTATTTACACAGCCAATTCATTTATATTACTGTAACTTTAGTCAAAGATTAACTTTGGGGCACCTATAGATATTGATTTTTGGGGATGGAAGATTAGTAGGAAACAATAACTTGAAGGTACCAAGTCCCCAACCTGACTAGAGCATATTGATTGATGCCAAGCAGATCTAAATTTAAACATATTCTTTGCCAGGCAATTTGTTCTGCTTTACAAAAGAAAGAATATAACTCAATCTAGCCTTAGATGACCATGCACCACAGTCATTTGTGGACAACGCTGAATTTGAGGTCAAAACTAAATTCTGATGTTATAATGGGTAAACCTAGGAGAGAAGTTGACACCCAGCATGTTTGGAGGTTATTTGCACACACTGCTACCATTAAGTATGATCTATATTGTGCAGATCAATATGAGCCTACTGAGTTGACACCAGAGTACAGATAGAGAAGTTAAGACAGGTAGCTTCATATTAATAACATTATCACGGGGTGGGGGCCTTCAAACCCTTGGTCGTAATGACAGTTCAATGGCAGGTCAATATTACCCAGCCTCCCAACCCCACCCTTCATGCCCTTACATCCCCCATCTGCACCCTGCCATGGCCTACCGTGACAAGCGAAATCTGCAGACCCAGACAGTCCCTGACAGCCTCAACAGATGAATAATACACCACCCAGACCTGAGCACCTCCCCATTATCTACTTAGGTTGCAGCCCTATCACAACACAATGTCATAAGCTGATGGGAAGTGCTATGAATGTACTGCTCCCTCTACCAGCGGAAAGGATGTTTTTCATCATGTCAGCAATCATGATATGGATCAACACATCAGAATATTGCTATACCACTGAAATGGAATAAGCAGCGTGTATTTATACTTATTTTGATGAATCCTAGGTCAGACCCAACTCAAATAAGAAACCTTACAAACTTTTCAGGCCTTGCTTCATTCAGACTTGTGCGTAAATATTACTTGGGGACATAATTATTTACACAAGATATGATGCTGTCAATACTTTACCCTGACCTAGGAGCACTGTTAAGATGCATCCATGGTAATATAGGCAAGAAAAACCTCTGTTGTCACAAAATATTTATCCCTTTAAGGGATGCATATCGCTCTAATGCTGCAGTCAAGCATCATGAGGTTTGTGCAATCCAGGAGGGCCGCATGATACATAAATTCAACCCTGGTGAGTTTATGCACAAGGGTGACATTATTTTATGCATCACGACAATTAACGGCACAGTTTATTCAAACAATATATGCGGCCCTCAAAGGGTTAAACCATACTTAGTTTATCACTTATCAAGTACAAAAAAAGGTGGCCAGACCTTGTAGGGATGTCAAATTTCCTATGGCTTGATAAAAGTGATGTCATTATGGAACGAGCAGATACTGTGCGCATGGCTAGTGTTATTGGAATTTTTTGAGTAGGAATAATTACCAGAGATAGTTCTGATTGTCATGGGCAGGCTGTGATTCTACACCATGGACCTCGAAGCTGAAACAGGTATGTATAAGCAGAGATTGTTGTATAGACAGGGAAAGGGCAATATGGAAGAGGGGAGGGGAAGGCCGAGGGAGTGAGTGAAAGATGGGGGATGGATGCCACAAAGAGAGGGCTAAAAGAGGTAGGTTGTAGGTTGGTATTATGTGCTGTATTAGGGAAATTAAAAGAGTTTCTACTAATGATGGAGGAGTGACGGCCATGTTGTCCACCAAAGATGTGGGGGGGGGGTAAACATTGGTGGAGATGAGGGTAGGGAGAGGGGATGTGCATCAGAGAGTTACTTACTCAGATGCTTGAGACTCTCACCTTTCATTAAAACTTTTTAAATCAGGAAGCATCGAACTGTTTGTCCTGGAGCCTTATCGTCAGCTATAAAATAAGGCACCAATTTATCATTATCTGCCTTCACGTGAAGCTAAATCCTGTGAAGTTGTAACTTTGTGCATGTCATTGGGAAAACAGGTATAAAGGACCAATTTAAATCTGAATTGGCGCCTGATGAATCTGCAACCAGTTGATAAGGCAGGAAATCCCTATTGCGTAAGTTAATGAGATCGGGTACTGGTCACATGACCAATTTAGGCATGAGTCTGATTCCAAAAGGTAACGTGAGTAACATAATTACAGCATCAATAAGAACAGTGGTGGGCCTAGCATGTAAAAGGTAAACATAATGTGTGAGTAGGTTGGTGATTAATGTCCCATCCTACACAAGAAGTGTCTGTAATATACCCTTTGTGATGGAAGCTTGTGTGTAGGTGCTAGGGTGGTGGGGATCAATATAATCATTATCAGCTTATCCCTTTGTTTAATTTCAAGGACTCAGAATTAAGAATTAATAGCTCAAGTCCCTTAAATAATAGTAGGGATAATTCGGCTCATAGATTAAGAGACACTAATTGATTCTGAGGGATCAATATTAGAAATTAGGTCATGGAGAAGAGACATCAAATAGAAATAACATTGTGTTATGAAATATTTGGAAACCATCTCTCTATCCAAACATTTTTCTCACCACTTGATACTGAGTAAGAGATCTGTTATTAGGGCAACCTGGTCAATAAACCTGTCTATTGGATTCTCCTCCTAGTTGTGGTGGAGTGTCAAGACAACGCTAAAGGCACCGACCTGAAATGGGTCTATACCAGGGGAAAAGAATCACCTCACCATCATTCAGTCACTACACTCATACACATCCCTTTCCTTACACTCTAGGTGGTATCACTGCAACATAAAGATGAGTTCCAAATACCCCAATGCACAACTAATAGTAGTTCAAACCAAGTAATTTGTACATTACAATTGCCGTGCCAACCATATCCTGACATACACCATGCACGGTAACTCCTGTGCCCAGTCTGCCGATCCACGTCTGTCAATGAAGCAGCATACATTGGATATTTCAGCCGCTATTGGGGCAGATTTTTATCAATGTGAGTGACTCGACAGATTCCAGAAAGCATTATCCTCAGTGGTTAAAGCCAGCTTTCTAATGGCCAGTCACTGAGGCTACCACAGCCTCTAACTTTCCTTCCTGCTGGTATTACATTGCACTGCCTGTGCTGTGAGATAGTGGCCCAGGGTACTGTGTGAAGTGATGTAATCTCCAAGGTCATAAGGTGATGAGGCATATATGTAGCTCCTACCCAGGTCCCTGGGGGCCTGTTTGTAGTCCCTACCCTCACTTCTACAGCATAGATCCCAACCTCATATAGCAGATGAGCCCTACCCTTTGTATAACATAGTATTAGGTGGCTAGAGAATATTTCACAGACTTGAGAATGTGAAGGGTGTAAAGGCTGTACTGACGAGCGCAGAATCCTAAGACATGCATTGACACCCCTACTTCCTTAGCTTTCCATACCTAATATAGACTGCCTCAGGACCTTTCTGTACACCTCCTGATATAAATTTCCTATAACTAGATTAATCCTGTTACAGTTTTGTCTTGGTGGGGGGAGCTCACTGGCTAGGGATCAGCTTCAAAGTCAACTGAGACGTTTTCTTCTCATCTATTCATTAGAAAATATTTCATAGGTTAGTTTGGTGAGAACTGGCTTGTTTGTAGAGACATTCTTAATCCCTGTGCTTTCTAGAGTGCTTTGGTAGTTGCAGGAAATGACCATAGAAGATTCGTGATTCTAAGTCAGGGACCGATATCCTGAAATGGACCGAGTAATGTGTGGATGATGAGGGATGGTTTGTTAGCTGTAGAAGCTGCAATCTGGTAACAATAACACCCATTCTAAAAACCCTACATGAACACAAAGTCAAGCACATGGGATATCTGCAGACACATATTCTTTATGTACCATTATATTGTCCAGTGCTGCTATAAATACTGCTGTGGCCCCATATCCGCAAACATGTCTCAGTATGTCACAACATATCGGCTGTGGTTGGTGTTGTTAGTGCAGGAGCAGGGTAATTATTCTGACCTGAATCATAGAGGATATGGGTTATTAATTGGTGTTATGTACCAGACTAATATTGTTATTCCCAAATCAATTATGTTCAATATAATCATATATACACATGGGGTGCATGTTGCAACTTAAAATCACGGGTCTGACTGTTCTAATGTTTAATCCATACAAATTACCCATTAGCACCATATTAAGGAATAACACATTCAAACCTGCTTTTCCTTTAGCATCATGAGCCTTGTCAATAGTTAGCGATTTCCCCAATTCGTCACAGCTGCTAATATGGTTAGAGAGAATGTTCTGCATCAGTAGTCCCCCAATGTATTACTCATAGCCTAAACCACATTCCACTTTCATTATACTACTGCAAGAGAATTGGCCTCTGGAGCCAAACATCATTTCGCATATTATACTTATAGCTGCTCAACATAGGAAAGGGTTGCTGGCCTTTGAGATA
Organism: Harmothoe impar; assembly: GCA_947462335.1. Taxonomy (NCBI): domain Eukaryota; kingdom Metazoa; phylum Annelida; class Polychaeta; order Phyllodocida; family Polynoidae; genus Harmothoe; species Harmothoe impar. The sequence continues at coordinate 78,706,812 of OX381705.1, forward strand.
AACCAAACTCAGAGGCGCACTGCATGGAAGTGCCTGCAGTCCATACAATTATTCACTCTAGTTTTTGTTTGCATTAAAGGGAATTTGATCCATTATGAAATTTCAATTACAATCCATAAGCATAATTATTACCTGATGCCAAGTGGCCTTTTTAAATGCTCTTTTCAGTTTAATGGAATTTTATGGTTGTATGGCATTGTGTAAATTCCTTGACATCAAGGCAGAATGCTCATGGTGAATAATGTGTTTTAAGTTGTATTACCCAACCAGATAACCCTCTCAAGTATTTAATGACCTATCAAGTCATCATAGTCAATTACACAGTCAAAGGTGAAGATGAAGCAGAGGAAGGCAGAGAATGAAGAAAAAAGCGGGAAAAGAATATCTTGTATGTCACATGAGAAAAGAGGTCTAAAGGGGCATTGCGTTGGCCAATGTGACTCATAGATGGGAAAACCTTTTTCTCTTGGGATGCTAGAGAGAGATAAGGACCTCCAAGAAGTATATTATAACATGCGCTCAAATCCCAGCCCCAATCAGTGCAGTTCAAATGTGAATGTTTCAAAAGTCAGGGATCAGCTAACCTTTTGTCTTGGTAAAAAGACTGCATTTGGTGCTTAAAGCAAGACATTACATTAGTGTGCCTGTAGGTTAGGCACTGCCATGTAACAAGGACGTTTTCTGCAAACTGCAAACCCTGAAGTAGAAAGAAGGGTCATTAGGGAAATAATCAAATATCACTCAAAGATGGGTAAGACGTGTAGCAGTGGAATGATGGCAGAGGACAGAAGGCAGACGGTAGTGCTGGATTTGTGAATTTGTGCCTGAAGTATACATGTGCTGCCAGGTGATATGTCACTAATTACAAAATATATAATTTCTATCGTTGTTTATCATTTCGTATGTTATTGTGCCATGTGACTGGCATCACTAATACAATAGAACAGCTTTTGAAAAACATCTCTAAACATCCTCCTGTCATAATTTTACCCACTTGGAAATTTATCCAAGTATTATATACATGGTCACAGGCTTTTGATATTTGATAATAATTGTGAAAATATTGATACAACTTTTTTCATGGGGATGCCGAATATGTTGTCCATGCCCTGGAAACAAATTCCCGTGAATTCCCCCTGAATAACAAGGGTTGAACTGGGGTCAGACCCGGGATTAACCCGGGTTTTATTCCCGTGATTTCACGGGATTCTGTGAGCAAAAATTCCCGTTAAATCACGGGATTCCAAGAATCCCGTGATATGAGGGTATTTTCACTAGAAATCACGGGATTTTTTTGTAAATTCAGAGCAAAATCCCCAGTTTTAACTTTGAATATCACAGGATTTACGTAGGGATTCATGCAATATCACATGGGATGTTTTAAATTGATCGATTTATTCAATATGATACCCTCATTGATGCCATGTCATTCGATATTCATAGCTACTATATAGTTATTATATTTTCACATTATTTAGTCACTAGTTATAAAAAGTAAATTATGTATTTGTTGGTATAAACTGAATTCCTTATAAGCAATGAACACGCCAGTAACATTTTTCAACTTTTATTTACAAAATACATAGATCTGCATGATATAAGCCTACATAAATATTCTAATAGGAAACTGAGATCCTCGCTTGGCCTAATGTAAGGGATGATAAGAGGACGAAAGGTAAAATAAAGGCTTGTATTCAGTATCATAATCAGACAGGTCCATTGGAAATGTTTTCTTTTGCCTAACCATTGGACTATTGATTATATTCGAAATGTGTGAGCAGTAGGGTCTTCTCCAATGCCATTAAAATAATCCTGGACTAACTGTACTGTTGCGGAAGAGGTAGATAAAAATACACTGTGCTCCATTTAATCGGCAGACCAGTAGGAAAAAGCAAGTTGTTATTTTCATCACTTCAAATTTGTTTATAGATGATTTTGGTGTTATAATTACTATCTGCAAGTAACTTTGGATTATAATTGTCTAAAACATAATTCAAATGAGAAATGGGGGGGGGGCATGACATGGCCTGCATTACTGAAATGTTTCACATATTGTGGTAGACAGCACTAGGCCTATAGGCTACATAGCCAGAGACGTGAGTTGATAATACCTGTGCTGTCACCTTCTGTGAAAGCTAGAACTAGGCCTATATGGTTGTAGTGGGTTTCACTTTGCATCTTTTGTGCTGGGGAGTTTGGCTTCCTGTACCTGAATGACAAGACATGTTTTCAAGGTCACTCCAGTAAAGAACCTTCCAATCTTCACAGGACTTAAATGTTTACTTGCTAAGTATCCAACACATAGGTAATAACTCCAAAAACCTTTGTATAAGCCTCAAATTAAAGGTGGTTCTGATGTACACTTTACGTTTCTTAAGGTACATTTTGTACATGAAATATCTCCATACTAATTCACATTAAGTGGCAATAATTCATTTTCGATGGTTGAGGCTCGTTGCCTCCAGCAACGGTCACGTGATCATTACAAGCCTGTGCCCATGACTCCATTTCTTGACCTGTGAAAATACAAAACAAGAATACAAAGATTAGGATTAGAATATACAATCAGGATGTAATGGTGATATAGTTTAATCCATCATTCTTTTGGACATTTTTTTAAGTGAGCCTAGGCAGAGCCTAGCCAGAAGCCATGCAGTGGCTTCTGGCTAGGCTCACAACAGCTATACGGGGTAGAGGATAGGAGTTTTTCTTTGTGCAACCATTCAACTTTCGATGTGTCCTATGTGTGTTTAGAGCGGTACATGGTACAGGCCTGGAAGTCTGTACGCAAATAACAAGGATTAAGGTACATTAAGGCCGTCTGCTGGACAGCTAAGTCGCTGGTGAGGGAAGGTAAGGGTCGGCTATTGGCATTTATGGGATTATGTAGGCCTATGTGTATAAAGCACTATGCAGCCATAAAAGAGTTATTAGTCATCGCAAGTATGACAAACCACCTCACACCTCCCTAATCCTCAGTAGGCCTAAAGCCAATTTTTTTTTAAGTTTCGTTTGTGGTAACCCAACCAGGTCTAGCAACAGTGCCGAGTGCCCCTATTCTTTTCCTTTTCTAAGTTTTTTCCTACTTTCCGTGTTTTTACAGTTTGTAAATCGGACAATTATTAAGGATTTAATGGAATAACATCCCCCTTATAAAAAAGTCCTGTTGTGAAATACTTGAATATCACTCGTAACTCCATTCTAAACTGTAATATCAATCATTGCTCTTAGTCGCAAATCCTTCTGAAACATTTTAAATAATCCTAAATTACAAATAAACCCTCCAATCACGACTTACATAAGTTACAAATGCAGTTAACTATATGAAATATACGATCAAGGTTGTATAGATATACATGTACACACAAGAACACACAGAGATGTGGAATCCATTGACTAGGAAACGAGTGATAATAATACTATGCAACCTGTTTATTGATTCACTCCATGCAATTCTTACCATTGAATAACCTAGAATTCATTCCCTTATTATTAAATGTGTTTTGTTAAATATAGGAAGCCATTGACTTACAACAGACATCTCGTATCAAGCTACTTCCGGTCATTTTGGCCTGTATCAGAGTATTCTAGGGGTCACCGTATCAGAAGCCTTCCGGCCTCTTCACCAGCGTATGAATATATGTAAATCCATTGTTGATGTTTTGATTGACTCTCCTCGGGCTGTAGGCTGTAGGCCACAGTGGCAGCGGCCCCAGTGGCAGCTAACCATGACTGCCGAGTCGCGCTGAGACGCAGTCCGTCCTCACCATACCAGGTTGGGGTGGGGGGAGAGAGAGGGGTGGGGGTACAGTAGCCGCTATGCTTAGGTCAGCAGGAACCGGCCACCTGGGCAGTAGGCCTCTTCTCTGGTGGGGGTCAGCAGGATAGGTGGCAGTTAACCATGCCTCCTCTCCGCATGTACACTGTTTGGACTGGGGGAGGGGTGAGCCTAGGGGCCTAGTTGTTGCCATTGTTGTTGTTGAAGGGTCTGTGGCGACCAGCAGGGTGACTAAATACTCAGAAATGAGGGTTATATTTTGGTTATTCTGAGTGGATTATGGTTTAATTGGCTTCCTTTTTTAATAACTAACATATTTGAATCGAACAGCAAGCCCAAATTGTATAAATAAAGGAAATATACATGTCTAATGGGGTGGACTCTTTTCTTTCAGTGTAGTCAAAAGACCAGAAGTGCTATGGCCATCATCTGCTTCAATCCAGTCAGTAAACACACACAAAATGTCTAATTTCTCCTTTTTGGGTCATTTAATAATAAGTACAGTAATATTAACAGTGAGGGTGAAGTCGACGTATCACGTATCGACTTTTTCCCGTATCATTCATCGGCGTATAACGCCTCAGAATGATACGGGAAAAAAGTCTCAACGTGATACGTCGACTTCACCCTCACTGCCACCATTACTGTCTACATATCAAATGACACAATTCTGGGTTGATTGTTCCACTCATCCAGAACGACAGAGGTAGTAAACACGTGGCTGTAACTCACTTTGCCACTGCACTGGCAGGGATTTTTCTGAAAGCAATAAGTAGTCTTGAAAATAGGTGCATCATTACACATAGAGATTTAGGAATTTCATATAATACGCACAATGTTCTTGGATTAACTGGTTTTATGTCATGTGGACGTTTTGTAGAATAGTATTGTTTACAAAGTTCTTCCATTTAGGTATAGCAGTCGACACTCTATGAGGCATGGTAAAGCTTAAAATTCGATTTACAATTTAGTAGTAATATACGTACGTGTTCTTGTTGGCTTCTGGCACCTTTGGCTGAGAAATTGTGGTGACCGGTTCTACTGACATCCAGTTGAGAATGAGAGGTCAGTACAGGTGTAGCCGTCTGACCACCCCTCCTCTGAACTTGTATAGCTAGTTTGGGAATGACCAGTTTGTGTCAAAGGGGGGGGGCTGCACAATGATGCCTAAATGCAAAGGAAACGAGTTCTATGGGAGGAGTAGGGGAGGCTGTCCTCTTTCTGCCCCGTTTCTTCTTTTTTATTGGGGAGGGGGGGGTGGGAGTTAATTTATATATGCATACGATAAGGGGCTGATAAGCTTGATAGGGAAATCTCTCACCCAGTGCACGGCATAGCAGATCAGAAACGAGAGGATTATTAGCAGGGGGAGGTTTAAGTAGATACGTGTGGATTGTATATTTGGAACATTCGAGACATCCTCTCTAGGCCATAACATTCCCTATATCTACAGGGTTAACGTGCCCCCCTCCCCCCCCCCCATTGATAGCATAAATGGCTGCCCCTTGGTGACCTGAATAAACAGCATTTTTAGGTTCTATAATTAGCAGGTCAGACAGGCGGCCTCTGGTACTCTGCAATAGGTACGAGTTCTCTGATAGGGAGTGGTTATTTGTTGTACTGTGGTTGGAGGGGGGGGGTATTATCTTTTAACCCAATTTCTTAGCTCAATATCCTGTATTTGATGGGGTAATATTCCTACCTCAGACACAGAGTAATATTTTCCCACACCTCACTGTGTATCTGCATGTTTATCCATGAATGAGTTTTGCAATTTATCAAAACGATGCACCCCACCATTCAGTAACAAATGGCTTTCCCATGAAAGTGTAGAGGTCTACCTTGTCTCGACATTGTCAGCAGCACACAGGTTCGCACCAGTTATATAATGGGTTAGATCCCGTGATTTATACGTGAATTTACCTAGTGAATCCCGTGTTTAAATTACGGGATTTTCCCGTGAATTTTTGCTCACAGAATCCCCAAATGATCCCGGGAATTTCTCGTTATTTGTTACCAGGGTGTCCCTCTATTCTTAGTATGCCCTCATAATGTTATTCTGCCCTCATAAAGTTCAAATAGCTTATTCCCAGCCAAGGGAGCATAACCAGACCTCTTCGACACTGCTTCTTTCAAGCCTGCTTCCAATTCCTGCTACCGTATTAGTTGCACATATATAACATAATAATATTATACAAATCTGCCATCTATCATCTGTCCCATACCAAAATTAACCATCTCACTACGGGCAACTCCTCCAGTTAATGAGACAACTAATCAATAATCTATGCAAGCTGTCTTTGATTTGGAGTTCTACGCTATACGTGTTATAGCTTCCTTTTCCCCAGCAGTGGAATCTTTACAATACGTTTGTTATCGAGATAAGCCTATAAACACCTCCCTCGTTTCATTCAAATGTCACTTTGCTGATGTGTGAAGAGAACATTAAGTGCTTCTCTGAAATGGATGTATACCAGAGGCTCTGCAGTTCACCCTTTTAGCACTGGGTGGTATCACTTGCTTGAACAATAAGTCCCCCCCCCTCCCCACCCATCCAACACTATCTCACTCTAAATGATACCAATCATGACAGCTATGCATAAAATAAAGCGCTTCATATCAGTTGACACTCTACTATAGTTCATCGTTTCCTCAATTTGTATTAGTAGTGTTACAGTGGTACCATTATCCCCAAACCTACTGTGCAGCCAAATGTCAAACAGCTAAGGGAGCCCCTTTTAGCATTGCGAGTGGTACAGTAAACCTTTTACAGGAATCGACTCAATGGCGGATTCCACCTTTTCTATAGGACAGCTTTTCTTCCCCAGTATTCCCTGCGGTATTATCGTGCAGCAGTTATGCTGTGACATATCGTGTCAGGGCACAGTGTGAGGTAATGAACTAATCTCTAAGATCAGCCGGTGAAGAGGTGTGTGCAGCTCTTACCAATGCTCTGGTTTTGTGCCTTTGTAGGCACTACTCCCGAGTCATACCCCTCTTTCTATAGCATAGAGCCATTATGTCTTCTACAGTGTATGTTCTCCCATCCCCTGTATAACAGCATAGTATAGGGTGGCTAGAGTATACGTGTTCGGCACACTCGGAATAAAGACACTGTGAATATGAATTGTTACAAAATAATTTACTGCCACAATCCACAAACTCTGTATTCTATCACAATTTCATGAACAAAGTATATCTCATTTGTTTATGTCGTAAACCATATAATCTCTCCTAGATGTATTACTGACATTATGTAGTCATTTGGACAGTTATTTCTGACTCAACACCAGACACTTTGTTCGGTCTGTGAATGTCAATAAATGCTTCCAAATATCCTTCTCAATATAACAAATAACACTAATCTGGGCTATAGATAACAAAAGTAATAATCTCAATTTCAATACTTAAATATCAGTGGCAACTATAAGCAACCAGAGATTGGGGCACCTTGAGCATGATTCAATGTTCCCAAATCGTTGTGATTCAATGTACCCCATGCTAACAATGGTAGATAAGACTGATGTTATTCAAATTACATAACACACCCAGGAGGAAAATGAAGGCCTATTCAAGTGAAAGCTTGAACATTTTCAAATGAATAGCAAAGAGAGTGGGTGGTTCAACCTGCATGGTTGGTCAACGTGCTCCAGTTTCCCCTACACTTATACCACTGTAACCTTAAATCAACAATGTTTATCTCATCTTGGTGCACCTATATTGATTCGGAGGCTGTAGGATTAGCAGGAAACAATAACGTAAAAGGCAGTTGAGTCCCCAACACGAGCAGAGCATATTGATTGATGATCTAAATTTAAACATATTCTTTGCCAATAAATTCACTAGCTTTATGAAAGCAGAAATAGGACTTACTTTAGTCTGAGATGCACCACAGTTATTTGCAGACAATGTTACCACTGAGGTCAACTCAATAGTGTGATGTTATAATGAGACAACCTAGGAGAGTAGTTGACGACCAAATATGATTGGAGGACTACTTCTACTTATACCAGATTCATATTTATAAGAACTCTATTATCCCCCACCCTAGTGATTTGCACCAACTGCTACCATTGAGCATGATCTATATTTGGGGGCTTCCATAAAATATGTACGCATGAAGGGTGGTGGGAGGGGTCTATTTTCTGAAAGTCTTTGCGTACATAAACACTTTATTTTAATGTGTACAGGAACTTCAGGGGGGTGGGTGGTCAATTTCTGGAGAAAATGTGAGTATATACTTTATGGAAGTCCCCTTATGAAGATCATAATGAGGCTGCTCCCATAACTATGAGTTGACACCAGAGTATGAATACCTGAGCACTTTAATCCTAATGACAGTTCAATGAGAGGTTAACATTATCCTAGACTCCCAACCGACCCTTCATCCTCCTACAGGCCCCACTTGAACCCCAATGTGGCCCACAGTGACAAGCAACGTCCGGAGACCCAGACAGTCCTTGACAGGCTCAACAGCTGAATAATACACCACCCAGACCTAAGCAGCTCCCCATTATCTACTTAGGTTGCGGTATTACAACACAATGCCATAAGCTGATGGGAGGTGCTATGAATTTTCTGCTCCCTCTCCTTCCACTGTACTGCCAGTGGAAAGGATGAGTTTCAACGTATCAGCAATCACAATATGGATAAACAAAACAGAATACTGCTTCACCAATGCAATGAAATTAGAGGCTTTACTAGGTAGTGTCTATGTTGATTATAATCAAACCTAGGTCAGACAAAAATAGTCCCATAATGAAAAGTAAGTAAAATGAATAGAAAATAAATCTGACAAGCCTACACTCTAAAAACAGTGTGTTACGTTTACACACTTTTCAACACACTTTTCTGAAGCCACTTTTAACACACTTTTTTTTGGTAACACACGACACACTTTTGGCAAAAGTGTGTTGAATCTAAAAAGTGTGTTGGTGTACAAAGTCATGGTATTGAGGAGGTGGGGATTAAAATAGCTGTTCTACACCTCACAGAGTATGTCAGGTGCCGTGGCTGAGTTGTCTAGGTGCTGGCACATGAGTCCTGTCCATGCAGGTTCGAATCCCTTGACAAATATTTTTTTCTCAATATTAAATATGATTACTTTCTACATGGGTTAAGAGTTAAATTAGTATAGATTTATTTAATTTCTTGTTAGGGCTATTCATGTTCATACTGTGCATATACTGTGTCTCACTTTTAAAGGCTTCTTATATCTAGGAAAAGTGCTTATTGAACCGCTCACAATAAAAGTGGGAATAGAAGATTACATCAAAACTGAGTTTGTATTGACAGTAAACAAGTCTTAGTCAACCACTGTGAACACATCCTAGCTTCTGACCCTGGCGAAACTGACACACCTGATAACCAACTGGTGACTGTAGCGCAATGTGCCATGACCGTACCACCGTCAGATAGCGTGGGATGGCTGCTCTCACAACCTTTTCTCAGTGTCTCCAGTGGTCCATTGCAGCCTTTTCCCCTCCCGGCTAGGACCACCTTCGTCAACACTGATATCTGCTATCTCTTTACCAGTCGCAAGTGTATTATGCTTCTACGGGTTGAAGCGGATCGGTGCAAGTCTCATGGGAGACCAGGACACTGAAGGTTCACCGCAGTCTGTCTACCGACACTTACAGACGCGACTCTTGTCAGGACAACTTGTTTCATTTGGGAAGATTTGGTGCCAGGTCTTCTCTGGGGATCGAACCCAGGACCTCTCACACACTTGTCCAGCGACTCGCCCACTAGGCCACCAAATCTCCTTGTACAATCATGGTGTATTCTCCCCTCAAATAGGTACCAGAACACACAACAGTGAGGAGACACAAAGTATTCTCAGAGATCACACAACTTCTTACCAGTTACCAGTAAGCTATATAACTTACCTTGGGTATTAATTTGTTATGACAGGAAGTGATTCTTAGACAATACAAAGACCGCCTTTATTGAGGGATGCCAATGCACTGACTAATAATAACATAATTTGCAGGGCTTGATATCTATAATAAAGACAATAGTTAATCAGCCATTAATAGGCCCTGCTTTTACAGCCTTGCAGAGCCTCTAATAAGATCTTACATGTGATGGTTATTTGGTTTACCCAAAGAACATGTGTGTATAGTTGAAGAGAAAAAACTACCCATCTATTTCCAATATGGATTGAGTGAGTTTGCTCATTCAATGAGATTCAAATAATACAGTTTTTGTATGTATCTCATTGCAAATTAACCCCTATTAAATAGGTGTTATATCTTTCATTGTGGTAGAGGGGATTGGTTGGGGAGGGGGTTGTAAAACAGTTCAACCTCTCCTGAGGTGGAAAAGAAATTTGACCCTTCTTGAGGGGGGGGGGGCTAAAATATTATGGTCCTTCTTAGAAAATAAACATCTCCATTTGACAGTGAGCCCCATTGGGAATCAAGCCAGGGATCTTTAAGTTCTCAGTCCAAAGACTTGCCTACTGAGCCACAGCGACAGCTACTATATGGCTGTAAGAATGTAGCATAGGTGCATGATAGACATTTACTGCTGCTGCCCCCTTTTGTATATGATACACACCTCTCTGACCACAAGTGTGTAAGCAGGTAAGTGAGTTGACAAAAAGTGTGTTACAATTCATAAGTGTGTTAAATCTCAAAGTGTGTTGCAAATTTATGTGTGTTACTCTTTAAGCATGTTCCCACAACACACTGTTCTTAGAGTGTAGACACTTTGTGTCCCACTTGTGTGTAACTATAAACTGAAATGTATCTATATAAAAATATATGTACGTATAAACACATAATATATGTGGTGATTTGGGTTATGTCAATTAAGACACTGATAGGCAGTTTCCATGTGGGAAGTCAGAGGTTGAGGCTTTTATTATCAGAACCTTAGGTTTCCAATAGGCCTGTACCTCTGGGAGACGGTCTGCAGGTATGTCTAAATCGGGTAAGTGAGGTATTTTACACCCACCTAGAAGCACTAGTAAAACGTATTCATGGTAGCACAGACAGAGAACATCTCTGTAGTCACACACTGTACTGAATTGATTACAACTTATCAGGTACAAATGCTGTAGCCACATGTTCTAAAGAAACCAGATTTCCTGAGGCCTAATTGAAAGCCCCTTAGAATTGATGACATTATGGTATGATCAGATTCTGTAACCGGGCTAGTATTATTCGGATTTTAGTTTTTAACTGTGAGTAGAAGTCCTGAATTACCAGAGGTAGCTCTGATTGTCATAGACAGGATGTGATTTTACACCAATCGTCCTCATAGCTAAAATATTTATGACAATGTGTACATAGAGGGTATCCTTGTGTATACTCATACAGGGTGTGTTTATCAGAGAGAGTTACTTACTCAGGCGCCCAAGAGTCCCAGCCTCAAGTCAGGGCTCAGCAAACTGTATTCTCGAAGCCTTATGATCAGCTATAAAGTCATTAAAGTCAGTCATCTATTATTACCTGCCTTTAAGTAAGGCAGCACCCTTTGAAGGAGTGGCTTTGTACGTGTCATCAGAAAAAATCGTAAGAACAATTTTAATTTATATATTAACTGTTTATATTTTAGCATTGCAACAATGGCAGAGGACATGGAAGATGGTGATGCTGGTTTTGTAAATTAGCAGCTGAAGTAGTTTTCTGCCAGTTAATAAGGTTAGAAATACCTATTGCATAGGTTTATGCGATGGGTTAATGCTAAGCTTAGTAATTTATACACAAGTCCAAAGGTACATTGAGTAACATTACAATAAGGATAATATGTACCTGTAGGCAGAGAGCAGCGCCCTGCATTTCCTGTCTAAAGTGGCCCTGTCTCAATTCTAATAAGAATGTGTAGTCAATAACAGTTGTGGAGCTATCATGTGAAGGGTGAACATGATTTGTGTCTGTGAGCATGACTGGTGATAGGATGGAGATAGATTTCCCTTCTTACACAATGAGTGTCCCTGTAATACAAACTTTGTGATACAGATGGAAGCTTGTCTATACAGTGTGTGTGAGGTAGGGTGGTGGGGATCAATATAATTATCGGCTCATCTCTTTATTTAACATCAAGGTGTAGGAATTAAGAATGCAGGGCTTAAGTCTCTCATTTAATGACAGGGAGTATGGATCTCATACATAAATGAACAAATACACTGACCGAATCTGAAGTACTAGAAATTAGGTTGTTGAGATGAGACATTAAATGGAAATAAATGTTATAAAAATTTTTGAAAAGGGATGTTCCATTCTCACAACTTGATACTAAACAAAAGCTCTATTATTAGGGCAACCTGATCAACAAATCTATCTTCGAATTCTCTCCCAGTCATTGTAGTGTGTCAAGACAGCACTGATTGCTGATTTTAGGTCGATGCTGGCATCGACCTGAAATGGGTCTATACAATGGGATAAGAATCGCATCATATTCATTACACTCTCAGACTACCATCATACAGATCTAATTCATCGCATTCTAATTGGTATCACTGGCCCATATGAAAGTGAATTGTCCATAAAAATAGTAGTGTTAACCATATTTGTACACACGTCATGCAATGTTATGTTATAGAATGATTTCTATTGACGCATGGAGTTTGGTAAATAATAGACAGACTAGGGCTGCGGATGGTCCTTTAATTATCACATATCTAACACACACACAGAGGATTAGAAAATCGCCCCCAGTAAATGCAGTTAATGAATGGAACATGATTCCTTCTAAAATTAGATTGTCTGAGAGTAAAGAAACTTTCAAGAGGGCATTGAAGAAAACAGTTAAGAAATTCTTTGTAAAGAAGTGGCTGTATATATTGCAATTCACCAATGAAGCACCTGAAAATATTTATATCAATATTGAGTAGATATTTTATTTCTCAAAACTATTATTAAGTGTTATTCACCCGAAAAGAGCTAGTATTAAAACAGTTCCTTTGGGCAATATCTGTTTGTATTAAAACAATTTATGTGTATATATATATATTGTAATTATTCATATACTTTGGGTTATTAGGAGATATTGTGCATTATTATTTAACTTGTTCTGAAATGTTATACTTGAACTTCATGCTTGCCAGGTTTCATCACCCAACACCCCCCCCCCCCCATTTAAGTAATATCACCCAAGAATTGTTTAATTCTTATTCATCATTATATAAGCTAAAAGTAGATGTGTTAATGTAAAAAATTGAATGTTATTATTAAGGAATGAATCGTATCTACTTGTATTCCGACTGAGGAGACTATTGATATCTGCGTTAATTTGTAGAAAGTTCTGTTCAGTATAATAAACAATTAAATTGAAAATTGAATTGAATATGAACCATGTACCCAGTCTGCCAATCCTATGTACTCTAATGTAGCAACATGATTTATGTTTTTTTCAGCCTGCTATCACGGGCGGATTTTCATCATTGTGGCTGCAAGTATATAAAGCAACATTGTCAGTGTTTAAGGCCAACTTTCTAAAGAGCAGCAACTGAGACTACCAATGCCTCTAACTTTGCTTCCTGCTTGGATTACTTTGCACTGCCTGTGCTGCGAGATATTGGCTCAGGGCACAGTGTGAAGTGATGTAATCTGCAAGGTCATAAGGTGAGGAGGCATACAGGCAGCTCCTACCTAGGTCCCTAGGGGAGTCTGTTTGTAGTCCCTACCCGCCCTTCTACAGCATAGATCCCTGCCTTCTATAGCAGACTAGCCCTATCTTCTGTATAACAGTATAGTATTGGGTGTCTGGAGGGTATTTCACAGATCAGAGGATGTGATTGTAAAGGCTGCACTGACCAGTGCAGCGTCCTAAGACATGTATAGACACCCCCTACTTCCTCAACTTTCTATACCTACTATACACTGCTCCAGGACCTTTCTGTAGACCTCCCAATATAGATTTCTCATGACCAGATTAATCCTGTCACCGTTCTGTCCCGGGGCTTCACTTATTAGGGATCAGCTTCAAAATCAACTGAGACCTTTTCCTCTAATTCATTTGTGAGAAAATATGAGTTAGTTTGGTGACAACTGGGTAGTTTATATATATAGAGACACTTTCAGTACCCATGCCAGCTTGAGTACTTTGGTAGTTAAAAAAACTATAATAGCAGATTTGTGATTCCTGGTCCTGGTCAAGCCAAGTCAGGGACTGATTTCCTGAACTGCACAGAGTGAGGTGTGTATGATGAGTTTTTTTTATCACCATGTTAGCTTGTGCAAACAGCTATAAAGGTTGATAATCTGGTAACAATAACACCTTAACAGCCCACATGGACACTAAGTCATGCTCAGCACACTTGACCACAAGTTGGGATCTGATAGTAATACTCTCACTACAGACCCCAACCTAAACAACGGCTTTGCAAGGATTTAGCCACAACATAATCAGCAAACAGTGGCTGGGGGTGGTGGGATTAGTGAGGGAGAAATAGACAGAGCTGCACGCTAAAGTGGCTGAGTCACTGGTTACTGCACGAGTGGTCCTTGGGCTGTATTGCACGCTGGCCGTAGGCCTAGTGCAATACAGCCCAAGGACCACAAGTGCAGTAATTAGTGAAGAGGGCACTTTAAATTGACGATCTGTATTTATTTCAGGGTATTTCGATGTAAAATAGATATGTAGTCTATGTTTCTTTACTTCCACGATGTTTTTTTACTTCCGCAGCGTTTGTTTAACTCCGTCGGCCGCCATTTTGAATTTCGCAGAGGTCACATGACCCTCGGTAGCCTGGCGACCCCATGGCGACCCCATGGCGACCCCTGGGAGCGTGCAATACAGCTACAGCGTGCAATACAGCCTAGGGTTATTGTACGCCTCACTCACATACGACCCTGCCATTGCTTTAGCATTGATAGATCGTATTCACCATGAAATAAGGATAATTATGGTCAATTCTAGCCTGAATGACAGGGATATTGGTTATCAACTTGCTTTATTTCCTAGACTAATACTGATAACACTAAATCGATTCTGTGCAATATAGTGCAAATACACATGGGGTGCATGTTGTAACTTGAATTTACTGGTCTGACTGGTCTTATGTTTAGTCTATACAAATTAGCCATCAGCATCACAAGGGATAGTATATTTAGACCTGCTACAGCCTACTTCTATAGCATCATGCGCCTTGTCAATAGTTAACAATTTCGACAGTTTTTCGCAGCTACTATATAAACAAAGTTAGAGAGAATATTCTGCATTAGTAGGAGCCTAATGCAATAGTCATACCCTGACTCACACACCACCCTTCCTATACTACTGTAAGAGAATTGGCCTCTGGATACAAACACCACTTCATGTGTATAACTTTTCAACATAATAGTTGCCCAGAGGCACACTGCATGAAAATTCCTACTGTCCATACAATTATTCTTTCTAGTTTTTATTGTCTTTAAAGGGAATTTGATCCGTTATGAAATTTCAATTACAATCCATAACCATGAATATCCCCTGATGCCTAATGTTCTGGCCCTTTTAAATCCCTTTTTCAGTTTAATGGCACTTTGCGGTTGTATTGTATTTTCTAACTTCTCTGACACCAAGGCAGAATGCTTTTGTTATTTCCTGGTGAATATGCCGTATCCCATCCTGTCATGTAACCCTTTCCAGTTTCTAATGGCCTATCAAGTCATCAAATTACATTGTTAAACAATACATTTATTTCATCAATTTTAGGCTTACAAGGAACAGAGATGTAAACTAGTTTTCTAATTAGAGATGACCCTCAGTTGTAAACAATAGCTCAATACTGGGCACATTAGCACAGCGATTATTTACAAATCAACTCTCAGTCAAGAGGTAAAATAAACATATTGTGTATCATATTCAGACAGTCTCATTTATCTAAAGAATAAAGAATGATATTATTCACGTCGAGACTTTCTCTTGACCTATGCATGATGAGGAAACATGTGTACAGGCAAGGGAAAAGGATACTCCGAGGAAAAAGCCAACTTTGAAATTGATATCATAAGCTTTTCAGTGATATATTACACTAGAAGATATTATTTCTAGTTTTTGAGAAATGGCTTCATGAATATGTGTGGGCATCACCCTTTCCAAAATCCCAATAAGCTCTATATCTCATATTTTCCAAGATATCCCTATTTAATTAGCATTATTTATGATAATTAGAAATGTATGATATATTTTCATTCTTTAAGTCATAAAATTCGATCTAGGAATGGTAATTTTATTTTGTTTTCACCATGGCAAACCTCAGAAATCATTCTATCAATTTATGTCTTAATTTCCTCTATTTGGAATAAAAATCATGTTTCCATGGCAACACATAACAACAAGCACACCCATTCAGGCTTTAAAACGTTCCTTTTACCTTCCAAATATAGAAGCTTTTTACCAAAAATGGAATGTTTTATGTAATCCTATTGAATTCTCCAGAAAAAAGTACCCAAGAGCAATTTTTAGCCTAATTCTTTCATTTTAGGCCATAGTGGCGCCCCCTGGTGGCTAAAATCGGAACTAATCCCGCGGGGACCATCCTTTCTGCTTGGCTGCTCACACATAGTGTTACAAATACAAGCAAGAGTGAACGATGCACAATGCATTAACGTTACCCAACAAGCGAATATGGCCCATTATGATCATGTCTATCACCGCTTGTCCATCGTGAACGGTCAGACTATGACAACAGGAAACGTCTCTGAGACCAGATTGAACAGCCGACCTTTGATAAAGGCTTTAGAACAACGGCTTGTTATGCGTTATAAAGCTGAAGAAGTAAAAAAACGGTTGTTACAGCTTTATAAAGATGATAGCTGGGGTTTCCTCAGATTATCGCGGACTTGTAGAGTAAGATGGACGAAGTAGTAAGGATTTGTTCATGCTGTGTCTACGTCCATGAATTATCCTTCAGTGCTCTTAAGAGACGTACAAATACTCTCTCCTTAGGCCATATACTACCCTTGCTAATAAATGATATGATGAACCCCCTGAAAGTATTGTCCCGTCTGACATTCATGCTTATTTCACACTGCACAAATGGTGTTGTCCCAATGAGCTGCTCAATAGCCCCTCTGCCAGGTTCTCCTCACACCCCTTGTGGTGGCTGGGAGAACATTAATTGTGCATACACTACAAACAATGCCACATATTTACACGTAGGCACTGCCATTAGCAGCTGATTATTCATACATTCACATATTATATGGACAATACACATCACGGATATGCTAGATCTACTCATCTGGGCACCACATGTTAACTGTCCCATACAGCCATGTGATAATAGCTCCCATAGGCGGCCTCCATCCTCCTGATAATGAGACATCCAATCAATATTGTGACTCATCTTTGTCTCTGACCATGCCCCCTCCCTGTGGTATTATATCCACATTTTCACCACTTAGCCCTCCACAAAAGCTATATTATTGGGATCAGCTGATCATAATGTCCCATACTCTTTCACTTACACCATTGTGGCATGGGTGTGCTAAGAGAGTGCTAATTGTGTAGGTGGTGTCTGCCTGGTGACGTGGATCTATACCTCACCCTCATCTCCTCATCAATCACAAACATCCACCCCCACACACTAATATACACCCTAACAGGTTCATCATTTACATGAAAGGTGGCAGGAGACAATTGGATTTTGCCCAGTGATATTCTATAGTATAGATAACATTTATCAGTGTAACCCAAGCAATTGGATGAACGTTTTGAGTAAGCTTTAATAACATCTTAACTGAAATCAAAACTAACTTAATCAAAACTTAAAGTCTTCATGGTACTCGTCATTACTAAAAAAGGGAAAAAGGAGAGCCTCCCGACATATCAGCATATGCCAACATCTATATTTGGTGAGTATCATTAAGATTAAGATTAATTACGATTTTAATTAAGACTTACTCAAAACGTTTGTGCGTGCCCTCTGAACTAGGCCTCTTGAGCAGATGTTAGGGATTGAAAAATTGTAAGATTTTTTATTCAATCAGTAATCAAGGTTACACTGTGATTTTTAAAGTTTGAAGACATATAGGCCTACATCATATGAATACATGTATATGTATTTATTTATTTATATATATAATATGCACAGCTTTTAAACACTTTTAAACACATATTTGAACGTCCATCAAGTCTCCTTTATCCTGATATTTCTAGAACAGCACATACAGCAGCCACTGTTCCGTATAGTACCAGTACAGTACCAGTACTAGTGGATGTCCTACTGGGGGGTCGATCACCCTGCACCATCTGTGCTGTGATATATTGGCACAGGGTGCAGTGTGAAGTAATGTAATTTAGCGGGTGAGGAGGTGAGGAGATGTAACTTGCCCAGACCCCTTTGTGACCCCTATCCTGACATATTACAGCATTATAGGACCGGGGCCCCACACACCCCTGTGCTGTATAGGGTTATAGCCCATCCCTTATATAGTTATGGAGGAGGTGTTTTCAAGATCAGAGAAGCTGCATGGTTGTAAAAACCGTCCTGACCACCACACCTAGTCAACCCTCTGTAGACACCGCTCCTGCTACAGACACCTTATATATCGTGACACTCTGCACTCTCTCATGTACTCCCCAGTAAAGATTTCTTATGATTAGATTTCAGATCTTTCCTGTCACTGTTCTGTCCCGGGGGCACACACACCAGGCTCAGATCAGCTTCAAAGTCAACCACGACCATCTCCCTAGATGGAATAATATATCAATGTGGAAGTGTCAGTAGATTTGGTGTATACTCCAGAGGGGTGGTCAGGTCGGGTGTAATACAGTTTCCACGGGGGTAAACATTTGAGTTAAATATACCTCTACAGACAAGCCATCTAGTGCTGTGCCTTCATACATACACTGTGTACTGTCGTATAGATCCCAAAGATGCCCTGCAGGTCTATAATTCCAGATTGAGTACTATCTGATATATAAATGTCTCCTCCATTTAAACCCCAACCAAGTTAGGGATGGGCCAATAAGTAGGGACCAATATCGGCACCCACCAAAAAGGGCATTACATGGCGCACTGAGCACAGATTGATTTATATTGATGTTGGACATGCGTCGCCAAGCTTATTGAGCTGGTGGCGGCTGATAGGACGGCCACGGGGCTCTGTTATTGCAGACCACGAATATAGAGAATCAGCATACAGCAATAACACACTGGACATATGGGAGACTCACAGGGCCAGTGTTAGCAGCAGCTGAGGGGCAGGGTTATCAGAATATGATGACAGGGGCAGAGATGGAAGACTGAATGGCATCTGGAAAGGGATGGAGAGGGTATGGAAAGCTTGAGAAATGCAGAGCGGTAATGAGAATTATAAGGAGGAGATATAAGAGGGATTACTACACTTTTGAAGATGTATTAGAGGGCTGGTTAGGGTGCATTACAGGGCACTTAGCGTTTAGAAAGGGCATGTAAATAAATGCAGTTGTAGCTATCACTAATGTAAGCAAGATCTGATATGTGAAGTTATTATCATGTGAGATTAATGTATGCATATATAAAGGGGTAGTATACTGACCACAACACCACCTTAAAAATATATTACCAAACTCAAACTTCTGGGCTAATTATTACCCGCAATATGTCATAAAGCAGCACTTCTATAACAAAGCACACTTTTTACGACAAACAATCATACAATTTACAATATTACCCGCTCAGAGCCATTTATTAAGTTCTGCTAAAGATTTATTCAAGAAGACATCAGTTTATGCCATGGCCACCGTTCACTGGAGAACCTCGGTCGATCAGAGCCCAGTGGACGGTTGTCATTATAGGGCGTCAATGAACGAACCAGGTATAGGCCTTAGAGGCTTTATGAAAGCAGGAATTAACAGAGCACACATTCTGAAAGGGTCCCTTTCTATATATTGCTACCATTGAGCACGGTCTGTGGGCAGCTATACAATGAGACAGCCTGGACAGGTGTGGACATTAGCGTATGACTGGACGACCCTTTCTTACCATTGGCAGCTAGATTATCACCGAGCACGGTCTGTATTATCACCCCTGATGTTGACTCAATGGGAGGTTAAGTGTTGGTAGACCTGTATAACAATACGGTAGCACCAACAGGTGCTAGCAGCGGTGTATGAATAGGAGAGCAGCTCCACCTCGTCCCATGCCACCTCCCAATGCTCACTCAGAAAAGTCAGCGTCATTGTCGCTAAAACCACTCTCACCTGAAAGTCAGGCACTGTCTGACCTTCAGGTGAGAGTGGTTTTAGTGACAATGACGCTGACTTTTCTGAGTGTGTGGCGACAATCAGCTTCTAGAGACACAGACAGTTAGCTACTATAACAGCTGAATAATACAACATCCAGCCTTGAGCATCTCCCTATTATCAAATATTTGAAACTTAATTTGGAGCACAATGTGATCCCCCAGCAATTCTAGCTTGGATACCACAGCCTGGTTGGTGTGGTTCGGTTTTAGCAGATGTCATTCTCAGCATAGTTCTCAGCTCTCGGATCATTCTAAGCGCGTGAACTTTCAGCAACACATTTATGGTAATGAAGAACATTGAAGTCTCGACACTTTAATCTAGGAACCAGAGGCAGTGCTTTATAATTCTAATCTACATATAGAATGCCTGCTGCCAACTTGATGTGAATTGAAACACGAACAGTGATTGTTCTTAAGCCAATTTTGTAGGCACTCAGAGCGGAGCACAGTTTGGATTGTTTTTGTAAAGCCATGGAAATAATGAGTTATATATTTCCATTGCTAAAGCGCATGATTCAAACCTAAGCGCTAGTACCTAGTTATGTGCATCGTACCCAGTATAGCTGTTTAGTTTGAAGTGGTGAGTGACCGCCATTATGATATACACCTCACTTACCAGCAATAGGCAGGGCCTGACATGACTCTAATGGGTTCTGGAGAGGGAACGACACAGACAGATACAGACACCTCCCTGTCATTGTTTCAACGCACCATATTTGTGGTGTAGCTGTGGGAAAGGACTATTGTGTATGGACATGACTCGGTAAGGCCAACATACCAACCTGGAAATGGTTAAAGGTGGACAGGCCAAAGAATACTATAGTATATTCAATATGTCACCAGTCAGATTGGTGATAACACCAGTTAGAGTGTTTGGCCATTCTCCTCATCTAAACAATGAGCATCTTTGCTTAAAATCTATTGATTTTATCCGTGAAAACAAGGAGCTGACACAAAAGTTTGAGTTTACACATAATTATATTCATCCTGGTATTGTGTAAATACATATAGTCCGTTGTACATGCAAGTTCAGAAACTTCATGCAATAAATGTTTCATATTCTGCGAAATCGTGAAGAATATCGCTTAGTTTAGCTTGGATAATATGAATAATGGATGGACATCTTATAAAGAAGACTTCACTCCTTCCTGTCATACTATACACCGTGACTGATTGGCTGTGACAGAAAACTGAACAATGAGTGAACTGTTGACTTTTTCATGCTGAAAGGTTAGAAACAAATGACACAATATTGGGCAAGGTCCAGAACCACTGCACTGAAAACCTCAGGGTCGTCATTTTGACAATGCCAAAACTGACAACTTTAGGTAGTCAAAGTGACCACCTTAGGTCGTGATGGTGACTACCCATCTGAGCCATTCAGACCAAAGTTGTCACAATGACGACCTTAGGTAGTCACAATAATTAGGTAGTCAGAATGACTACCTTAAGGTTGTTAATTAAGGTATTGTCCATTTGAAGACCTAAAGTCATCAGTAATGACAACTCTCAAGTCCTAGGTTGTCCCAATGACTACCCTATGGTACATAATTCTATTCCTCACTTGCTACTTATGGCACACTACTGCCACCTGGTTTTTCATATTTGCATAACTATATCTGTCGTGAGATATACACTGGTGACAGGGAGCAGAGTGGTCTCTATATCTTTAGGGCCATCATTCTCACCCATTGGCAACTTATTTATAACAAGTAATGCTACTTAGTTCAATAAAGACTACACCAAATATGTGAAAAGGATGTCTCTCATTAAGAAGTAAACTAATTAGAGACTATATTCATACACCATTCTCCACTCCATCTGCCATTATTCATTTTGACTACCTAGGTCGTCATAATGACTAGGCTCCTTGCTCTGGGTTTTCAGTGTGACCCGATAAAGGCCCAATTATTGCAATTCTTAATGTTACCTTGAAAGGCGATCTGCAAAATTACAACCTAACACAATACTATTGAAGGGCATGGTATTTTAGTCAGCCTTCACTAGATGTCTCAGTGGTCCACACTGCAAAAATGTTGGTTGCCATTTTTGTAGGTGTACAGTAGGTTCTAATGTATAGTCAAGACCAGTGAATTTGGTGAAACTCCCCACACTCAAAAAGTAAACTCGTCTGCAGACTCTTCTAAGTGACAAGAGAGTGGGTCCTCTAGCTGTAGTTGTCAGATAGAAGATACACTTGGTATGTGCCAGCCCAAAACCTGACTCATGCCAGCCCTAGACTCGTCAACCAGGGTCTGATTCAGGATTTTCCCTGTAGGTGGCATCAGTATAACATGCATTCTGTATAAAGTAGGGGAATGAATTGCATAATTTCTATGTTGATTTTAATCATATTTATGGGAATACACATTCATGTTATGGAGAATCCTGAGATTTATCTTTTGGGGATGCTAGAAAATGTAAAGGAATCAATGTTTTGATATAATTGAGACAAAACAAATATGTGTAGGGCACAGACACCTCTTTTGTGGTTATTTCTGTGGTACAATAGCTGCAAGGAAACTCCCATTGGTATGACATCCACATATGTGTTAGCAGTCTGTAACTAAAGGGTAGAAAAACTCTCAATATAGACTTGGCAGGACTTGGCAGGAATTCCCCTAACCTACATACCTCTATGTTTGTATGAATTAGCTATTATAAACCTCAGAAATATAGACAGACATGGACAACAATTATGCCTAGGCAAAACCCAGTTAGCTCCACCTGCAGTGAAGTAGAGGTTATAGTGCACAGGTTAACCCTCTAAGGGGTGCATAGTGCTTTAAGGTGCTATGCTCTATGTGATCATAATACATGAATTCAGCCTTGGCAAGTATACTCGCCCAACTGTTGATTCATTTCCAAAGGTGCATGAATGCAAGCTTGGCGAATAGACTCACCAGGGCTACATTCATGCATCATGCTGACAAAGGGATTCAAGCACATTTAAAGCAGTTTGCAGCCAATAAAGGGTTAACTATTCTGGGTTGTCAATTTGACGACCTTAGACTTGTCACTTGGAGTGGGCCACTGCCTGGGCTAACATTGTCAGTTAGATGACCCTAGTCTTGTCTTGTGGGATGGTAACCGGACAGTTCATCAAATAGACAACCTTTAACTCGTTTATTTTATGACCGTCACTTTAAAGACCCTAAACTCTTCTTATAAGACAACCTTTTGACAAGTTTGGATCCCTTCATTTTATCAGTGCACTGGGAGGTCGTAATCCTCAATTTTAGGTGCTCATTAACATCAGATAACATCACCCCACACCATATAAACAACCCATTTAAACATTTATTTATGAGCAATGCACCCTATTCCGAGAATCATACTCTCAAACATCACAGGTTTACAGTGGTTATTTATGATAGACAGTGAACCCTGGAGGTGATAAAACTGGCCACAGAGCATTTAGGGGTGCTCCTCACTGTGAGGGTTACACTCACCTAATGACCTCTGTAGTTTTATCAATTAACTCTCTCCTTGGCGGCTCCGCCAAATTCTCCAGTCCTGACTTTAGATGTACAGTTTATTGTAGGTAGACAGTGGAATCTACCGTAAATCTACAGTAGATTCTACTGTAAATCCATTCTACAGTATATCCTAATGTAGACTTACAGTAGATTCAACTGTGTACCTACACTAACTATTTACAGTGCATATTAGGTTACAGTAATGGATTATTCTGATGGATAACCTGTACGTATGTGACAGAGAGGACCACTTGTTATCAGAGCGTGGTAGTGTATTGACTGTAATAGCTTTAACGTTGAGTATCAATTTAATGTATTTTATGAGTGATGAACACTCTAAGTGACACTATCTGCCACATCTGTCAACAGTCTCTGGCCGATTAGGAAGGGATAGTAGATCTATAGATGCAGAAATGGGCTACATGTACTAAGGATTGTGGCGTGATACATATTTGAAGTGCAGCATTCGGTATATGTCACATAGCGCACACAGTGAAAACACTTTCATTCCATCGTTATCTCTCCCTATCGTTATCTCTTCGTTATCTCTCCCTATCGTACGAGAGTCTATTGATTGGTACCTTCTGGCATTCGGAAGCAGAGAAAACCCACATCAATATGAGGGAAAATGTTCAGAATGCAAGGACACCCTGCATATATATATATATATATATATATATATATATATATATATATATATATATATATATATAGTGAAATATATATATGTATATATAGTGAAGGCTGGTGGGCTGATGCAGAGAGGAAAGAGGACACGGAGAGCAAACAGGGGAAGGTTGTGTGCAAAAGATGTGGATAAAGAAAGGTGATCAGTAGTGGTTAAAGGATGTCAAAGAAGTCCCCTCCTTCCTGCACCACACCAGCTGCGGCTTGTGTAAGGAGGATTAAGGAGGAGGCAGCTGTGGCTGAGGGACGGTTTAACTCCACACCCTGCTTCACTGGTCAGGCAGTTACAGAACATGGCAAGTTCTTCATTATAATTACGCATACTCTGAACAAAAACTTATTATAGGCCTATTATATTTCCATATCCCGATTTTTAACCTCCAAATTAATCCATCTAAGATTCCCTGTAAAAGACTGCAATTAGAAGGTTGATATCATTCCCCTATATCCTTGCCGTCTAATATAGTTGCTATATCTGATGTAGTGTGTGAGTCATGATGGTCATCTGTGCATGTTGGTATCGCGTCACAAGGAAGCCTCTATACATAATACAGCCATGCACTGTCATGCAATGTATCTATTGTTAGGTTCTTAGAGACCCTTACATACATGTCATGCCCCTTATGTTAAGCTGACATGCAATCGGGATATATATAGGGACTAACCATGAAGTAAGACTCTTAACAGCCTTTTGCGTATACTGTGTGCTTGCTACTAACTTTGAGCGTATTACAAGTCTGTTTAAACTACTATATTATTGAAGATGTATTTCTGTTCAGCCTCAAGTATATTAGTATAAGGGATGCTAAATCTAATTTGGAAGAAGAGGGGATTCCGATGGGAACATGAGGGAGGTGTGACTCATATGATATATACTTTTGCTTCCTAATTTCAACACTCCTCTTGTGGGATTTGTAGGGAATATGGGTGTAACAATAGCTATACATAGTATTAGGGTAAAGAAGACTTAGATCGATCCTGAATATTGGAGACAGTATTGTTCCCACTGGGGGTGTTGTCACATGCGCCGCTTAAAACCCCTGGATAAAAGCCAGTAATGGACCGCTGGGACATGGACATAATCGAATTCACAGGTTAGATCTACTACATTTTAGGCAGCCTTCATCGATTTGTTTGTCTCTGGAAAATGTAGTAAATACCTGGGTCTGGTCAGTGGTGTAGGTCAAATGTCCTAGATACACTCTCGCAGACACTGATACATTTCAGATGTGGATAGATTATTTGTTTTGTTTTACATCGAGATCCCATGGAATATTATGTGGTTAAGCATGTGCAATCATTTCCTTCCATTATCCATACCGCCTCTTATTCTACTTCCTTCTTACTGCCTCACCAGGTGCCCACTAATGTGCACCTACTGGTATCAAGGTTACCATCATTCTACTCTACCACAGTTGGGCACCTCCAGGGTCAAACCCACACCTCGTTCACGTCGACTCCTACTGTGGGTACAGCCAATCCAACCCTTCACTCTGCACAGCTCAGATCCCAGACCAGATATCAATGTGTCAGTGTCAGTGTGTTTACATTCCCAGTGTATAAGGAAATTGCCACTTGCTGTAACTCTGTGAAAAACCTGAAGTAGGTTGAGGCGTCGGTGTAGAGCCATTATTGACGTCCTGCCTCAATGTCTCTGCCGTGAGGATGTTAAGGCTGGTAGTGGCACACATGAGCTTTACTCAACTCACTTGTTGATCTAATATGCCCTTCTCGTGCCACTGTTTCCAAACCCTTACTGTTGGAGCGATAAAACATAGCAATGAAACATCACCTATTTATAAGCCAGTTCTTTCGCCATCCCTTCCATAATATAAGGCCTGATCATTTCCTGAACTGGTGGCCGAACTGTTTTCTTTCGGACACGCACGTGACTCACCCACTTACACACCTTCGTTACTTGCTAGAACTGCTTCTCTTGGCTGCCTTGGGGAATAGTGATTTTTGATCGGTCTCTTATTGTCGCCTTTTACATTTTGGCAGCCTCTTGCTTTGGGAAGAAAGGAGTGTATAAAATACATGGTTTGCCCATTGAATTAGGTACAGTACAAGAGCCACACCCAGCCGAGAAGAATAATATCTCTATCCGAAACTTTATTCTGCCACGTGGCATATTCTCTTTCATGTGATGTGTTCTGTGTATATCTGCCTGTCATGTGACACTTAGACAGACTGTGGCCACCTCCTGTCATTATGTGACATATTAGTAACTTTTAACATATGGTGTTCGGCTATCACCCCACATGTATATGTGATGTCGTTCTAGATCACACAAAATGTAGGAGAATATCAGGGGACAGCAGATGAAGATATCTCCTCTGTGAGGACCAGAGCTTGACAGTTGCCACATCAGCTGATTTAAGGGAGAGATCCAGTGTGTGGCGGTGAGGGATGGGGTGGGCAGGTCGGCTTATTCCTAAAGGGAGTGGGTATGGACGTGCGGTTTAGGTTTGGTAGAGGATGGGTATTGATCGTTTGTAGATGGGACAGGTAGCTGAAATACTGTCCCACCATTATCTACCCACCTCTCTACTACCCTCTCTCACCCCTGCCAGAGCAGGTGCCCACTAATCACATACACTACTGGTACCAAGGTCAATACCTTCGTCCCCAGCCTTATGGCTAAGGAAGCAGGAAGTAGATATCTGCCGAGGGGTTAACAAGCCAACCCGGGTCCTGCTTTTCCTCACCTTCACTACACCCAAACCCTTTTTTAAGGGCTAGATGATGGTGGTATAATTAGATATAATTATAGTAGATCCAAAATGTTTTGATCTTGGTTCTATGCTTGCACTGGCCCAGGTTCTCATATATAGTTACTGCTGACTCTTGTTAGTTTATCCCCAGAAGCTTTACCAATCCCTGCCGTACATGCAGTAGCTTCAGTTTATACAACAACAGTAGTCACCATGAGCCTTCTTTAACTGGAATAGTTTGAAAAGTAACTGTGCCACCCACCAAAGAATAATGGTGAAGAACAGAGACTGTCAGATTCCTAATGAAACATTATCCTTGTGCAGTATCATAAATATAGTCAGAAGTATTGTTATATTGACTATCAAAAATTCATTTTTAGCTGCTTGTCTCATTAGAAAGGCCATTGAAACAGTTTGAGCCTTAGTAAAACAGTAATGCTATCAACACCTTCCCCCAGGACCCTTCCTGATTGGCAGGGGTGTGTCTGTTAGGACTCCACCATCTCTACACAGCAGCTTTCACACATGAAGAGGGGCAGATGGCGCAGGAGCAGTATCAATAAGGTGCCTGTTGTATGGTTAATATGATTATTAGGATTGGATGAGGGGCCAGATGTTGTCCAGACCTATTCTTAATTACATAATACAGTAATGGACACACAACTCTATACGCAGTATAGTACTATAATATTGTGTTCTATATAGGAAGGAGAGAAGGAGTGCGATGGGGTGTATAGACAAAGCTAGATGCTAAAGTGTCCAAGCCGACATTTTCTTCATGAGCAGGAATTGTGCCGTACCACAAAAGACAATAGTCAAGCTCCTGCGAGTTAAAAAAAAGGTTAATTGTGCAGACATTTTTAGGTGAAGCTCTGTTTTAATGTCCTGTAAATATTGGTTAATTATGCATAGACAATAATTTTAATGGTTGGCTTCAAAGCTATGTTAATGGTATCACCTTGCCTAATGGTGCTATGCAAAATGAGATCTAATGTTTGCACCGCCCTGCGAAGAGTCTCACTATTGGGGGGGGGGGGGGAGCTTAGACCAAATTTTTTGCCGCAACCAACTTAAAAGATGCTATCCATCATGACAAACATGAATCTGGCCTTCGTTTTTGAATTTGGGATTCCTAACCCCCCCCCCCCCCGTACGCCCCCTCCGAAGATAAAAAGTATTTAATTAATTAATTAAATACCATTTTAAATTATTTTTGAAAAATCTGTGCATAAAACTTAGCGGTTTTATCCAGGAATATTTCATTCAAATAGTAAAAAAAAGTGTGTTTTTTTCAATTTGGCGGCCATCTTGGATTAATGAGAACTCTAAACATAGTTCACTGTCATGCTGACTATTGTTATACATCATCTTGGATTCTTCAAATATCTTAAAGTAGTTCACTTTCCTGCTGACTACATTTGGACATCACTGCAAGATGGTTTTGTAGAGGTTTTGTTCAAAAAAAGGGGAAAAATGGGACATTTTTAACAATTGGCGGCCATATTGGATTCTGCACATGACTAAAAATGGTTCAATTTCATGCTGACTATTTTTATACATCAGCAACAAGTGGTTATATATAGGTTTTATGCACAGATTTTTCAAAAATAATTTAAAATGGTATTTAATTAATTAATTAAATACTTTTTATCTTCGGAGGGGGCGTACGGGGGGGTTAGGAATCTCAAATTCAAAAACGAAGGCCAGATTCATGTTTCTCATGATGGATAGCATCTTTTAAGTTGGTTGCGGGTATTGCATCACCAATTTGGCTGAATAAGCTCCCTCCCTATCACTATGTTTTAGTACAGATATGCTCATTCTCAACAAAGATATTATGTACGAGTGAATCTATCTGGTAGTAGGGATTGGTGCTAAAATAGATTTGGAGAAAGGTGTGACAAATTATATATATGTTATCTATCGTAAACAACGCCACTGAAGTTCAACGGTTAAATTAGTTTAGAAAATAGTGTATTTTAACCTCACCAGTATGAAAGTCTCCTAGCCGGGAATCCTAACTTGGGGAAAAGATTTATGTTCAATTAAGACGTAGGCATGTCCCTATCACACAAATTCAGCAACTCTTTCTCGACACGCTTGATTGGGCTGGTTTCACATGCAGCTCTACATACAGTTATAATCCACACATCAGCAGTGGGGCAGGGGATTAGATGGACGAAGATAAGGAGGAACCTCCCAAAGGAACCTTTCTAATGGTCTTGAGATTCTTGATTAGGCATCTTCCTATCTCACAGAATCAGCCATCATGTTGGATTGGTTCCACATGCTATTGCCCTGATAACCACCATACCAGGTGGCAGTAGAGTCAACTACTGCACTGCACATGCAGGTATAGATTAGCAAAACAGCTATCTAAAAGTTGGGGTGCTTGTTTGCCCAGCGCGGAGAGAGGAGGATGATAATTGCGTGTACCAACAAATGCATATAGCTCACAGCACAAACCTGTGTTTGCTAATGTTATTTTACTATAAAACCTCACAAACGCTATATCTCTATTGTGGCTGCGATAAAGGTTTTCTGCTTCGGTCTCATGTTGAGGGAATGCCAACTCAGATATATTTCTGATGCTTCAGAAGTAAAAAACCTCTTTTGAAAACAGAAACCATTCCATACCTCACCAGCAATCTAAAATTTATTAATATTAAGCTGAAACTCTGCCAAACAGATTCTGTTTCCTGTTAAGGGAGCTGCCAGCTCAGACGTCTTTTTGATATATAAGTTGAGAAATAAATAAAAGAACTTACATGAGAGTATGCCTGGTGGAATATCCATTGTTGGTTCTATTATTGTTTGTTTTGCATGTTCCAAGGGGAGCATAAGGGGCTTAGAGTTTGTCTAAGAGAGATAAGAGTCTCTCTCTGGTAGATTACACTAACATTTAACTCCAAGCCCTAGTTTGTACTGATCAACTGTGCCCAGCAGATTAGTATCAAATTTTGCCTTAGGAGGTTCAAGTGATGCTAGTTTTCTAGGTGACCGTTTATATTAAGAGCATGGGTTTGGCAAATTCCATTGAAAACGATGAGCAACAGAACAGGATACTGGAAAGACATACCTGTCTTTTCTGCTGCTTACTGAAGATTCCATTTGAGAGGAAAGTTCTGCATCCTAGCAGAGGAAATAGAAAAAGACAATGTTAGCTTGTGAATAAGATCTGAGGCATTTTGTGGCAGTTTCCATGCAGTGACCCTCAACCTTTCCTATGGTAATAGTTGGTGTCGTCTGTGTTAAAGGAACAGAATGGCAGATTCACTGACTCAAGTTGGTCCATTTTAGGTAACGAGAACATATCCAGACACTCTATCTAAGAGGGAAACATTGTACAGAACTGAAAGGTTAAACTTGAAACATAACGGAAAAGTCAATAGGGAGAAAGAATTTTGTAGAACTCTTGTGAAAACTTTAATATCTCTTGGTTGTCAATCATCTCTGTCTTAGCTCTTTATATATACTAGCCACTCCCAAATAATTACAGACATGGCAGCTTATGGACACCTTTGTCCTTCAAAAAGCAAACCCTGAGTGTACCTCCACCTGCATAATATTTCCATTAACCACCCTCCTCACGAATTACATCTTGATTTTCCCATGTTTTATCATCTTTGCAATAAGTAGGCCTATGTTTCAGCAACTGATCCTATAGACGAAATAATGGATATCGCATATATATATATTGAACGTAATCACTTATGTAATAGTGGAACTCAATAAAAAAAATAACTTTTTAAATTCCAAAAGAAATTCCAATATCCTGTTGCCAGAGGGACGGAAAAAAAGAAGAAGTACATATTGGTTTATTTGACACAATTATACAGTGAGTGAAAGCGAAAGAAATTAAAACAAGGTATCATATTTTTGAAAATTAGTACAAAGCATACTATTTTCAGATCCTACGGACATATTTTGTGATTGATCAAGGCCAAGGCCATTGATAAGTGCACTAATGACAGAGTATATTATATAACCAGTATGGAGTTCATTGAAGTCCTAAGACAAAAGCGTCCATCCTGTTTCCATTTTACGCCCACTTGAAAAACACAAGAGGCAGAAACAAAAGTGTGGGTAATGGAATCAATAATTCATCCATCACTGCCACAGAAGTAACCCGTCCATCACACATAATGGACAGGGACAGGCTCGGTTTGTTACTCCCCACTGCCCCTGCCCCTAGCGTTTCTTCCCATCAGGTGGAGACTAATTTGATGATGGCAGAATGAACTGTCAGGGGGCTCAATCCTACAGGGAGGGGATGAGGGGAATAACATCTTCACTCTCTATGGCTATTACTAGGGAAAGGAATTAGTGGGCTGGGGGGAGGGGCATGTTGGGACTGGAAAACAATGAAGCAACAAAGTTATAAATTTGGCCAAAGACTTAGTATGATTCTCTTCTAACAGGGTGATGTGAAGGTGAGGCGGTATCTGAGTATGGAGGATGGTTGTTTTGAGGAGGAAAGAGGAATCGAAATGGTGTAGCAGTTAAGTACCCAATGTGGGAATAATCCCCTCCCCCGCTCCCCCTTGAAAGAGAAATGGAGCTGCCATGTCGAGTTATGTCACTTTGCACTTACTGCCGGCGCCTTTTGATGCTACATGCAGTTCCCTATTAGAGGCAACAGGAACCAGTTTCACACTGGGTAGTCACCATTCTGCAAGTAGACTTCACTCCATCCCAAAAGGCACCCAGAGCACACCCACTCAGTTGGCATCGGTTTAACCTGGTCCATCTCTGGTAAATTAATTGGGAAAGCTTGGCTCTGGAGAAAATTCATGGGAGCATAAGGCTGTTTTGATTAAGATATTAGTTAATTAAGTTGGCCGCTTCTCCAAATCAACACTGATAGCACTCACCCTTACATACCATTTTGGGTGGTGAGTCCTTATAAGTCATGCAGGCCTGCAGTTTTAGAAATGTAGGGTTCACACTAAAATAAATTATAGTATGTTATATAATTCCCTGTCGACCCCCTCCTCAAGCCCATCATGGTGTGCCTTCGTGGATGGAGTATGTACACAGAAATGACGAGCAAGGCTAGGAAAAAGTGGCTACAGAGGAGTGTTAAATTAGTTCTAAATGAAAACAGTCGATTGTACACTCCATCTGAGCTATTTCGAAAGTCATGGGTCAAAAAGATCATTTTCCAGTTTCCTTATAATAATAATAATATATTATAGACTCCACTACTTCAGTACATGTATAATGTGTACATGTGTAGCAGAATTGCATCCAGCTACAAAGGTTTTTCTCACTATGTGTATAGAAGATGTACCTGAAGGTTCTCATTGACAATGACAGGAGCTGTCTTGGGAAGGTCATGGTTCCCTGATTACCGAAGGAAAGTCTGATTTATCAAAGTAAAGTGGAAAGAATTTGATATTGTAGTGTCGCCACATTTACATATGGGCATTGGATCACCAATACATAGGGATAAGTTGTCTCACCACTATTATATTTTTGTACAGCGAGTAGCTTTTTTTTTTTTAAGAACAAGATTTTTTAAGAACAAGATTTTCTTTATTCGCCGAAGGTAGTTTGACAAGGTTTGTGATATGATATGCTGTCGTACATTGTACGAGTTGTCATGTGGTGATACAGAATATAAATAGGTACCACACTTACTATTAACTATGATATTTTAGGCCTTATCCCAGATGTATCCCTGTCATAGACATGCCCATTTTAAACCCCCACCACCAAGTATATGGGGTGCAATATAAGTGCACGCCAATATCAGCATCCACCAAAAGGACATTACATGGTACACTAAGCACAGATTGATTTATATTGATGTTGGACATACATCGCCAGACTTATTGAACTGGCGAGATCTGATAGAACAACGATGGGGCAATGCTAGGAGGCCCAGATGTTATTGCATTATTGAAGATCAACATGCAGCAACAACACATTGGATATGAGCAGGAGTTTGGGAGGTGGGAAGGCGGTGAGAGGGGATGGAGAGGGGACTACGGGGGGATGTAACCCAATGGGCACACAACATTGTATCAACATTGATAACTGGTTGACAATGTTGATTCAATATTGATTCAGCATTGATTCAACATTGAACTGAATGTTGTGCCCACTGGGAAGAGGAATGGGACAGCAGATGGGTGGGGAAGATAAAAGTCTGAGAAGTATTATTAGAAGGATGCTGCATTTGGCTAAGATGGGAATAAGCGTGCAGTGCAAGGCAGGGAGCAGCAATACATGTGTAAGGATAACGATTATTTTCATGCAGTAATGAGCATGAATTGAAGAATTTTGAGCCAGCGCGGAAAAACACTAAGCCAAACCCAAGGTATGGAATTGCCCAGGGTACCAAGGTAAATCGTGAAATACGCCTCTGTGTCCACAAGAAGTCACCCACTCCCTATAAAAGGTATCTAATTCATGGGCCTCGAAGGTGAATAATACCAACTGACTCGTGCATAGAACTATACTTGATTCTTACTCAGGTTTATGCTAAGTGTAAAACTGTTTTATATGTATAAAGATGTCATCTGACAAGGAGATTTCGGGGATTACAAAGCATGCGCATAACGAAAAGCAGGTGGTAACACAGGGTCAGTTCAACCTGTTCTCATCTATGTCTCTCTCCCCAGATCCCACACAATTATGTGCAGCCTCCTGAGACACTGATAGTCCATGTCTCCTCCCAGCTGTACCACAATGACACAGCCAGCGGGACACACAGGCAGTTCATATCAGCTTCAACAGCTGAATAATTCACCAGTCGGCACCTTCTCCATCATCTACTTGGCTATAACCTAATTCAACACTTCAATATTTGAATTCCAATTTGCTGGCCAGGTGAGAGGACACAGGATGAGTGTCTGCTCTGTGTGAAAAGCAAGGCGTGGGCATGATACCCCTCTTGGAGCAGAATGCCAGTTAGAGCGGATAATCATTATGGTTTTCTTATACAGCCTAGTTACGGTGAAAATTTATTTTGCTCTGTGCACTGCTCTGTATACTGCACTGTGTACTTCTCTGTGTACTTCTCTGTGTACTTCTCTGTGTACTGCTCTGTGTACTGCTATGTATAGGCCTACTGTTCTATGTAGTGTCTGCTCTGTGCACTGTTCTGTGAACATATCTAGCCATTGCCCATGTACTCCTTTATAACATGGTCTGTTACTGAGTATACTGCTGTGTGTGATGTTGTGTGTACGTCTATGGATATTCTGATGTTTGCTGCTGTATAGGTCTACTGCTGTGTGTACCGTGCATGTTCCTTATGTGCTGCTCTCTATATATATTGCACTTGAGCTTTTCTGTGAGCTAGTTACTTGAGGCTGCAAATCAGGAAGTGAATGTTTGAGCACACATTAGTAGATGAATAAGTGGAAACGAGTGGGAGTTTACTTAATGGAAGCAGCAGCAAAACTATTCAGGGTACATCCAATATTCTTATTTGTCCATCTCGTTCACACCTAGGGCTCAAGGCCTGGAGAGGTAGACACATTATAGGGAAAAGGTATCAAGGTGTTCTTATTACTCCAGCACTATTTGACAGCCAGGGTATAAGCTTTTCTAAGGCAGCAGGGCTTTAGGAAGGCAGAGGTGGCGGAGGCTGCTTTCATATTTTCTGATTCTGGAGATTAATCACACTTTTTATGGAATACAGTGCGATCAGTACCAGTCATCTGACACGGTGGAATGTGAATAGTACTTTATAGGTGTTTGGTGAGAGTAGTGTAGTAGTGCGCAGAGCTGTAAAGGGGAGCATTGAAAGGATGTGGGTAGGGAGGAGGCTGTTTGTAAAATATCTTTTCTAAAGATTTATTCAAGTTTCTAAGATATCAATTAACTTTTTATAATAGATATAATTTATATAATAAAACAAATTTTCTACTAGGCTCTGTTCTGGGGGTGCTGTGCAATACTTGAATACCTCGCGCTCCCAACGCCGACGATAAGCGGTCTATCACCCCTTTAACCAACGGTTAACCTGCCCTTTACTTTACGACCTGAGCTGTTCTTCCCTTCTCAGCTAGCGAACCTGGTCACAAGGGAAAACAGGAAGACTCTTAGGAAAGTGCACCACAAAGCAATGATAGTGGAGTGTGGAAAAAGTGCAGCTGGAGACAGTGGGGGGGCCGAGAGGATGGACTCTCTCTCCTCTCTGTCTTGCTACAGAGTAAGAAAGGGAAGCAACATTTTATTTTTATTCAGTCTCACTTTGTTATGGAACGTGATGGGTTAGGGTAGAGGAGCCAATAGTGAGTGGAAAGGGATGTAATAGTCTGTAGCATCCACTATACTTGCTAAAGAACTATACCCCTTAGTGTCTACCTCTGTCACCCCTACCCTGTCCCCACCCAATACTGCCCGGGGTGAGGGCTCGGTGCTCTTAAGGAGGTAGCTTTGATCCTCACAAGCCATGGTTATGAGGCACATACAATTCAATGTGACGCACCTGACCGCCCTCCCCCTTCACCTGACTTAACCTGCCTTAAACCTCCTCCTTCTCATCTGCCCACTTCTTAAGATTTCCTTTTGCAACTCCCGGTCCAGCGGGAGTTGGAATGGAGCAAGGAAAAATTAACTGAGCATTTTATACCCCAGCTGTGTTTAACTCGATGACATATTTTAAACTGCGCCAGAGGAAAGCTATTTACTTCAACCTTCATCAATTCCCAATTCTCTCCGATATTTTGTTTGCCTGTGCTGCATCACTATGCATTCCAGCCCACTGGCAAAAAGAAATCTCATGTCAAAAATTCGCTTCAGTTCCACACACAGCTCAATTCCTTTTCCTTTTGCCCACCCGCCACTATTTGTCACCTTCCCCTCCCCTCTCTAAGACATTGCTACACTGGCTGTGGGCTCCTTAAAAGCTGCCCTCTCTCGGCTCTCTCCACAAAAGCCATAGTACATCAAAGAATTTTCCATTGGATTGGGCCCTGCCTGTGAAGTAGTTTCTTCACAATCCTAGTGTGATCAAATCACAGCCTGTTTTTATTCATGATGAACTCATACGATTTATCTTGTGGGGAATGCCACAGGGAATGTAAGCAAGTTTCATTAATGTCCATGAAGACTTATTTTGTATCTGTCTTTGAACATATTTTATGTTTCTTTCTGTCAGCGGATAAGGTACAACTGATGGTTTCATTTCAAAGTTCATATCAAGTGGTTTCTTTTAAATATCAGATGTATCCCATATGCCATGCTATCCCCTGCACCCTCATATCAGCCTACAGCCTCAGGGTAGACTCTTCTCTTTAGCTCTCAGAACATGTATTTTACAATAGTTAGCCTTCTCCCTTTCTCATCATCTTAATAATCGGCCAGCCAACAACAAATGCCTGTAGTTTCAGAGTGTAGCCCTGACTACATCCTAAAGTGGACATACTACTCTCTCCCACAGCCAGCCACCCATTCCCTATTATTAACAATAACCACAAATAGACTTCACAGCAGGGTATTAATATAGAGTTATTCCATCAACAAAACAGAGTATGGTGGCATAATGACAGGCAGGTAATGACTTTTATCAAATGGCCTAGCGGGATATCAAATGACCCAGCAAGATAACTTTTGCTCCTGTACTGAGGGGATGCCGATGCCAACTACCTCCAGACTCAGTAATGAGCAAGCAGACAGATGATGGCCCCTGGACCTAACAGTGACTGCTGCTTAGTCTGGCTGAGGTGCCACAGGCCATGATAGCTATCTCAGTTAGCAGCTTTTGTAGACTGAGGGGGCGTGGAGGAGACGGTAGGGCAGTGTGTGTGTGGGGGGGGGGGGAGGGGGGGGGGGGAGGTGAGTGGGAGGACACCACAGTCCACCAGGAGGTGTGGCTGACTTGAACAGCACAGGAGCCTGTCAATGATCTGGTTGTAAATTATACCAGTTAATTAACAGTGTGTTGTTTTTCAGTGGACATATTATGGAGAGGGGAGAATACAAGGGAAGAAAGGGGAGAGGTGTTTAGGGGAGAGACAAGCAGGCATGCATACCTTGCTGGTAGGGGATACAAATACATCCTTATCGTAGACTTTCATAACTTTACATTCAACTTCACTCTTAATGTAATTTTCTCAGAGGCAACTCACTCAGTAAGCGGAGTAAATCTGAACCCAAAATGAAGATGATTCACAATCTCTAATCAATCTGTCATCCATTCACGACATCTCAATGTGGTAAATGGGTGGTTGAGTTGAGATGTGACTATAATTTTCAAACCGGTGGAAGGAATACCTTGTTTCCTTTTTACATTGTTCTGATCAATTATCTGATCATTCAAGAGAATGTACTAAATTCTGACGATGGCCAGACGAGGTAGAAATATTAAATGACCCGCATGTCTCTAACGTGAACTATAAATGAGAGGATAGTTATTATATACCAAGTTCACACCCAGGTCAGCTTCCAGCTTCTGCTCCTAATTATATTGTATAAATGCCTTTCCAATATAGTATAGTGCCCAAATCACTATCAGAAGGAAATGCTTCCGTTTATAAGGTCACAATAAGTTCGGATGGTTGAGTATTGGATGAGGGTGGAAAGTGTCAGCTGGTCCTACAGTGTCTGCTCTACACAATATATATTTTGAGTGAGTCCAGTGAGTTTAGGTTAGGCCCTTTTTGGACACCCTTATAAGTTAATATTGTCTAATAGCTATCGAAACTTCTAAATCTATGTCTCTTTCTCTAGAGGGCAAACTGGGAAACCATTTTCTTGTGTATTTCTGTATCAGGTGAGCCAGCTGGTAAGCAGCTTTGTTTGTGTGCACTGCTGTGGTATTATCAATGGATTTTCTGTGTTCACTAAAGAGCCTACTTAGTGCCTTCACAATCAGCCCTGATCAGTCTAGTTTTAGCCCTGATCAGTCTAGTTTTAGATCTGTGTGGTCTGTGTGGTATGAGTGTCAACCTGAGTGTCAACTAAGGAAGTATCAATCTGTGTGTGTGGGGGGGGGAGGGGGGTTCCGATCATGTTTTAAAGAAGCTTTGAGTTTTAATGAGGAGTCACTGCATTGGCTAACATTGCATAGTAACAGACTCATTATAACCTATAATCTCTTCCTGGGTCAAACACTATCATCTCCTTTATCTAAGCACCACTTTCATGACCAGATGACTACCAGCACAATATTACCACTTGGCAGATATAGTTTGCTCATATCTCCAGTCAGTGTAGAGTAGATCAAACAGCTTAACCAGGAGAAATGTCAAAGACTGGCTGATCTTTGTCTTTGTGTCTCATTGCCTCTTATTTGTGCTAATCACATCGTTGACAACACATAGCATAGGCCAGTTTAAATAACATTATGCCTGTGTGTTCATGCCAGCTACTTAAAATACCAGGATAGATATGTGTGATTCTTTATCAAATGATATCTTGAGTTGCCCATGAGTCACTCACGTGAACTTGTACAGGCGATGAACGACCTGGAGCGCTGCGACTGAATGCAGCTGACCACACCCAATCAGAACAACCAACGCATAGGACAGATGCTATGTTATATTCTGCTGCAGAGGTCTGAACTTGTATCACTCACCTGATGTAAAATGACAATGGGGTGATGTGTCAGTTCACAGGCCAAGCTTTCTAAGATTGATAATCATGAAGCTGTAATAAAGGGTTTGAATCACAGTCAGAAACCCTTAGCATTTTATAGGGTTCTGTCACCAGAAGCAGCCAAAGCTTTTTATATGAAATGCAATAAGAGATTAGCCACCTGGAGTTGTACCATTTTAAAAGCATTCCAGACCATTTGTTTAAAAGCTAACGGTGACCTGACAATCAACTTTAAATATGCCTAATCTAAATAGGGTATTAGGGCCAAGGTTATTTCATACACATTATAGATATCTCTCAACTCGTAACTGATAAATGGTCACCATAAACTCTCGGGGTCAGCTCTTACAGTAAGCCATTTCTGGCACTATACATCCCTCACAATAGTTCTTTTTACAGAACACATAGCCGCAGGGGGTAATTGGTGATGGGTAAAGACGGAGGTCATGCAAGATCTAAAACGGCAAACTGTCCAAAAATGACCCTCCCTATTAAATCTCTACTGTCGACTATATTTCTTTACTCGGGTGGGCTAAGATAGGTGGCCTAGGATGGTCAAGCACCAATAAGCCTTATCGTGGAGGTCATGCATGCTAGATAGCATGACAAGGGATTTAGCAAGGCCTATGGGGTATCCAGGCTTATGATTAGATTTACTGTTACCCTATTGAACGCTATTAGACCATGAGAATCATGATACTATGATGAGAGTATAACTTAAGGAATTCGGCGCACTGTAATTGCTAGGAACTACTGAATCTTATCATAGGCAGATACTAAATAGGAGATGTGAAAGCTACTTATTGGCTGTGTAGGCTCCCTGTGCAGAGGAAGACGTTCCTTTTGTGTACATACCGCAGGATATTGCCTGCTTTCAGCGATCCTAAGCTCTTATAGCATGGTATTGGGGATCAAATCACAGTTCATCAGACCTTCTACCGCTGACCAAGTATCTTATCACTGTAGGGAATTGAGCCTTCGAAGCATGCAGATTGCCAACATGGGGATTGATAAACACTTTCATTACCTATTGATTTTGCTGTCTTCATGGTCTTAAGAATCGCCTTACAACAAATGCATTGAGTGTAAAGAACCATACAACCACTGACTCTGTCTGATAAAATTATATCCAAAGTTCTGGCTTTCTAACCATTTGCATTTTTAAGATGACAGCAAATCAATTATTTATGCTTATAGTTTACAAAGGGTAACAATTTGTCTTAGAAAGAATAAATGACAGGTTGTCAGTAGAAGAGTATGAGTCTGTGCTAATTAATTCTCTTATATATACAGTAAGAGACACACAATACAGGATCAGACGCCTTCTCAGAAAGATCTCCTAATGAGACTGCTGACAAAGGACATTAATGACTGTACAATTGTATCTGTATCATGAAAGGGGATATAATTATGATATACTCTCGATAGAAGCAGGGTAATCTTTTTTTCTGAACTTCTCTGAATACTTGTTCAAACAGTATTAGCAAATGAATATGATTTTTCGTAGCACGACTGAGCCATTTGACAGGATCAGGGCAGCCCCAGTATATGAAACGTTTTTCTTGGGTGTGAATAGCAAGATTCATACTTTATATATTAGACCCATAACAGGGCAGCTACTTATTTCATCTATTCCTTAAAAATGGAATAATTCACTGACACTGATTACTATGTTAGAGCTGAGGTATAACATAATTTGCTGCTGCATACGAGGCCAATATATGCCAAGTTGCCAACTTTATTGGGTTAGTTTGGTCGAAGTGCCATTTTGGATGCCATCAAATCTGCCTGAGGACTGTTGGGGTCACAGAGGGACCAGGGTCTTGTTTCTAGCTCCTTACAATCCCCAAGCCCCGAAGCCACCAGTATAACACACACTTAAGTAGTATACTGAACAAGTAAGCTGGTAAGATGACATTAATCAAACCACTCACAAGACCAGACGTGTTCTGATGCAGTACAGTCCGAGCACAGTAAACAGGACCCATTAGTTACTCATAATGCATGAGTAACCAATGATCAAACAGTTTGACCTAGTTGATCTTACTTTCCTGGGAACACTTGTTAGTTGAGCTAATCCTATCTGAGGGGCTGGAGTTGACTTAGTAGGCTACTTATTGTGCTACTTAGTGGGGCTGGCTGCATCACTCACAATCGTTGGATGTGTGGCGGCCTTTAGTCAGGAGGCAGGGACTTGGAGGTTATCTGGGCAGGAGCTAGGGAGGTGGAAGTTATATGGTACACTGATAATAATTGTGTAGGTTTAAGATGTTTATCAGTAGTGCATAACTTAGGATAGTTATGGGGATATTAGTCAAGACCAACGATCATGATGACGGACCGACATTTAAAGATGACTAATTGCCTAAAGGTTCAGAACAAAAGAGCACCAATGACTTAGTCAAAAATACTCTTGTATCCTATCGCTCCTAGACTATTAACCCTTTAGGGCCAAGCATCGACTATAGTCGATGCCATGGCTGGCCGAGCATCAACTATAGTCGATGCCATGGCTGGCCGAGCATCGACTATAGTCAACATAACTCTATGGGAAACAGCAGAGGCTCGGCCCTGGTAGGGTTCCTATAAAAATGTCCCGGCCCCTTCACCAGCAAATCTTTTTTTTGGTCGGCCTTAAAGGGTTAAATGTAGGATAGTCAGTATTCACTAACCTGACTTACCAATATGGGCATATAGGGAGTCAACAAATGACTAATTAGGTTAGTCACTACTGGCTAAGTTCTAGAGCATAAAGATTATCCGTGTGGGAGGCAAGCAGGTGGACATGTTGTGAAGATCAATGAGCTGTTTATTTGACCCGCATATTCTAGTTCAATACTTAAGCAATAAGGCATTTATATGCACACACAGCTGAAAATATATTTAATATGCCCTCTGGATGTAATGAGTGCAGCATACATGGGGGAGGAATAAAGGAAGGGAGTAGTATAGTATGTATCGGAACGGGACTATAGTTAACTACTGTTTATTACTCAATCGATATGCAGCCAATCAGAGGCCGCCATTTGGTCACGTGACCCGTTGCCATGGTAACGTGACCTACTTAGGGCTCTCAGCCAATCAGAAGCCAGCATTCTGGGTGACCTACTGACCTACTTAGAAGCTCTCAGCCAATCAGAGACCGGCATTCTGGTAACCATGGTAACGTGACCTACTTACGTCACGTGACCTACTTAGGCTCAGCCAATCAGAAGCCGGCATTCTGGTAACTAGGGTAACGTGACCTACTTAGGGTTTGTTTGTAAACAACACCACGTGGCTCTCTTGTTTGTAAACAACACCACGTGACACGTGACTGTTTGTAAACAAACAAACAAAAAAGTTATGTAACTTATATATAGAAATAAAAACACAACAAGATAATTTCTTTTTTTTTCATTTTATTCTTTATTTTCATTTCAATCAAAAAAACACACAAGTTTATGCTTTTTTAGCTCGCTTCTTCGATTTGCAACAACCCAACAGGCCGCAAAGTCTCACGCCGCCGTCACTCCCACCACCACACCCCGGACGACTTCTCTCCAATAGACATTGCACGACTTTGGATAAATCCAACACCATTTCGGCAAGGCAGAGAATCTTTGCCTCCATGAAACGGCCGCCATCGCAACAACCCGTCACAACAGCATCATCGATAGCCTCTGACTCACTGTCCGGTCGCTCAGCTTTGGGATTTTGCTCATGCGCATGACGCACTTCTTGGGGTTTCTTGTTCGACATGCTTCAATTAGGAAATGAACGCAATGAGGTCCACAGGTGTCAGCAGAAGTGTCTTGTAGTTGAACGCGGTTTCTTTGCCACTTGAACGGAGCAGAGCGTTCCACGAAAGACAAGAACTCCGCACTCAGCGGCGGTAAGCCGAAGGAATCAAAGTAGTACACTTCACCCGTGCTCGACACGTAAAACGCCACCCAATGCTGACCTGGTAAATATTGCGGATCTGTGTTGCTCACGAAACAAGTGTCTTTGATAGGGTGCTTCGGAATAGTGTCACAAGAGAAAACACCCAGGAAACGATGTTTTGTGTGAACGTTTTCCTTCAACACTCTGCTTATTTCAAGCGTGTTCATACGATACGCTTAGGACCGCTGTCTTGTCTTCAGTTCATGTGGTAGTCGGTGATGGGGTGTCGATCTCGGGTCAGCTCGACGACGTTGTCGTACACCAAGTAGAGTAGCACCGTTGTTGTCGCTTGTAGCGCCGAGCGGAAACTGACTTCCACCCTCAGCTGACCCGCTCTTATAAGGTTCACGCGACACCCGTCGTGCGATCTGTCTGGGGTTAAATCGAGGGGGAACACCGTGTAACCGTTCAGGAATTGATCGTATGAAATACCGCAGGAGCGCGCGCCCATGTACATCCCCG
Source organism: Harmothoe impar (assembly GCA_947462335.1). Lineage (NCBI taxonomy): Eukaryota > Metazoa > Annelida > Polychaeta > Phyllodocida > Polynoidae > Harmothoe > Harmothoe impar. Next base: position 78,749,578 of record OX381705.1, read on the forward strand.
TTTCCGTGTGTAGCTCCAAGTACTCTCTCACGGCCGCTTTGGTCTTAAAGTCGGGCACGTAGGCGTCGTTCGGCACTTTCTGATCGTTCACTATCACTTGAAGCGAGCTGATGTCGTAATGCTTCATCTCGAACGGGTTCTTGGTGTAGCTACCGTTGAAGGCGTCGTGGTCTAGGAAGCAAATCATCATCGACTTGGGAAGCTGGCCTGTGTTGGAGTGCGTGTAGCTGTGATCTCTGTTACCTTGAGGGATGGCGTACGTCGTCACCTCCACTCTGTTCACCGGGTAGTCGAAGGGACCGTGTTCTATCACCGCTCTCTCGTGCGTTTCCGCTACAGCGTCCGCCACCAACACGCGTCGCACGTAGAGCTTTGCTTTGTAGATCTTCAAGCTGTAGCCTCCGTCAGCGGCGCACATCAGATAGAAAGAGGGCGCTGCCTGTTTCAGAGTGAGATTGATTTCTGTCTCTCCAACGATGAGCTTCGGTTGATGAGCCAGGTCAAAGTGCAGTCGCGCCATCAGCGAAAAGCGCTTGTTGGAGATTAGCTTCCTGCGCGCTTTGTACCCCGCATTCGCGTCAGTCAACGCGTCAAACTGACCGGGCGTATCTTCATGCCACCCCTGGGCGCTCATGACGCCGTCCTTCACGTCTTTGTTGTAGTTGAGTAACCCTTCCAAGTAAGCTCGGTAAGGGTAGGTCTCGGTGTTGCCAGACACTTTGAAACCGCCGATGGAGACTTGGACGTCTTTGAAGAGCGAGTGAGCCAAGTTGTTCACCGGAGCTACCGCGTCGGTGTCCTCGAGCGCCGCTCCGTTCGGTTTCAGCACTTGACATTCCAGATGAAGGTAATTCTCGTTCAGGTCTGTGTACTCTTGCGACTTGTTGATGGTGAAATTTATGTTACCTCCATCCTCTAAAGAGTTTTTTGTTTCTATCCCCAGGAAAGACGACTTAAAGATAGAGTCGGCGCTACGGTGTGCAGGTCGAGCTCAGAGCGCGCACTCGTTACTGCTCTCGTGTACGTAAGCCATTGTGTTCTCTCTTCACGCGGACGACAGACTGACGCCGGCCGCCTCCAGTCTTTTTATTTATACCTGAACGCCTAGGCGCTTACCGGTCGAATACATCCCCTCTACGTCTCTTGCAAGAGCCACCGCCCGTCTGAGGAGAATGCCGGCGACGTTTCGACCCTTTCTTAGACGCGACAGTCGTCTTTCCTCCCGAGAACGCCGTACTCGCCAGTCTCTTCAGAGCGCCTGCGCCTCGGTCTTTCACGCTGCTCTTTAAAGTCCGACCCGCCAGCACATCTTTAGCTACGCCCACACCGGCGCGGAGCAGCGTTTTTCCCACCGACTTCAATAGCGGGGTAGCCGAGCACATCAGACCTAACAGAGCGCAGCCCAAACCGTGCCCGCTCTGGAAAGAGCGCCCGCTGTACACGTTGATGCTGTTGCCCAGCTGCGCGTTGTAGTAATCGCTGTACCCTCTGCCGACGGTGCGCCTGGGTGGAAAGTACGGAACGCGTTGACGCATCATTTTTCTCTCTTTCAGCGCTCAATAGGTCTCAGATGAAGTGTCACGGTCACCTCGCCTCTACCGAATGGGATGGAATGACCGGATCGGTCTCTTAAATAGATGCCGACCTCGGTAAACCTCTTGGATTTCAAGGGGAAATAATCCAAATGGGGAAAACTGATAGCTTGCACGCCACCTCGACGCTTTCCGCCTCTGTCCACCGCGACGCAGCGTAACAGCGGCACTTGCATGTCGCCCACACGTCTCTCCTGGATCATGTCGGTGTATATGTACACAGAGTGCACGTCCCCGAAAACATCCATCGAGTAGGCGCCGGTAGTCGGCGATGCGAAACACGTCTTCTCTCCGAAGCCTAGAACGGATGCGAGATGCTGAGTCAGCAGGACAGCACAGTGTCTCGGCGGTTTGATGGTGACGCGTTTCGTCTTGGAGTCGTACGATAAGATCCCCATCGGTTTGAGCAAGAAGCTGGCGCCCTCTAGTCTGTCATCTCGCAACGTCTCACTCAAGCGCTCGACTAGGGTGTGGTTGCTTCCGGTGAAAATAGGAGGTATCTCGAATATGTTTGGCATGAAACTGCGCACTCCCATGGCTTTCTCCATCTCTTCGATCATCTGTCTTGCTTGATCGCTGATCGCCTTCTTCTTCACGGCCGGGGACAAGAACTGCTTGTATACGGCATTCGTCTGTCTCAAGTCGACCTCTCTCTTGAACCTTTTTGTTTCCGGTTTCAATCGCTGCTCTTCCGACGTGTCTGATATCTCTTCCACCGTTACATAGCTCGCTTCCTTCCAGCTCAGCGGGTATTTTGAGCTGAACGTTAGCTTGCTCAGACCGTTCGCGTTTTTCATTCCCCTCCAGTCTACCTGCGGTTTTCTTCTTTCGGCGAATTTAGTGTCTTTTAAAACCTTGATCGCCTCCTCTAGCGAACCCTTGGTGCGCAGAGGAACAACGATGATCAAGTCGTCGTCGTGCACGTTAGTCCATTCTGTAGGGAGGATGATCTCAGTCAGAGCCGCTTCGTATGCTTCGGGCAGAAGGAGCGGCGAGTCGAAGTGAGTTCGGAAAGACGTCAAGCTGTTGTCAGGATAATACTCCATAGAGCTGTTGCTAGGTAGAGTGATGTTCATTTTTTTTCTACGTTATTTTTTTGACGGGGATCCACTCGTTGAACTTGTCGTCGTAACCTAACCAACGTACGAAAGCTAACTCTTTACCGTCAACGGTCTTGCGGCGCAACACCTCGTCTATCAGGTAGTTGTTGTCGTAACGACTCTTGTACACCTTCTGAACCTCTTCCGGGTAGAAGACGCCTTTTATCTCCTCGCCCTTGTCGTCTTTCAGCTCGAACCCTCTGCTTCCCAACGTCTTAGCAACGTCGACCACTTCCTCGCGCCAGTTTCCCTCGTACCCTTTGTCGAAGGCGCCTTTAGTTCTCAACATCCTCACTCTGTCACCCGGAGCGATGACGTCGACGGCGGACGTCTTTGTTTTTTTCTTCTTTTTCCATATTTCGTCGATTTGTTTGTTAGTTGGGAGATCTTGTCGGTAGAAAACTGTTTCGCTGTTTTCTGAGCTGACTTGAGCCGGCGCCATTTTCAACGTCTTGTGGTGAGTGCGATTGTAAGAAGACACTACATGGTGCAGTACGTCTACGTAGCGATACGTGCGCTTGTGTGTGAAATAACGCCACAGCTTCTCCTTCAGATTGCGGTTCAAGCGCTCCACTAGACTAGCTTTGATGTCGTCGTTCTTGCCAGTGAAAAACTCTATGCCCTCGCTCTTCAAGTGATCTTGAAAGATCTTGTTCAAAAACTCTTTCCCCTTGTCTGTCTGAACAGTGCGCGGTCGTCTCTCGCCAGTGTCTGCCATCTTTCGGAAGGCCTCGGTAACATCAGCACCGCTCTTGGATTTAATGGGAACGGCCCACGCGTACCTAGAGAAAACGTCGATCGCCGTCACCACGTACCGGAAGCGGTCGTTGTGAGACGCCAAAGCCTGCATGTCCATCAGATCTATCTGCCACTGCTGATCGATTGCGCCGGTTATAGTCTTGTTCCTTGCGAATTTTCTCCGAATGGGTTTATGTTTAGTGTAGGCGTCCAGCGACACTAAAGCATCTCGGATGACGGCCGGGTTTAGGTGGCGAAAATGATGTTTCTGGAGTTTAGTCACGCTAGTGAAACTGGAAGGCGCTTTGACGTCGGTATATCTAGCTACTACGCGCTTCTTTTCTTTTTCTTTCTTGGTCAGTCTCTTCACTGGTTTGCCCATCGTAGACCTGTTGAGGGCGTGAACGACGACGTCGCCGCTAGGCGGTTGCGCCCTTTCCTTTTCTTACTCCCCGCGCTCCTATAGGAAGTCGGAGTTTGGAAAAGTTCACTGCCCTCCTCGTCGTCAGAGGATTGATCGTCCACCTGGAGAGAAGAGTCTGCTGCTGCTACTGCTGCTGCTGCTGCTTCTCCTTCTTCCGAGTCGAAGCTCGGTCGTTTCCGACCTCTGTCAGCAAGCCGTGTGTCCAAGCTTTGGCCAGGTCCGCTCGCTTTATACAGATGGTTTCCGATCAAGGAGTCTGTGGGAACTGCTTCGCGCAGCGCTTTTGTGAACGGAGAGTAGCCCGCCGGTCTGGGCGCCGTCTTCCTGAACCTGGCGGCGTCGTTCAGTAAGTCCACTATGTTGATGCGATGCTCAGGTGGTATTCTCCGACCCGACATCTCGCGCACCGCACCGTCCTCGTTCCACTTGACCACACCGGATTTCTCCAATTGTTTGTACAGCGCCACGGTCCGGGTGCGATTCCTCTTGGGAACTTGGTTCACCAACCGCTCAAGTAGGGACGCGCTGGCTTCTTCAGCAGCCTGATGGAGGTGAGCCGGGGGCGAAGAAGTGTAGGACGAAGAGATGTTGCTGTTGTTGGGATTCGCGAGAAAAAATTGCAATCTATTCAACAACCTTCGGTATTTCAACATTTTCTCGCGCGATTCCAAAGTGGGATCGTTCAACACTAAGTCCAAGTCCCTGTAGATAAACTGTAGCACCTGGTGCAAGGCCGCGTCGGGATGAATGGACTGTTCTGCCTGCTTGTGGTAATAGGCCATATCGGCAGGTAGGCGGGCGGCGGTGGCAGGAGCGGAACTCTCGTTCTTTTCAGTATGCTCATCAGGAAGAGGAGGAAGGTTTGGAGCAGTAGAAGTACTAGCAGCAGCGACTGCAGTAGTAGCAGCGCTAGTAGTAGCAGCAGCGGGCACATGATGAAGTAGACCTGCTCGTGATGATTTGTAGAGCGTCTCAGGATCCACGAGCGCTAAGCGTTTGTAGTGTTGTTGCTGCTCTAAGTCTGTCATGGGGACGACGGTGGCGATGACGCTGGCGGTGGCGGTAGTGGTGGTACTGTCGGCGAGTAGGTGTCGAATGAGGTGTCTCATATACGGAGAATGCTCTTTATAAGCGGTAAGGCCATCCCTATGAGAGCCGGAATGAGGAAACCTCCCTCTTGTACCAAGACGCGTCTCTTTTTCTTGATGGGTGTAGATTTTTTGCCGACCTCCCTCAACACGTCAGCCGATTCTCGAAGCTTGTCCAGTTGTTTGTCGCTGAGCGGGATGTTCCCTACCAGTAAACTGTGACAGATCTCACTCAACGCTGCGATCAGATCGTCGCTTCCAGAGTCTATTAGATGCGAGCAGTCCTTTGGCGAGCACTTAGCTAAGTGCTTGAGAGTACCAAAGTGTCTTTCGAGTAGATGAGAAGACATTTTTGCTACTGCTTTCTCTTGTTCTTTTTTTTGTCTAGCGGTACGAATACTAGCTGAGAGTGTATGGACGTCAAAGAGGAGCGTATTCTCAGATCGTCAGGTGTTGACTGCTTGAAGTCCAGAAGGAGGTATGAGTGAGGTCGCTTGAGTTCATGGGTAAATATACTAGAGAGGGCCGCTGCGTTGGAGGGAAACACCTGGCGAGACAGACTAGCTATTTGCCCCATGTCGCGCGGGTTCTTGAAAACGATCATGTAGTGAGCGTTCAGACTCATAGTTCGAAAGTCGGGTGATTTCTGGAATAGGTTCTGAGTGATGTATATGACGCTCACGTTCCAGTGATGCGAGTATTTAGTAAAGATGTCGGCTACCACTTGCTGATTGGAACTGCTCATCAGATCGTCCAATATCAGTAGAGTGTGTGGTCGTAAAGCGTCTTCTGCTACTTCCACGTCTCCCGCTATAGACTCTTTGCTAGGAAGACCTTCTCTGAATTCCACACCGTACTGATTTTGCATTTTTTCAAACAGAGGTTGCCACTCGCCGTAATGGTAAAAAGTCTTTTCCACCGGCGGCGTGACCAAATTGTTCACGTCGCTCAGAAATTGATCAGGTTGGGGACATGCCCACTATTCTAGTACGCCCTAAATACGCTGCACTTGTACTGACCATCTAGGGCGTACCAGTATAATGGCCTATCCACCTGCATCAGTGCATTTTGCCATTTACAGAATATTTCCATCAAAGTCACAGTGTATTATATATCATGTTTGGTACCATTGGAAAGAGAACATCTCAATCTATACACTGACCGATTTACAAACTACAACCATTTATATTTATTCAAATATTATGCATTGAACATGGCACAGGCATAAAATAATCTAATATGGACCCAGTATAATCTATTTCCGAATTTTGTATTAGATTTGCTGATAAATCTAAACACACAGGTTAGTAGATTAAATACTTATCTATCACTGTACGTTTTGGTTTTATCTCCTAATGGAATGATAAGGTCATAAATTAGTGAAACCCTGAAAAAAGTGGGTGTTTTCTCCCCAACCCTTGCCCCCCGTGTTGGTATAGCAAAGACCCATTGTTCTATGATTACAGATAAGGTAATGCAGACCCACCCATCTGGGTCAGTAGCCTAGTACAGCTATTTGTTCATGGTCTATTGGTCACACAAAATGTACCAGATAAATGGTACGCCCTAGAACCATGCACAGTACTATTATATTGGTACAGTCTGGTTGAATAGACTGTACCAATGTAGTAGTACGTACCAACAACCTAGTCCCGTCCCCTACCTGTTGATCCACCAAGCGCGATTTTCCACAACCCGACGGACCGCTAATGATACAACTAAAGGGTCCTTGTAGTCGAGCGTCGAAATGAATTTCTGTGAAGAGTTTGCTTTTACTACTCGACATTTTTTTTTTTTTTTCAGGACGCGTCAGAGAGCGGTTGTGTGTCTGACTGTCTGCTGTGTTTCTCACTCGAACGGTCGGTAGTGAATGGTTGTGGAGAAAAGTCAGCCGACCTTTTTATTGATACCGGCCGGTGTCACAGTAGCGGCGGCAGAAGTGACTTTTTTTTCTTTTTTTTTTGCGATAAAATTCTATTTTCACTCAATAGTCATAAATGTTTGTATCAGACTCCAGAGGAGTCTGATACAAATATTTATTTTTTTTAAAAAAAGAAGAAGAGGAGGAGGAGGAGGAGGAGGAGGAGGAGATAAATTTTTTTTTTTTTTTTTTTTTTGATCATTTAGGCAAAGCTCGTCGCTTTGCCGCTTTTTTTTCTATTTCTGTGTTGTGACACGATCGTCTCGAAAAAGCAATAAGGCGTGTGAGCGCGGCGGTGACAAATACATATTGGAGCGTATGGTTTAAAATGGTGCGTCCCTATCTTCTTCAATTCGGCTGCGTTGCAATATGCGGGATAACAAGTGACGACGTCGAAACGTTTAGAGACCGTGTTCACGTCGGCCACAATGCGCGCCCACCGAGTGGGAGCTGCAGTCGCTCCCAAGAAACCGATCGGCTTGTCGAATCGTTTCATAGCGCTTATTCTCACTTTATAAGAGGAGGCAGGGTGAGGAGAGTAGCGGCGCTCTTTCTTTTCATGAAACGCCCAACGAGTGGGGGCGCTGAGAGCAGCTGTTATGCAATGGTAGAGTAAATACTGTTCTGAGAAGACGGCTCTCGGCCATGTCGCTACGTTTTCCTTTTCCGCTCTTGTATAACGACGATGGCGCTCAGCTTTGCATTTCTCGAGAATTCGGTACGCTTCAAGAGAAGCGTGAACCTCAACTACGTGACGCTCTCTCCTTTGAGATAAAAAAATAGCCGGGCAGTTGAGGAGAGCACTTTGTTCGCGCGACCGTCTTTTAGAAACTCGCGCCCTCTGCAGCGCCATATTTCTTTCCTCCGAAACAAAAAAGACTGAGTGAAAATAAAAAATTTTAAAACAAAAAGCTCAAAGAAAAAAAAAAAAGCAATAAGCAGACTCAGCTCGAAATTCCCTGCCGGCGTGATGGCGGTGACTGCAGGCGGTGGCGGCGGTCGGCTGGCCGGCGGTGGCGGTGTCGGCGGCGATGGTAGAAGGGTGTGTGGAAAGAGAGACGCATCTCAGTCTTTTATAGGAGCGGCGAGTCTGACATTTTCAGCTGTCGCATGCTGACCTGCTGCTATCATAAGAGAAACAAAAGCCCTAATCACGCTTTTCAGCTGGATCCTTCCACCCCGCCAGACATGGATCCCGATGGGAAGGTGGTTTAAAATTAAATCCGTGTACCGACTGTCATACAATAGAGTAATTAGTTGAACGCGTGTTACCTGTATAAAGGATTAGCGGGTCATGGGCTCAGCGTGTGTATAGAAAAACAACTGCAGGTAGCGTGAACAAAGCGACCCCCTCCCTTTCTGTCACTCTGTCTGTGACTAGAGGGTGCGCGTGTGGTAAGCGGCTTAAATATAAAGAAAAACAAATCACCCTCTCCTGTCGTCAGCAGTCAGCCGGCCGGCGGCTGGAAAATGCGATTAGAGGGATGATGAGCCACGTAGTAAGCGACTTAAGGCTGATCTAAAGACCTGCCGTGAGGGGGCAGCTGGCCGGTGGCTTGAAAAAAGGGGGGAGTAAGGGTATATAAGGGGGAGTGAAACCGTATTCGGCATCGTCATCATCGTTCACGCTACTACTACTACTACTACTACTACTACTACTACTACCACCACCAGCACCGCGCCTCAATTTGCAGATCCCCATGATGGAAAGTTGCTACCGTGACATGAAGCGGAATGACGAAGCGGCGCGCGAATGTGAAGCTGATGCTGTAGCCTCTGCTACTGCTGCTGCTAGTGCTGCTCAGCGTGCTACTGCTGCATTTACTGCGGCTGTTAGTGACGCTGGTTGTGATGACGTTGTTGTTGTTGCCGCTGCGGCTGTGACTGCTGCTGTTGCTGCCGCCGATGCAGCTACTCATGCCACCGATGCCGACGCTGCTGCTGCTGATGCTGTTGCGGCTGCCGATGTCGCCGCTGATAACGCTGCTAGTGCCCGCTCTGCCGCCCTTGCTACTGTCGCTGCTGCTGTTGTTGCTAATGCTCACGCTACTGCTGCTACCGCTGCTGCTGCTGCTGCTACCGCTGCTGCCGAGGCTGCTGCCGCTGCTGCCGATGCTGCTGCCGATGCTGCCGATGCTGCTGATGCTGCTGATGTTAGCAGTCGCGTCGACAAAGAATCGTCATTTGTCACTCTTAAACCTCCAGTTGAACGCGCGACGGGTAGTAGGGCTACCAACGCGACGGCCGGATGGTGCAAATGGTGTCGTCGCTTCTGCTCGTGCGCTTGCTTTTCTTCCGGTCCTACCTGCTGCTGCTACGGTATGATAGTGTTATAGTGTTTGAATGAGAACGCGCGTAGTTACACATAGATGCTGTAACAGATGTGCTTTTTTTTGAAAATATAATTTTAACATAACATGGAACTTGTTGTGTTTATTTTCTATATATAAGTTGTTTGTTTACAAACAGTCACGTGTCACGTGGTGTTGTTTACAAACAAGAGAGCCACGTGGTGTTGTTTACAAACAAAACCCTAAGCAGGTCACGTTACCCTAGTTACCAGAATGCCGGCTTCTGATTGGCTGAGCCTAAGTAGGTCACGTGACGTAAGTAGGTCACGTTACCATGGTTACCAGAATGCCGGCCTCTGATTGGCTGAGAGCTTCTAAGTAGGTCAGTAGGTCACCCAGAATGCTGGCTTCTGATTGGCTGAGAGCCCTAAATAGGTCACGTTACCATGGCAACGGGTCACGTGACCAAATGGCGGCCTCTGATTGGCTGCATATCGATTGAGTAATAAACAGTAGTTAACTATAGTCCCGTTCCGATACATACTATACTACTGAAGGGGCATACGGTGTATGGGAAAGCAATAAAAGCAGGGACAGCATGAACCGTACTTGAGAATCAACCTATGATCTACCCCTAACGATGGCACCAAAAGAGTACAATTTACATGATCCCAATAGCAACCAGCAATTACCTTACGTCACTCATCCCGCGTCCGGCTTCTAGCAAACTGTGGTCTGTTTAATATAGTTGTTTCTAGGCTTTGTCTTGATTATAATGAAGCCTAACGCAGGCTAGGATGACTTAAACATGACGGCAGGGGATCTCTAGGGCTGCTTCACTACCCCAGCACCTGGTTTGAAGACCAGACCTCCAGGCGATGGATACAGGTAATGCTAGGAAATGTATTCTCCCTTGTCATGAACTTAAGTTAGAAATTGTATGAACTTTCAGCCACAAACTCCCACTCTTTGTGTACAAAGAATTAGGCATAGAAGATTGCTGAGAGGGAATGGCAGAGATTCCAGAGAACAACAAAACAGAATAGTTGGGCTATAAAGAAGCCAGGTGTTGAAATGTCAGTGCCTGAAAGCGAATGCATGAGGTTTCAGAAAGTGATTAGATAGAAAGGATGATTAACTGGTACAAAAAAAACTGTCACCAAAAGGCAACTTTCATGGGCAGCTGTGTGACAAGCAGCGACCGTCGCTGTTGTTAATTACTCTGGACGCTCCTTAATTGTTCCCCTTATAATCACTCACGGCACTAATGAAATGGCATTTGGTGGTTTTAAATATGTCTCTGTGACCTCATTAAACAATATGATATATTCTATTTCAAGGTATGTCAAGATAAAGGTATGTAGTGATGGGTGATATTGGAGGGGGAGGTCGAGGCATGTTATTGTATGTTGGGGGGAGGGGGTGGCAGGTGGAGGAGGAGGCTGAGGTGGGAAGACTTAAATGGCCTTAATTGTGATCAGCGCATTAAAGTCTCTAAACAACCTTTGACTTGACAAAGTTTTTTTTTAAAAAGGTTGTTTGAAATTGTGGGGAAAATGTCCCTGTACAACAACAATGTATATTTCATGCAGGTACACTAAATACCTTCTCGTGAGAATGAATTTTCTTATATAATTATCCCTTTGGCAATGGGATCCAACTTTTATCAACGATTTATTGTTAAAGCTTGTACTCGATTTTAACCTATGTGATATACTTGCTACTTAATTAATACAGTGAAAAGCAAATACCAAATACCAAATAACAATGAGAGCAGAGAATACATAGAAAGAAGGGACTGAAACTATAAGGCAGTATCGATGATATATCATAGTCTCACTAATTATCACAGTTAAGGGGCTAAAATGGGGAAAGAAGCTAACTAACTTTGATTGGGTAGAGATTGATTTAAAACCAAGATCAAAGCCTTAGCCTGCATCAAACTGCAGAGGGAAGCAGGAAATTAACAGGTTCCTGTGGACAGTGATTGATGAGTTCTTCCTTTAAGGACTATAAATAGGACACATAGACTTCCTTCTTATCTCTGAAATACCATTTAGCGCAGTATAAATGTAGTTCATAGCAGTTGTATGGACATACGTGTTCTTGTAAAGAAGCTTACTTTGCATGGTCTAGAGAAAATGTGTATTGTTCTGCTGGTGATTAAAAACATGTTGGAGTTAAACTACCGTATAGTCGTGTTTAAGCACCCGGCGCTTATAACTTTTGAGGGCTGTTTACCCCGGCGTTTATACACTGATACAAGACAGGCGCTTGTTCAAGATCCGATGTTAATGCTTAAGAGTCATTTCAAGACCCTCATACCCCTGGCACCTATACAAGACCGGCGTTCATTCAATACCCGTTGCTTAAACTCGACGGTGCGGTGTGATCATCACAATTCCAGTTCTCTGTCTAATACTGACTTAATGGTGATCTTATCATGCCAATTGACAGATGACATCATTTTTAAGGTATCTCAAAAACCCTACATCTGTCACATTGCGTCATGTTACTGAGTACTGTCATGCGAAAAGAAGACCATTCAGCCGATCTCTGCACCCACGCACCGGATACACTGTTACACCACCATCTCTATAACTATCATTCTAACCAATTTATTGTCTAACCTTTGATTACATTCATTCCCTCCTCCCCAACATGAATCATATATAATATTATGCTTGGCTTTAGCCTTAGTTTTTGCCTGTATAATATGGTAACATGAGCTTCATACAAAGGGTTATGAGTGCCTTAAATACCATGTAAAAGCAGGGCAGCTACAGTGCAGGCCAGATACTATGACACCATGTATATATAAAAGCAGTCTTAACGACAGATTGCGTATATATCCTTTCAGTAGGTAGACGGACCAAACAGAGGAAAACGTTGGAGATCATCAGACAGCAGTCAATCAAAATCCACAAATAATATGTCCGCATCCGGCGATGACTAGCTGTTATCTTTGTAAAAATCATTTCATCAGAGTAGTACCTTTTTTTCTCCCTCTGTTTCCTACAAACGTCCAAGGCAGCTCACCAATTGGAATATTTAATGACAAATCAAAAAGACCCAAATTAATTACATAAAGAAGCGGTCTCAGTTAAAGGAAGTGCAGACAGCATTCTGTAAATTGCCAACAAAAACAGGACTCTTGCCATGAGGGAAACCTGGAAGTGCTAAATCCCCAGGTAACAGGCTTAGCATCTGGTTGAGGTTATAGGCAGGATGAGGGGATATCTGAAGCCAGAGAGTAGAAAAAGCAGACAAAGAAGATTAGACAGGAGGAGGGTGGTTGGGAGGAATCAGCTGCACTTAACATTTCATATCGATCCGATATGTACAGGCCCTCCCACAAAATAAAAACACTCTATACATCTATAAGCTAACCCACCTGAAAATGGCAGCTTTACGCCCATAAACTACCCCACTAAGGAGGTAAACCCTACTGACCAAATAACCAAAACAGGACAGTCTTACGGTTCTAAGAGCAATAGTGCCCTATTCAACCTCAAGTCAAATCAGGTTTAGTGATTTCACCAAGTCTTTAGTTGCTCCAGAGCTTTTAATGGTCTTGGAACGTCGAATTCATACTATCAGGTACTGTTATGAGCGTCAAAGATCTAGAAAACGTTACTGACATTGTCAACCGTGATATTAAAAAGTATAGTTAATACCAAAGTAGCAATTGGAAACAATGTGGCCATTTCTCAGTCTAGCCCCCTTTTTTCTATGTATTCTGAATTATACACATACACAAATAAAATCTATGGTAAAGCTGTCATCTGTGAAAATACTTCTCAGATATGGTCTGCCTCCCTGGGTGGCAGCAGTGAAAGACCACGGCAAAAGAAAGCTGAGAGCAGTTCAACTTATGTAACCTTGCACAAGGTTATCAGAAAAAGGCAGTCATGAAAAAGCATTAGACAGGCAGCTAATAAAACCATTATCCGAAGGCACCTTACCATTTTTTGCAAGAGAAATTGATTTGTTTCCTTTTTTGTAATGTGGAATGTGCTGATGAAGGGTTTTAACTACAAGGGGCTGTCACTGCTGGATGGTCTCAAATTAATCTGGGAGTTGGTGAGAAACCCACTGCTGACAGAAACTCTCCACAACGGCAATGATCATAATTAGAAGGAGAAAGCATGGGTGTGGGGGATTCCTACAATGATAAGTGGTACTTAATTTCGGTATTTCACAGATATTTTCATTCATCATCTAGCTACTGGACCGAACAGTCTGAAGATTATAAAAGTAGACATACACAGATGAAGACAAAGGGAACGGCAGATACATAATAATATTATTATTAGGAGTTAGGCAGCAAAAATTATCTTTAATACTTTTTGATGTGGAATACAATAGGCCACTTTAGAAAATTCCCTTTTTGGTGAATACTCTCCCTAATTTGACCATAAACAGAACGTTTATAGCCTAAGTTGGTGTGGTTGAACATGTTGGTTCCCAGCTAACAGAAGAACGTTATTTTACGTCAAAATAACGTTCTAAAACTGTATATAACGTTATGCCATAGTGAGGAGCCTTAGAGAAACGTTATATAACGTTAAATAACGTTACAAAATGTTGTATAACGTTTTTTGTTTACTGGGTTGCCATGGAAATACAAAAAAATGTCAAAATGTCAATTGAAAGAAGGTCTCACTAGGATTTCTTATCTGGATACAAAATGTAAATGGTCAATTCCACCAAATGCTCGTCACAGGCACAAAAAATAACTAAATTCAATATTGGCCCAATATCTGGGACTTTTTGCTGGGAGATACCTATGATAGAGGCGACCACAGAAAAAAATATGGAAGGGTTAACATTGAAAATTCTTCATACTATGGTCAAACAACAATTGCATGCCTTTTGAGCCATGTAAGCGACCATGGGCACTTACAAAAAATAGCATAAACTAGGCTAAAATTCATGTTCCTTCCATTTTACATATGGTTATATAATGCTTGAGGGGTGTCGCACATTAATGAATAATGTATTCCATTGATGGCCATCATCATTATATGATAAAGTAGGCCTTATATAGGGTATCTAGATGGACATTCCCAGTGCCCATGGTCGCTTACACACAAATATTGCACATTACATAACCTATTAGATAATCAAAAATGTGTCGATCACATTAAAAAGAATGGTGGATAATCATTGTATCATATTCGTATCATCATTTGATACAATTTTTACATGGTCAAATTAAAAGCTTTTAAAGGTATTTGGCCTGACAAGTTGACTGCCCATGGTCGCTTACATGACCATGGTTGATTACACAAACATGTAAACTCTTGTTTAAAACTCCTGTTATAGTGGTCCAATTTTGATACATATTCTAAATGATCTAGCTAATGCCAATTATTATTATTTATAAGGGGATTTTCTAATTTGTATTGATTCTTCAAAATATTTGTGTGGCACTCACCCACGGATGCTTACATGTATGAACTGCACTATGGGACAAATGCCTATGTCACGCCATTGCCACAAGTTCAAATAGAAAAGTGATACTTTCATAATGTACCTATATAAGAGCTCTACAGTGTTATACACTTACATAAATTTATAATAGTTTTATCTTTATATTAGGACAGATTTAATGGTGCCCACGGTCGCTTACACTAAATATTACCCACAGATAAAATGCCAATAGTTCCAAAGATAAACTATTTTATTGTCCAGTTATTTTTATGATTCATTTCCCTGCATGGTGCAGAATTTTAGATTGGATAGTAAATGTGGTTTGATTAGAAATATCTATTTGTTTTGAATGCTAGAATCCTAATAAGCAGGTATTTTTTCAATGAAAGACAGGCAAAACAGCATATTTTAGCATCTGAAATCCGGAATATTGTAGGTAGAGGTGTAAAATCAGGGTTCCCCTTCAACATTTCATTAACACAAGCCAGTACATTATGAATTCTAAGCTCTATGCTTTGATATTAAAGATACACATGTGGAAAGAGCTGTGACGAACGTTTGGGGGAATTGACCAAATACCATTTTAAAATCAATAGCTGTGACCAAAATTGATGTTTGAAGAGGGATATTTGGTAAGTAGCATAATCATGCTTATTTTGCATTTGAGATTGGAGTGCCCACGCATCGTCAAAGAGCCAGTTCTCAAGAACTAGAAGTGGTTCCTGCTAATGAAACATATCACAGATATTATATAAAAGCTAATAATCTAAATTTCATAATTGAGTTTTACCTTGGAGGATCCTTTTCTCTTGACTGTACACATGTAAGAAGACACTAAATTATCTAAGATTAATGAGGGAGAAGTGTGGTATATAGACCTTATGACAGCTGACTACAGACCTGCTGACAGGGATATCTGACGAGTTCCACAAAAATCAAGCGGAAATAGCCCAGACATCAGCATTTGAGCCACACAGCAGTAGACAAACTTGTCCTTATTTCAGAACAATGGTTAGGGTGAATCTGTGTGCCTAGTGTTACAATTAGTGTCAGTGTGACACTGATGTAGCACATCAGGACCACAGGAGGTCTAGCTATATTGAGACTAGACCCATTAGACGCTGCGCAATGCTGGATTACAGCACCAAGTGTGGTGGGGGGGGGGGGGGGGGGTCCATGAGTTGGTGAGGTAGCTGCACTCAAAAAACAAACCTTTCTGCATACTCTTGAAAATGACGGTCATAAAGTAAACGAGTCAAAAACTCGTCTAAGTGCCAAGGAAGCGGGTCTTCCAGCTGGAGATAGAAGACCCACTTGGCATGTGCCAGCCCAAAAGCCGACATTTGCCAGCTCCAGATTCTATTTGTGGGGTAGTAACCTGATAGGTTAGACAACTTTTGACTCATTTATTTTATGATAGTCACTTCGACGAGTCTGGAGACAAGTTTGTTTTTTCAGTGTGAGGGAGTGGAGGCCGCTATGGATTTATAATAAGACAGGACTGAGCAACCAGTCAGCGTTAAAAAACAGGTAGGGGGCTGTAGTGGATACGTATGGATCTGTAAAGGAGAGAAATTCTCTCCCACAAAAAGCCTACTCATTTTTATAGTTTGGAGGGATATGCAGCTGAAAATTGTCTGCTCACCAACACAAAAGTTTATCAATCCTCTTTGTACTATTTTGAGCAGCGCTGAGTGACAGTAGTATGGAAGCACTGGAGGGTATGACGGAGAGATGAGACAGAGTGAGCCAGGGCCTGAAAGACATGCACATCCAAGAAAACACACATTAGAAGTTGGGCATTGTCCTACCGCCCTCACTGATTATATCTGTCAGGGCAATGTTCAGTTAGGGTTCCACTGGCTACACGTTATTTAACGGGTTACAGAGACAAGTGATCATTAGTTTAAATTAAGGTGCATTTCCCATTGGAAGGTGGCTAGCAGGTTAAATGAAAGCGGTTTTCAAGTTAAATAGACAGATGTTTGGCAGATTAAAGATCAATGATTAGCATGTGCTCTAAAGGTAATTGGCCATCAGAGGTGATTTGCAAGTTGACCCTCCCTAAATACAGGTGTTGAGATGATTAGCAGGTGTTTTCTTTTACATGTTGTGCATGTAGACTACACTGTTCATTTAGACAGTGCAGACCAACATTATAATGCTTGTGAAATCAATCAATTAGATCTGGAGGCCCTCAAAGGTCCACAAACAACTGAAGAAATGGGTCACTTCTCTGGGCAATCCAAGACACCGTGAGCAGTTCTCTGGGTTATGGAAGACGGGGAGTGACAGATCCATCAAGGAGAACAGATCACATGCCTGGGCAATGTCAACCAGCCGTCTCCAGCCAATTTATCTCACATAGTAGATGCCCATGCTATTTGTGAATGAAAAACACCATAGTGATGCAACCAAACTGTTCATGTGATGTCGTTCTCGATCGGATCTTGATAAGCAATGAGGGGAGGGATGGTTTTTTTTTATGATTCTTGAAGTTGGCAGGAGTGTGATTAGATTTGAAAGGGGATACGTATTGATAAGCTGTAGAAAGAAACATAGCTTAGAAAAAAAAGTCCAGCCATTATCTACCCCACCACTGTGATACCCACTCTCCATCACCCTACCAGAACAGGTGCCCACTAATCAATTACGTTACTGGTACCAAGGTCAATACCTTTCTTCCCAGCCTTAAGGGTAAGAGGAACAGTAGCAGATGTATCTGCCCATGGTTAACAAGCCAGGCCAGGTCTGCTTTCTCCCCCATTTTTCAGTGTTCATTACATTGAACCTAATATAGTGTAAAGGCCTGCTCATGCATTCAAATACCAGCCACAACAAATTCTTCTGGATTAAGGGCTAGATCTCAGTGATAGGAATGTAAGACATGATACCATGTGGTAGAGTTTATATGGAATTGCACTTATACATATAGTTGCCCAATCCTTATTATTCATGTGGTTGGTTCAGTTCACCCCTTCAGCACTGGAATAGTGTGCAGAAGGGCAATACAATAGTCATTACCTCATAATGGCTTCATAAATTGTCAGAAGTATAGTTAAAAAGACTTCTGTTAGCGAGACTATTAAAGGACATATTGCTGACATTTTGGGGGGAATGTGTGTTTGTTCCTGTATAACAGTAATTTTATCAACACCCTGCTTTCAAGACCCTTCCTTATTCATATTCAAGTACGGCCTAAAATAATTATTTCAAATCAAGAAAACAATATCAATAAAGTCTGCCAGGTGAGTTGATTATCTTATTTTCTTGAAATTATTTTTGGCTGTGACGGTGCCCGTTGTAAGGTTGATATGGTTATTGAGACTGTATGAGAGGGCCAGACGTTGTCCAGACCTACAATTACTTATCAGACTACAGCATGGCACGTGCCCTATGCCTATTGCTATAACAGTGTGTTCCATTCCAGCGAAATAGGGTTTACGAGTTTGTTCAAGCACAGGGGATACACAGGTGAACGGGGTGGGACGGGGTACAATTTAGGAGTATGGACCCATCAGTGATGATTATAGGATATACCTCTGATAGAAAAAGTATCCGATATTCATTAGATTCAACCCATGTGTAAGTAGTCAGGATGGATCATGAGGCAGAATATTAACTATTAGCTTGAAAGTATATGACGTAGGGATAATTATGGTTTGGTGGGGCGCACGGACTGTGGCTTCAATCGGGGGTTACCGGAAGTACACACCCAGTGCATGATAGTTCCAGCTTTTTTCTGCACCCTATTAGAAAATAACATGCATCAAATAGACAGGATCAGACATAGTTATGTGATGGAGCAGGCGGGTGTAGGATGGGGCATTGAATAGAGTGTGGTGTGATGCCATAAAGGAACCAGTAATACAAACCAGGGTCTGTAGCTATACAGCTTGTTGTTTTTCCTCAAACTCCAAGTTTCAATGGGACTATATCATATAGCAATTGTGGAATATTGCATAATACGTGTACCAGCAACTGTTTATAGCTCACAGCATAGGTATTTGCCAATTTAGCTTTACCATGAAACACCACAGACACCATAACTGTTGCAGACATAATATATGATGTTCCCTCTCTAATCCATATGTGGCTGAACACCTGCCATAAATGTTTTCTGTTGTCATGTTGAGGAAATGCCAGCTCAGATACCACATGCAGATACATATTTCCGATAGTTTAGAAAGAAAAAAAAAGTGTTGAAAACGGAGACTATTCTAAACCTCCCATGCAGGAACCAATAAATCCGCCACTGATTTATATAAAGTTGAAACTCTGATAGATCCTGTTCCAAGTTCCCTGTGTAGGTAGCTGCCAGCTCAGATGTCTTTTTGATATAACAGTTGTGAAATTATATATTTCTGAAATAAACAAGATACACGAGAGTATGCTCAGTGGAGTTTTGTTTGTTTAGGAGGCAGGTTGCATGTTACGGTATGAAACACGCACAGCCCTGGCAATGGGGTTCACTGGACAATCTGAAACCCACCTAATGCTCCCCAGGAAAAAAGGGAACAAAGGAGGAAGGCCCTGGAAAGAAGTTAGAAATAGGACTCTCTGCCATATATCATCCTTTCCAACCTATTTCTAGGGCTAGTTGAAGCTGTGGACTACAGTCTATGTTGACTTTAGAAATTAAAAATGTTGGTCCGTTACACATATTTTTAGGAATTCAGTTGAAACCAAGACTGTTTTAAACAGCTCCACATTTTACGCAATGTAACATTTATTATACTCTCAGCAGTCGACCAGACAGACTGGCAACCTATCTTACCCACACATACTAATCAATAAATGTGTTGTGTGTACAATTATGTGGTTTTAGGGATGGGAAAGTAGAAGAGAAAGTGGTATTGTTGAGCCTGTTTTATTCTGATAACTTAGAGTAGTAACTTAGACTACGGATCCGCCACTGGGGTAATTATGCCATTTTGCAAAACAAATTTTAGAAAAAAGAGATTTTACCTCTGCCCGGTGCAATTGTTAAAGAATTATTTTGACAGAACAAAATTAAAAACGGCATATATACTGACCAGTAAACCTCAACAGCTGGCCTCTCAAATTGGGGATATTTCTCAGAATATTTCTCAACCATTTGATATTGAAAGGCGCAACTTGTTGTGTATATTTTTGTCAATAAACTTTTCAAATACTCAAACTCATCCCTTTTTTTCTCTGCCCCTTGGGAAATTTTGTGACCCAGCTTCCCCTGTAAGGCAGCTTTTTTCTTTTCTTCCCCCCCCCCCCCCGCCCAAAATATTGGCTCTAAAGGGGGACCTTGGCCGGCTTGTCTGAGAGAGATGCAGATATCTTATTGATATATCACATTGATGCATGCCCTAATCTGTGCTAGTCAAATGTGCCCAGCGAATAAGTATAAGTACGTTGGTGGGGTGACTATAAGGAGGTGAATTACAGGTATTTGGCCCACCCACTTTTCAGTATGAATAAAATAATTTACAATACAATACAAAAAGTTAAGTGCAAGCTGACACTAGCTTGTCAGGTGACCATTTCTAAGATCACGAGCTTGGCAAAATATCTGTTACTACAGATTATTAAATCAGCAATAAGACAGGACGCTGAAGACACTCACCTGCCTGTTTTGGTGTTTGCTAAAGACCCCCTTTATGTAGTAAATACTGTGAGAAAACTAATTCATGAACCATAGTAGAGGAGGTAGAAAGAAACATTTATTTTTGTGATTCAAGACGTTGCCTGGTAGTTTGCATGCAGTAATCCAAAATCATCTTCACGACAATAGTAATCTATTATCTCATCAATTAGTATTGATGCAGTCTTGGTGAAAGGTTAAGCGGAGAGTATGCATGTACACTGGTGTCACTTAAGGTATAAACATTGACAGACACTCTGTGTAATAGAGAAACAACAGTGGAAAGGTTAAAGTTGGATCACAGACAGAAAGGTATCGGGAGTTGGAAAGCAAAACAAAGAAATCTGTAGAACTTTTGTCACAAATTCAACATCTTGTGTTTAACAATCGCCTTTGTCTTAGTTCTATCTGCTTATATACCAGGCCTCAACAGCTATTTACATGGTAACTTACACTACAGAAGTTTTTGTTCTCCGATACAAAGCCTGATGCTACCTCACTCTGTATAATCATCCTTTACCCACCCTCCACCTTGAGGCCAGCCCTAAATTGTTGCAGTAAGATGTCTTATGTCTAAGATCCAATAAACACATTCTGGCAGATATTGCTATTTTGAATCATCCGGACCAATAGGAATGTAAGTCTGAAGAAAATTGAGTGCCGTACCCAGAAGTAAGGGCCTTTGGCTCTAGGCTCAGTGTTGGTGAAATCTATAGACAGAAGAGCAAAGCATCATATTTTCAAATTAGTATAAAGCATCATTATTGTCATGGCCTACACAGATGTTTTCATGTATGGATTATTTCCAGTGCACTAAGCCCCATACCGTGCACTAATTAAAGACTGTGCACTAATGAATGTGAATGTAGTGTACAACCCACATGGAGTCCATGAAGTCCATTAACACAAAGGCTTGCATTCCTTTCCCATTTCACACCCACTTGAAAAACACAAGAGACCAAAACAAAAGTATGAGTAATGGAATCAATAATTCATCCATCACCACCACAGAAGTAACTCTTCCATCATACACAATTGGCAGGGGCAAGCTGGGTTTGTTACTCTCCACCACCCACAGCCCAAGCACTGTTCCACAAGATGGAGACTAATTTGATGATTGCAGAATGAGCTGCTCAATACAACTGGCAGCTCAAGGAAATGAGAGGACTACCATCTTCACATTCCATGGTTATTACTGGAGTAGAGGACTACGGGGGGGATCTCTGTGATGTGATTATTCTCGATATACCGGGCAGATAGACAAGCAATTTAGCAATAAACCTCTGAAATTGGCTACACCAGGGTCCCGTCAAAAAAGGTGATGTAAAGTGTGAGACATTATTAAGTAAGTTTTTTTTAGAGAAAAGTCGGGTGGGAATAATGTAGCAGTTGAGTAACCTGTGTGTGAATCTGTGGGTCACCTGGGCCGAAAGGAAGATAATCCATGAAGAACCTTTTGACTCTCACCCAAAATTTCAGGGTAGCAGCCGTCGTGGACAGCATTGCTAGTGTTTAACCCAGACCATTATGTATTGACCGTGAAATCCATATTGCTCTCTGGGGACCAAGTTACATAAAATCTGCCAAATACAGTCATCTCCATTAAGCGGCATTAGGCGGCTTTAAACCCCGATAGTAATTCTCACTTCATCTAACAAGCTCAGACTGTCTGAACAAAATTTTGAGCTAATACAGATATATGTTGAACAGAATCAGAGTTTCGTTCCACATCGCAACAAATCGATTGAAGCATATTATAGTGATTTCTTAGAGGCAACTATAGAGGCGATTGTAGTGTCTCAGATATAATATGTATACCAGAGAGGAACCTAGTACATCTAAAAAAAAAGAATTTTGAGACATCGATCAGGTATCAGATATTGCACATGGGTAGATATTGAATAAACAGTGCTCGGACCGATCCTGCACCGATACTGAGCAGGTACTGAGCAGACACTGCATAGATACTGCACAGACTCAACAGACACTGAGAAGATACTGATCATCAGACCATCACGACCGTGAAATTGCTGTTTACTTGGCAATGTAATATGTTAAGATGAGCACGAAGAACACATTTTTCTAATTTTGCCAATAATGTCAAAACATTTTTTATCTACTACCTTTGTATACCGAGCTAATGAGGAATCTATGGTATCTTGCAGTAAGAAACAACCACGAATAGAAACTTTAACGTTTTGACAAACAGATACATTTATAATGATAGATTGCAACTGAAATTTCAAACGCGATCCTCTGTAGTGCAAATAAAAGCGGGAAAGTAAATATAATTTTATAAGCTCATAAACCTGTGGAACTCAGTCAGTTTCACATGAATATCCATATCATAAAGGTTATCTTCCCTTATTACTACAAAATGATACTGTGCAAATGTATTGCGCTGGGGATATAGATGGTGTAGAGTGGACGGGGGAGGCAATAGTTGCACATGTTTCTTATAGCGGTCATACAAAGGCTCCTGCTTGATCTTTCCGCTCTTCAGCTAGTTCTTCAAAGCATCAGGCTTCATTATCAGTAACATGTTTTGAGTCACTGTTGCCATTGTAATGTGAAGAAGAAGGAATTTTTAAGGTCGAAAGGCCCCGGAGGGGCCCTGGTGGTGAGCCTGCGAACCACCAGGCTGAGGCCTTAGGGTAGGTTCACCACTTTCAACCGGTCTGATTCATGTTTTTTCATGAGCTACCTTTCAGGTCTAACTGCTCCTAGAGTTTTTTGTGCATATCCTTCACAATTGAACCAAACTTTAGGTATTGCTCTGGAGAGTAACTTTCATGATGTCTTACAATGCCATATATCAGTTTACAGTATTTGATTCCATGATTTATCAGAGTATTCAGAATTGCCCCTTTTCACCCTAAGTCAGCCAAAATGCACCTTGAGTCAGCCATATTTCAACCACCAGAAATATGTGGAATAAACCAGTAATTTTCTGATTTTCATAAATGGATTAATGCATGCATCATATATCAATATGTTACAACTAACAATAGAGAAGAAAATGATTTATTGAATATGGAATAATCAAGACAAAGTCAGTACTGTACCTTAGGTGAATACAATTGCATTATGAGCTATCAATACAAGTAAATATTACTTGTATGAGCAATGAGGACCAAATATAACATCATAGACATGCAGTATGGAGTTCTATTGAATATATCGGGGGCTCTGCCTTCTCACCCCCTTTCCCCCCCTCTTTTTTGTGTTTCACCCTTGCCCTCTATACAATACACAAGTAGGCCTGCTATCCTTAACCCTGTAGTAGAAGAGGGTATTCTGGAAGGAGGAGGTATTCACAAGGGTAGAATAAATGTTCTTGGACAGAAATTCAAGGTGAGAGAATTCCAGGGAAGATTCCCGAGAAGAAAACCGCATGGTTGACTTAAGGTATGATGTGGCTGACTTAGGGTGAATTCATGGCTGACTCGAGGTGAAATGGGTATACCTTACGAAATCAGTCCTAAATATAATTCAGGAAATTAATTTTGCTCATTTAAGACATGATTTGTGTGATTTAGATACATATGCAGCTCACAAAACTGATTGACACTGTGTATGAGAGGGACAAACACTTCAAATCAACTACCAAAGAGTATGAACAGTGGGGAGATTTTCATTCTCTGTTTGCCAAAACAGGTCAAACAGGAGTACTTCTGACTGATTTTACAGTATGAAAAAGAGTGATGATGTGGATGCAATGAGCAGTATATATTTGGAAAACACTTGAATTCTTAAATCAGTGGGAGTTTATTGTCACCAGATGCATATTGAACTTGTAATTTCATGACAAAAGTGGTTGACTCAAGGTATGAGTTTGACTCAGGGTGAACCTACCCTATATTGTTTTCACTTTACAGGAAGTCAGTACGGGTGCCGCCATTTTGTTTTAAGGTGTCACCACACAAATTTATGCCTATGTGAAAACATTAACATTAATCGACCTTTGATAGGTACTGAGGTTGATTATAATCATACCTATCCCCCCTAAAATGGACCCAAGGAATTAAATAATTCTATTGGTCTGTTGCTAAGACAGTTGGTTGCCTAGCAACAGCTATTCTCATTCTTTATCTGCCTAGCAACCCACATTTCCCTGGTGCTGATGTTGATTATGATCATACCTTCCCCCCAAAAATGGACCCAAGCAATTCATAGGAACTACCATATTTCAAGTAATATTATCCTTCCCCTAGATAACCCCTCCCGCTCATTTGGTGTCTTGAATGGGTCCCCTTCAAATGTACCAACCATGTAGACATTATTTTCTTTCGAATGCAAGAATTGCGGTTGTTGCAGTGTATAAAAATGCCTGAGGCCTTTTTTTTTACGCGGCAACAACCGCAATTCTTGTTTTGAAAATCATCTCATGAAAAAAATACTTTATAAATTCAAACACCTTCTTTTTCACCAAAGGTTTTTAAAAGTTAAATTAACTGAGTACAGTAGTGGCAACCCTAAACGACGTAAAATACTTTCTCAATAATTTGTTCAGACTTGGGGTGTTGAATATCTGGTGAAAAAACATACAATTGGGAAACCATGAGCAGATGCTGTGGTTGATGTGTCTAGCAGAGTTACATCTAGTATAGGCTCCATACCCACGGCCACTAGCGTTGTGGGTATAGGATCTATGTGCATGAAAAGCTCTGGTTTTGCGAGGACTTTTTTCCTCGCATTCCCCTGTCATTAGTATGATGTGTATTGGGATAACACTGTGCAGTGACCATCTTAGACCTATTCTCCACCTTTGTATGTTTTTAGAATTTTTAGTTTATTAATCATTTCTACACATTAGAGGACTTTGAAGAGGGTAGTTATTGTGTGCAAGAGGCGTTTACTGCATTGATGCCACCCATCAATTGGTCTAGACATGCCTATAATTACCAAATTGTACATTTCACCTTACCCAATCAAGGCCCTTAGTAGCATAAACAGCCACTCATAGTCTGTCTTGATTGGGTGTAGAAATCGACATGATTGGCAAGGATATGCACAACCAGTAGAAAACTGACCCTCCTATCCGTAACTCTCAGACAGCCTATGGCCCCATCTGAGAGTTGCAGCCGTAACTAAGTTACATCCAGCATCTAAAGTTATACTCACAGTGTGTGTACGGTGTAGCACGTACTGTATCAGGAAGATAGAGTGGGCCCCCAGTATAGCCTTGTTGTGTTAACTGATTAGGTCCCTAATGATAATTGGGTGTGTGGCCTCATTTATCAGGATTGCTGCTAATCTGCTTTGTATGTGCGGGTCCATCATTCTGCAGTCATTCTGCCTATAGACTGGTGGTGGGGTTGGCCAGGATGATCTGTTATATGCCAAGGTGATTCTCATATCTTATCCAAGTATACGTCTTTGTTTTTCCTGTATTGTGTTCCTTCTGCTAAGGCAAAGGTAAATTGATTTCTGGTCTTACCCCTTGGACATTTAAGGAGGCATGATGGTAAGATAATGACCATGATGGTAGCTATTTAGGTTAGAGCAGTCGTAGCTCTCGAGGGGACACAAGGATACTACTTTGCCATCAAGTGGTGGTGGGTCAAGAATACATGACCTTCTTACTCCTTATAATTTATTTATCTGTGGTAAAATTGGGGGAAGTTTGAAACTTTTTCTATCAAAAGGGGTGTCATGCTCATCATGAGAACCTGTAACAGAAAATGTACATAGAACTTCTCTCTCGCAAGTGCGGCTTCGTGGGGAACTGCCCAAGCCCGCACTCATGAAATACATATAAGAAACGGTATCAATGGGCATTGTCATTTGGCTATTTATTCTTTTGACATGATTTACTATGCTTAAGCACTGGAAGGGCCGTATTCAATCCCCCCCCCCACCATTGAATACAATGTGACCGTAATTCAATGGGTTTTTGTGGCCATTATTTCAACACTGATATATTCCATTACAACTATATATACCACTTTATAGATACTATAGAATAGCACAATTGTATATTTGTAAGGCTATCGAGATGTATCTCCGCAATAGAGATGCCCCCTTTAAACCCCCACCATCAAGTATGGGAGGGTGTAATAAGCAGGCGTCAATATCAGCATCCACCAAAAAGGACATTACATGGTGCGCTGAGCACAAATTGATTTATATTGATATTGGACACACATCTCCAGACTTATTGAGCTGGTAAGAGCTGATAGGACAACAATGAGGCAATGTTATAGGTGACCAAGAAACTGTGTTATTGCAGATCATAAATACACAGACCCCAGCAACACTGCACAAACACACTGAACATGAGGGTGGACTAACTGGGGCAGGAGCTTGAGAGATCAGAAGGCGATAAGGGGGATGCAGGGGTGGTGGTAAAGAGGAACGCTTCAGTAGACCAGGATTGGAAAAAAAAGCCTGCAGAGCAGGGCAGGAAGCAGCAGGATGTTGTCAGGGTGAGAGCTCAATGGTGGCGTCAACCACAAGTAGAAGCAGTCTCAAGGACTTGGGTTGTTGTACTAACTAGCAAAGCGAACCTAAATAAAGCAGCATTAAAGCACTTAGGCATAATGCATCAGCAAACATTGGGTGTGGGGAGGTGGCAGGGACCAGGCTCTATTGTAGCATGGAGTATGGGCAATATCGCTCAATGTTCCACACTGGTATGATATCCACAAAGCAATGCCCAACAACACCCTGATATTGGACATTATGTTTACTCACGGTACGTGGTGAAATTCGTACCTGGTACTCAACCTGTTCACATTACCACCATTAAGGTATGACATTAAGGCTATTGGTATAATAATAGGACATAATGAACAGTGCAATTTAGCAACACACCCGTAAACATGTAGATAACTTGAATTATTACTTAGTGGGATATGCAGGTCTTGGGGAGTTCACATTCATGTATCATTAAGGAAATTTGCGTCCCTCAATTATCACTCACCCTGGTATATTCTGATGCTAATTCAAGAGCTAATTCAAGTCCAGGGTAAAACAATGAGTTGGCACAAGGATGTGGTGACACGGAGGTATGAACAGAGGATCATCATGACAAACATAAATCATGTTTCATTATGGCAAGGTCTCCATTATTAGTATTGACGTCACCGCAATTCTATAGGTTAACCCTTTAAGGATGGTATAATGCATTAATGCATCATGCCCTTGGTCATCATGATGCAGGAATGAAGCCCTGGCGAGTAACTTGCCAGTGCAGCATTCAAGCATCATACCGACCATGTGAGATTGAGACACTCCCAAACGGCACTCCCAAACGGTCGGCATGATGCACCAATGCAGCACCAGCGAGTTACTCGCCAGGGCTGCATTGGTGCACCATGACGACAAATGTCTCCTCCCAGCTGTACCCAACTACCACATTGACAACCACTGGGACACACCAACAGTTCATGTCAGTCTCAGCAGCTGAGAATTACAGGTCCCAGCCCTGATCACTTTCCACATTATCGACTTAGGTTGCATCTCTAATTAAAGGTATCAAAATATGAACTGTAACTTCGCCCACCCCCTCTCATTGTGTCCCATATTGTCTACAATTCGTTCCATTCACATTCCTCAGTCATTCAAACTGAAAAGTGAAAGATTAAGGCAAAGAGCACGTATGATAATTATGGTTTCAACGCAGTTGTGCAAAAGTTTCGATCCCCGTCCTCTTTCCAAACATGACATGTGTCCAGATCGGTAGAATCGACATCCTTTTATGATTTTTATAGAGGCGTTTTTAGCCATGCATTGCACACTAGCTTACTATATGCGACACAGCCAGGAATTGATATGCCACTCTTGCTTGTTGTATGTTAAGAATTAATCATGTTTTATGCGACAGACAGACGTGAATTCAGAACGTATAACATAATCATTTATATACAAGACTATCGAGCACTAAACAAATTGCCAACCGTATACAGGCACTCTGAAATACGCACTGTATTGGCCTAGAATGCAAGAACGCTCACGAAATGTAGAACCCATGCAATTTAGAAAATATATCCAAGTGCCCTACTTTTTCTTGTGTGTTAAATACTTTTTTGTAACTGATCCAGTTGGTGATGTCTTTCCCCAATACCTTACACTGCAGAAAAAGCTGTGGTAAGGGCCAACACTAAGATGAGTCAGCATTACAATGGCAGCCAAGCTGTTCAACAGGGGAAAAGGAAAAACTGTTAAGGAAGGGAAATACATTATTGGGAAGAAGGAAAAGTACACAGTGGTAACAATACAAAGTCAACAAAGGCAGAGTTGAGGTCTCTTGGGGACACAAAGGCAGTGGTAGTGGAGTGTGGAAATACTGGGGCTGGAAATGGTGGAGTGTGGGAGTGAGGGGAAGGAAATAGAGGTAAAGTGATTGGCGCTGACCTTCTCTCTCTTTCTTGCTGAATAGCAAGAAAGGGTAGGAAAGTTGTAATGCAAAGTTAGAAAAAGTGTTCGAGAAGCCAATAATGAATTTAAAGGGTAATATTTTATAGGAACCATGCATGATATGGAACTACACCCCTTAGTGCCTACTTGTAACCCCAGCAACCCACCCCTACTTCAGTTGCTGCATGGCTGCCCAGCTAGAAAAATACTATAGTATACACTATAGTTTACTATAGTATACTATAGTTTACTACAGTATACTATAGTATACTGTAGTTTACTATAGTATAGGGGTGCCCAACCTACTGTAGTTTACTATAGTATACTATAGTTTACTATAGTTTTTCCTGAAATAGCCTTAGATGGTGTTATACTATATCGTATGTTACTATAGTTTACTGTAGTAAACTATAGTATATTGTAGTATTCCTTACACACCTTGCCACTATAGTAAACTATAGTATATTTTACTATAGTTTACTGTAGTTTTCTATAGTATACTATAGTGTTTCGCACACATCTTGACACTATAGTAAACCATAGTATATTTTACTATAGTTTACTATAGTATTTCCCACACACCTTGACACTATAGTAGACTGTAGTATACCAGAAGTCACCAGAATCAGATCGCTGGTGCGGCTTATAGGATCGTCCCAAAGTTGGGGTGCGGCTTATACGCGAGTTAGGCTTATATGTGAGGTTTTACGGTAGTAGACTGTAGTATATTTTCTGCACACCATGACACTATAGTAAACTGGAGTGCATTTTTCTACAGGTCACTATAGTAGATAGAAGCTCCATGCTATACATGTGGTATATATATTATAGTATTTCCCGCACACCTTGACACTATAGTAGACTGTAGTACATTTTACTATAGTATACTATGCACACCTTGATACTATAGTTAACTGTAGTATATTTTACTATAGTAAACTGTAGTATATTTTACTATAGCTTACTGTAGTTTACTATAGTATACTATAGTGTTCCCCACACACCTTGACACTATAGTAAACTATAGTATATTTCACTATAGTTTACTATAGTATTTCTAGCACACCCTGACAGATGAATTATCAACCAATCAGATAATTGCCTCCATTCACGGCGAAATTCCTAAAGTAGACTGTAGTATATTTTCTGCACACCTTGACACTATAGTAAACTGTAGTACATTTTACTATAGTATACTATAGTATTTCCTGCACACCTTGATACTATAGTAAACTGTAGTATATTCTACTATAGTAAACTGTAGTATATTTTACTATAGTTTACTGTAGTTTACTATAGTATACTATAGTGTTTCCCGCACACATTGACACTATACTATACTACAGTTTACTATAGTAAAGTAAACTGTAGTATATTTTACTATAGTAAACTGTAGTATATTTTACTATAGTAAACTGTAGTATATTTTATTATAGTATACTATAGTATTTCCCGCACACCTTGACACTATAGTAGACTGTAGTATATATTACTAGGGGGCAGTCCATTAATTACATACTCATCAAGGGGGGTGGGGGGGGGGTCCGGGCCCATTTTGGCATACGCATTGTGTACGCATTTCGGTTTAAAATTGCTACATTTTAAGTGCAAATATCCAACTAAACTTTGAAAATGTTCTTACACCCGTAAACTAACTTTCGTAAGGTTTGAGTCAATTATTACTAGCTGGGGGGGGGGGCTTCATGAATTTTCCAAACATGGCATATATCTTTTCGACCCCCCCCCTACCAATAAGGCAAAAGTAAATGTGACTCTCACCCCCTGTGCCACTCCTCCAAAATTGCATGTACGCTGGTGGAATGATACATGGTCGTGAGTACATGTCGGGTACATGTACTTGGATGGACCATATTGTTAAGCAGAGATGGAGTAAACAAATCTTCATGGGGGGGGGGGGCTACCTCAAACAGCCTGAAAGATCCCCCCCCCCCCATCTTCTTCTGTGATGTTGGGGGGGGGGTGGGAGGGGCGGGCCCCCTTTCCTATGCCACTGATTTAGTTTGACTCCCCAATCATGGCGTCTTATCTCTTGTTCTACCCCTCCTACAGGGGTTCTAGGTTTCTATGGTCTTATTGGTGGTGGGTGGAAGGGGGGGGGGTCAAAAAATATTGCTGTGGTTTGAAAATTCTTCATGCCCCCCCCCCCCACCCCATAAGAGACAGGTAGAAAAAAAGTTCCTCCCCTTATTTTTGCCCTAAATGTTCCCCTGTGAATTTCATGTCACCCCTTTCTTTTATCACGTGGGGGGGGGGGGCGGTGTCCATTTGTGAGATGCGTATGTACACAAAGGGGGGGGGGTAGTCCAAATGTGTACATGATGCAACAGGGGGGGTGGGGGGGTCCATTTTGGGCAAAAATGTGTGTATGTAATTAATGGATGGCCCCTAAAGTACATGTACTGGTGCCGCAGTCCCACTCCGCCCCCCCCCCCCCCCCCCGCAGACTTGATTATACCCAGCGTTTCCCTACCACCTTACCATCGACCCTGTGACCAGGCAGCTTGTGCGTCCGCCTCACACACCACAGGTCCCCGGATCGAGCCTGGGTGGAGATGTACAATTTTTAAAGGGGATATATATATGTAAAAAATGGCCCTAGAATTATTTTAACGAATAGGTAAGTAAAGTCCAACTTCTACCTTCATGATAAAACAAAGAAAAAAAAATTGCATGGATTTTCAGAGAAATCACATGAAAAGGAGTCTTTTCTTCCATAACTCGCTAAATAATGCCCCTACAGAGCTGAAACTCTGCATATAGACTTCTAGTTTCGTCCCCCACTGTTACACTGTTTACTATAGTTTACTATAGTATTTCCCGCACACCTTGTCACTATAGTATACTATAGTGCTTGCTAATTAGGTAGCACAATTGCTTCTAATCATCCCAGAGAGAAAAGAAAAATATCATCATAATGCTAACATGGTGTAGAATTAGAATATAGTATAGTTGATGACTAATTTTTAATAACAAGTAAGTTTGTTTTGCTAGCTAGGTAACTAGGTAGGTAGCTAGCTAGGTAGCTAGGCTACCCCCTACTTAAGACACTTTATCTTCACACCTCCCCCCCTCCCCCTCCCCATTACCAGACCGCCACATTGATACAAAACAATAGGTGTGCATGCTGACCCAAGGCTCACGTGCAGCAAGCCATGGGTACACGTGAATGTGGTGACCTACATTAGAAACAGCCAATAGAAATCCAGCAGTAGGCATGAGTGGGCTATTTGAATCAGTATACCGTTTGGGCTGGACATGGACACATGAGTGAAACAGAGTGAGTATATTTCGTATGATATTTAAATTCAACATTCATTGTAGTTGTGGTATTATAGTACAGACAAACTCTTTGACAATTCCTGCACATACCTACTTTGTTGCCCCTACTTTGTTGCAATTCTAGTTAGTTACATGCGGAATATTTGTAATGTATTATAAGATATAACTGCTTGTCCAGCCCACTGTAACTCATTAATATTAGTCAAAATAGAAGATATTAGTTATGGAATCTCTGACCATTTTAACATCGATGCATATGTCATTTGTCATAATTTGAGATAATTTACAATTAATTTTTCTCCAGGTTTACCTGTTTACCAACCCGCCATGGTGCCCCAAGGCTCCTGGAGCCGGCCTGATGGCTCCAGGACCCGGCCCAAGGCTCCAGGACCCGGCCCCAAGGCTCCAGGACCCGGCCCCAAGGCTCCAGGACCCGGCCCCAAGGCCCCAGGACCCGGCCCAAGGCTCCTAGACCCGGCCCCAAGGCTCCAGGACCCGGCCCCAAGGCTCCTGGACCCGGCCCCAAGGCTCCTGGACACGGCCTCAAGGCTCCAGGACCCTGACCCAAGGCTCCAGGACCCAGCCTCAAGGCTCCAGACACCGGCCTTAATTGATGAAACTGATGGTGATGAAATATCACAGCCCCCCCCCCTTCCAAAATAAATAAATAAAATGAATAATATATTTTCTACGTTTTACTATAGTATACTGTAGTATACTATAGTAAATTCACTGTAACCTACTGTAGTTTACACTATACTTTACTATAGTATACTGTAGTAAACTACAGTGAAGCTACTATAGTATACTATAGTGATTACTATAGTATGTGAAATTACTATAGTAAATTTACTATAGTTTTACTATAGTAAATACTATAGTTTCACTATAGTAAAAATTACTGCAGTAAATACTATAGTATACTATAGTAAACTACAGTAAATCTACTATAGTATACTATAGTGATTACTATAGTATGTGAAATTACTATAGTATATTTACTATAGTTTTACTATAGTAAATACTATAGTTTTACTATAGTATTTTTCTACCTGGGTGATCAGGCACTGAGTCTCTCTCTCTCTCTCTCTCTCTCTCTCTCCCAACATTGTGCTAGCACTCAGAGTCTCTGAGCAGTCTTTGCGAAAACATGCAGGACAGTGGCAATGTCCTTCTAAAATGCCACCGGTCCAGCAGATGACAGGTGCAGCAGGACCGAATGTCCAGTAACATGTTGGGCTTCTCTGAACTAAAATAATTTAGTTCGTCTCTAAACATGAAATATGTCTGTCAATATACTGTGCGAATCTATGTATTTATCCCGATTTAGCCGTAGATGATTACAAATAAAATGTATTTTCAATGGACAAAAATATTCTATACTTGAAGTATATAGATTGTCAGATATGTGGCTATCTGGTCCTTCAAAAATGTAGCCGGTCCTGCAACATTGAAAACTTGCAGGACCGAATGTCCTGTGGGATGACTTTTTTTTCGCAAAGACTGCACTCAAACCTTCAAACTTAAAAGTTGCTTTCTCCCTACCTGTGGAGCAGTGTCTCCACTTTTCTGTGGTGATTGGATTACAGTCCGTTATTATACCATGTGAATAGACAAGAATTACTTTGGGTTGAATCTAGCAGAGAATGTAAGCAGGTTTGAATAAATTCACCTTTTTGCCTGTCTTTGAAATAATTCGCTTTCACATGGATATGAATATACATTTGTTCGTTGGTTGTTTCATTTCAAACTCCATAGCTCGTGGATACAGATTTAGATTTAAAGAAGCCCCATTGTCATTCTATTTTATCGTATAATCATATTGCCATCAGGATAATTTTCTTTAGGTTATTGAACAGCTAAATGTACAGCTTTACATACCCTGTATATGTAATATGTTAGTCTTAAATAGGCCCTTAATATGTAGTGCATGTCCTCCATATGCCGCTTATGTCTTCCAGGTGTTGAATGATAGTATTGTGTTCCATACATTGTACACCTCCCTGCACCCTGTTGTTAGCCTACACGCTCAGACAAACTTCTACACTCTCAGAATACACCAACGTTTTACAACTTCTGCACTCTTAGAACACACCTTTCACAATTTGTCTACTCTCTTACTAGTCCTTTCAACAATTACGGGCAACCAACAACAAAGGCTTGTGATCTCAGAATGTAGCCCTCACTGCATCCTAATTTTGACATACTACTCTCTGCTACAAAGGCCATGTCCAATGGCAGACTGCCAATTCCCCATACTACTAACAACCACAAATGGCGCCCATGCCTTAAGAGGGAGTTCACAGAAGCTCATGGCATGAGCAGACTCTTAATGTAGTGCAGCACAACAACAGAGTACAGAGGGGGAGGGTGACAGGCAGGTTAAGACTTTGCCTGGCATGATGAAAAGGCTTGCTCCTGTAGTGAGGGAGGAGGGCTGCTTTACCATTTATCAGAATGATACAAATGCCAACAACCTCCAGACTTGGTGATGGGCAAAAAGACAGATGATGGCCCTTGAACATAAAGGCAGCTGCAGCTAGGTGTTAACATAATGGCAAAGGTGCCACAGGTAATGATTGTTATGTCTGTTTATCTACACTGAAGGCAAGGGGATGGCGTGGTTGGCCAATGAGCGGTAAGTGAGGGTTGGATGTTGGTAGGTGTTTTGGCCGACCCACACAGGAGGTTATTTGGAGGAGGTATAATTAACAGTGGGGTTCGTAAGTGGACATCTAAGTATATACTAAAGGGTAAGGGCAATAAAAAAGTGATATGAGGGAGGGAGGCAAACTTACAGACATACTTAATTTGTCAAGCATGCAGGCTCGTAGGGGATACAGAGTTATCCTCACCATTTATAAACTGACTTTGATAACTTTGTATTCAGCACACTGTCTGTGTAACAGGTTGAGGACATGCCCACTATTCCAGTACGCCCTGAATAAGCTGTACCTGTACTCACCATCAAGGACGTACTAGTATAGTGGCCTGCACAGTAGTACCAGTTTATCAATGCATTTACATAATATTTCTCTTATAGTCCAAATGTATTATATATCATGTATGGTACCATTGGAAAGAGGATATCTGTATCTACACACTAGCCAATTTACAAATTTCAATCATGTATATTTGTTTAAATATGATGCATTGAACATGACACATTCATAAAATACTCTTACAGAGACCCAGCAAAATCAATTTCCGAATTTTGTGTTACATTTGCTGATAAAAATAGACATACGGGGTAGTGGAATAGATACTTATCTATCACTCTGCGTTTTGGTTTTATCTCTTAAAGCAATGGTAAGGTAATGAATAGGTAAAAATCATGAGAAAAAGTGGGGGTTTCCTCCTCACCCATACCCCCCCCCCCCAGTGTTGGTATAGATAAGACCCATTGTTCTATGGGTACTGCCGACCCATGGTAGGGGGTGACTTACCTAGCATAGCTAGGTTGTCATGGTCTAATGGTCACACAAAATGTACCAGTTTAATAGTACGCACCAGAACAATGCACAGTAGTACTATATTGGTACAGTCTGTTGGAATAGACTGTACCAATATAGTAGTACGTACCAGCAACCTATTCCCGTCCCCTACCTGTGTAATGCATGTGTCAACCACTCTTAGCTGCTTCCACATAATGTGAGAACACAGCAGGGCTGCAGTGACACAATACCCTCATTTTATTCCTTAAACACCTGTTTCTTAGGCACTGTTGTAAATTACTACTCATCCCATTTGCGTTTGTTGTTTATGGCCTCTGGAACCAGCTGAGAACAAGATACATGTGGACGATGATAAAATGATCTAGAGCTGCGCTATTCCCGTAGCTAGACTTTAAATATACTTGTGTAAAATCCAGAGCCTGTCAATAGACGGTTTGCATAGCAAAGTCTATTGAGGATGGTACAGCAGCAGGCTTGTACAAGAGGAGTTTATAGGTGGCCTACCCTGGAAAGAAAATCTTGTGTTTAACCCTTTAAGGGCCGCTGCTGCCTCTGGGCAGCATCTAAAATGCCCTTGAAAAACCGCTGCTGCCCTAGGGCAGCAGAATTGCTACCCTTGGGCAGCAATACCTCTAAATTACAGCTCCTGCTATGGAACAAAGAATAAGAATTTTTGAATCAATCCAAAAATATTTAACATGAATAATACGTCCCCTTGTCAGAAAGGTTAAATTTCTGTCTCCAATACAACTTATTTCACTCCTTAGCCACTATCCCAGGGAGCACATACATGCAAAGTTGCATATTCCCATGGCATAGGGCCGGTGGTTAAGTCCCAAATGACATTTTTCAGGGCCAGCAGGGAAAGGGTTAACTTGTGTTTAACACATGTTTAACACAAACATTGGTGCCAACTCGTGTTTAATCTGACTTAAACTTATGATAAACTAGTTTAAAGCTTGTGTTAAACTTGTCTTTAATATTGTGTCATGCAACTCGTGCAAGACACGTGTTCATAAGCGCCCACAGAATTCATTGACACAATGTCATGAATGTTTTTGACGCCAAATAAACTTGTATTATTCGTGTGTCCTATTACCAGGGTATACAATTACATATAATTATTATACCTTTCGGTAGTAGAGGAGCAGCAGCAGGGTCATCATATGTGATTTAATTCGGATGATTACTGAAAGCTACAGCCACCATCAAAAGTGATGTTGTGGTCGTGATTTCTCGTGCAGGCTATATGAAAATTGCCATTGATTACACATATTCTCTGTTATTCTGGTAAAAGCAAAAATAATATTAATTTTGTCTCCCATTCAATGATAAAGGTTCTACATCCACTATAATCAACATAGATAGACAATCTAAAGTGCTATATGTATTGCTGAGATCAGGGAATTCAAATTTATAATCTATGAGAACCTAAGTGGCAGCCATTTTGAATTATTAATGATGGCGGGCAGCGAATATCGGAATTTCTTTTAAAAATGGGGTTTCCAGTTATTATCAACATGCAGAACCATTTCATGGTTCAGGAAACTTATATTTACTATGATTAAGAGTTGACTTGAGGATTAGCATGATGTAGCAGCCATTTTGAATATTTAATGAGATTGATGGCACAATGTCGAAAAGCAGATTGACAATTATGAACTATCTGATCCTCTCAAAATAGGAACATATCCTTTCAACACAGAAACACAATTAAAGCTAAAATGGTGCATCAAAAGCTATACATGTATAAGTGGCAGCCATATTGGATTTTTAATAAGGTTGGGCATTGGAAGATCTGACAGGAGTGTCGGAAGCAACCTGACTTTGTGGGGGCCACGGCCGAATTGTTCAGAAAGGTGCGTGATTCTGGGTGTTAAAAGTGACATACTGAAAAATGTATAGGGGGTCTGGGGCATGACCCCCAAGGCAGGGGGCCGGGCCCCCACCCCCCAATCAAAGAGGAGGGGAGAGCCTGAATTTGTTTCCCCCCCCCCCTAAAGAGCCTACATCATAATATGATATAAATTCCAAACCTTGCCTCTCCCACATAGGGAAAAGGGGGCCACAGGGGGTCAGGCACCTAATCAGACTTAAAGGGATATAATCACCCACAGAAAGGTACCATAATGCCACATGCCTATTACTCCCCTAGTGTAAGGGCCTGGAGGGTTGCCCACAACACTAGATAGGAGTCTCCTAGCACCATCACACTATATTCTATATCAGATCTGTATTAGACTTAAAGTATGTGATGCCCAGGATGAGGGTGGAGAGTGTTTTATATACAGTAAAACTTCTTTATTACAAACACCTTGTTACCAGCAAGATTAATTTGATATAAATGAATTTGGTAGTAACCAAATTCACCATTTGCAGGGCTTTCTTTGATTGTTCATGATCTGTACCCAATACATTTAGCATCAACTTGTGTGTCAGGGCAACTCTCTCACCACCATGTCGATTTTAAGACATTGCCATGTTGCCCTATCGATTTCAAGGAATGCTCATGTCACCATATAGATTTTAAGAAATTACCAAAGTCCCTTGTCACTATCTAATTTGTCCTCAAAGGGATCTAGGGCCATAGGTAGGAGGGGGTAGTGTCGGAGGTATGAGAGTTGGGAGGTGGCATGAGATGTCCCCTCACTGCCCTGACTGATGGTCGGAATCCAAAGGGAAAGAAACCCTCCTCACTGCCCTGACTGGTGGTTGGAATTCAAAGAGAATGAAGCCCTCCTCACTGCCCTGACTGGTGGTCGGAGTTCAAAGGGAATGAAGCCCTCCTCACTGCCCTGACTGGTGGTTGAGTTGGGAGGCGGCGGGAGAGGTAGGAGGGGGGTAGTGTCGGAGGTGTGAGAGTTGGGAGGTGGCATGAGATGTCCCCTCACTGCCCTGACTGATGGTCGGAATCCAAAGGGAAAGAAACCCTCCTCACTGCCCTGACTGGTGGTTGGAATTCAAAGAGAAAGAAGCCCTCCTCACTGCCCTGACTGGTGGTCGGAGTTCAAAGGGAATGAAGCCCTCCTCACTGCCCTGACTGGTGGTTGAGTTCAAAGGGAGAGAAGCCCTCCTCACTGCCCTGACTGGAGGTCGGAGTTCAAAGGGGGTTGTTTTCTTCTGAGAAGCATATTTTACTTGGTTATAAACGAATTTAGGGCACCAGTGCTTCGTTCTAAAAGAGTTTTCTTACTATAGAAATGTATAGGAGACAGTCACGATCTTAAGTCTCTAGACTCTACTCTCTAGACATGTAGCCCCTACCATCTAGCCCCTTGGACATCCATCCCCTAGGACATTTACCACCTACAGAGATGTAAGTGGTCAGGGATTTCCCTGAATATAGGGATTTGTAGGACATCCAGAAATCTGTCAAAATCCTGTAAACATCTTGAGAATAGTTCATTTTCATGTTATCAAATAGAAACCAACCTTTCTCATTTGAAGCTTTTAGATGTGTTACATCCCCCTGCCCTTCTCATCTACTTAGAGCCAATGACAGTACAACCTCAACCACTATACATGAATGCAAGCTCACACTGATGTGGGGGCCAGCTTGCATCTTTCAGTAGTTTAGCACTGTCTATGGGGCTCCCAGGCCCAGGGGATTTCAAGGACTATAAATCCAGGGAGAAATGAAGGAATACTGGTTCCTGATTGGTTAATATTCATGCTGCAGCCTTAAATCCTCAGATGGTGCCACTAGTCTGTGGACACATGGACGTGATAAATCCTGCTGCCAGGAGATGACTATCTGTATATGCATGAACATGACAAATGCTGCTGGCAGCAGGAGACAAAACCGTCCACGGCCACATTCACCTTTTCAGGGAATGTATCCATACCCCCCTTACATCTCTGCACCTAGGACTTTTACTCCCTTGGACCTTTACCCCCTGAGGACTTTTACCCCCTGGAACATCCACCCCCTCCATACTCTACCCGTTGCCTGTTGTTGTAGAAGGCAGACGTGTTCCGGTTTGCAATACCGAAACTAGTGAGCTGAAAGATATTTACCTACTGGTATCTACCCCCTGAACATTTACCCCCCCCCCTTAGGACATCTACCCCATAGGGCTTTTATGCCCTTGGATATCTACCCCCTTGATCTTTTACTCTCTAGGACTTAGAACTACCCCTGGGGGACATCCACCCCCTCCACATGCTCATATGGTTGAGTCACATCATGTGGAGGTGGTAGATGTCCTCAGGGGCAGTACTAAGTCATATCTAAGAGTAAAAGTCCAAGGGGGTAGATATCTATCTGTCCAAGGGGGTTGATGTCCCAGAAGGTAGAAGTCCTATAGAGTAAAGGTCCAAGGGGGTTAATGTCATGGGTTACATATCCAGGAGGTAAGTATCCCCTGCATATATCTTCTGATATTAAAGTGATCAATATCCAGTCTTCTTCTCCAGAACTATAAATCGGGTTTCTATGATGATTAGAACCAGGAACTTATTCCAAATACTCGTAACAGCTCAAATCTCATTAGAAATTCAAGATTGCTGCCACTTAGATTCTCAACATTGCTATATCTGCGATCCTTGACCTAGGAAATGCACATTTATGATTGGGTTTGAATCGTGGTCTGTGTGGATTGGAACAGGTCTTTGGGCTGTTCATATGCGAGTTTGGACATTGCAACATCAATCTCATTAGATATTCAAAATGGCTGCCACTTGGCATGATGCTAAGTATTGAATATCAACTCCTTATTATCAGAAATAATGTTTCTTAAAATATGAATTTATTCTACATGTTGATAAGAACTAGAAATCACATTTTTTAAAGAAATTCAGATCTTTCGGTGCCTGACCTCATTAAAAATTCAAG
Organism: Harmothoe impar; assembly: GCA_947462335.1. Classification (NCBI taxonomy): domain Eukaryota; kingdom Metazoa; phylum Annelida; class Polychaeta; order Phyllodocida; family Polynoidae; genus Harmothoe; species Harmothoe impar. Next base: position 78,789,735 of record OX381705.1, read on the forward strand.
ATGGCTACCACCTAGGATCTCAATAATGATAAATCTGAATTCCTTGACCTTGGAAATGTGTATTTTGGACCTAAAATTATGTTTCTATGTTAGGTACAACCAAAGCTATATCATTTTCAAGAATTTATAACATTTTGGCGGCCATCTTGGATTTTTGGGGGCATGCACGAGCTTTCATCACCACAACATCACTTTTCTCCATCCACAAGCCTTAGAGAACATAAAAACATATGCCATAGCTTTCAGTAATTCCTCGAATTAAACTCTTGAAATATGCCCCTTTTGCAGGGTCTGCTGCTCCCCTAGTAGGGCATTAGAGCGAGAGAGGATGGTGGTAGCAGGGCACAGGATTGTACTATAAACAGGTGAGATAGGATCAGTGGGGTCGGGTAGTTTGTGGTCAGCATATTCTGAGAGAAAGGGTTGATATCATTCCACAGTCACCACTCCATCAACTGGTATTAACAGTCCACTCTGTTTCCCATATGGCTGCTGCCAAATACCAACTTCCGCCCAACATTAGCTATTTAGCTACTCAACTACAAGCATCTAAAATGTAGCGGCCCATATTAGTTACCTGGTCTATGTGAAATTGCAGTGGGGCTTGTTCCATTTATGACTGATATCTCAAAGATCGTTTTGTGATATAGTCACTGTGCAATGTCTAATGGGGCCTATTAGTTATATAATTATTAATTAAGGAGGGATGTGGGACAAGGGATAACAGGGGTTATTATACGATCGGGCCACTCATCGTGCTTTTTCTGTGATATCCCCGTGCTGATATCTAGTGATATCGGCACCCTTCCGGTGGATATCATGCCATTTCCGGTGGTCCTGAGCGATTCCGAAGTTTATTCACCCATAAAATCCGAGGTTTCATGGTGATTCGAACACGCTACCCCAAGACTTGAAGTCGCACGCTCTACGTCCCACGCCGTGGGGGCGCTGGGTATAGTAGGGTACAAAACAAGGAGTCTACAGACGGAGTTTCAGCCATGTAGGGGCATTATTTAGCGAGTTATGGAAGAAAACACTCTTTTTGATGTAATTTCTCCTAAAATCAATTTTTTTTTATAATTTCTTTTTTACTATAAAGGTAGTAGTTGGACTTAACTTACCTATTCGTTAAAATAATTCTAGGGATTTTTTTTCACATACATATAGGCACTTTAAAAATCGGACGTTTCCACCCAGATTCGATCCGGGGTCCTCTGGTGTGTGAGGCGGACACGCTAGTGCCCATTCATATCTGGCCATGGTAAAATGGTAGGGAAACGCTGAATATATTGAAGTATACAGGAGAGCGCCTAGCTCCTTCATCCTCACCTCCCCTACTGAAGATGTCCACAACATGGCGACTGCACCCTCTGTACAAGAAGACTTAGATATCGTTCAAAATGGCGAAATTAGGACATTTTAAAGGTAAATAGGGACATATGAATCGAAAAATCGTATAATAAACCTAATAATGTATGGATATCAGGCACTCAGAATTGTATATCGTATGATATAGGCATTCGTGCTACGCTCTCATGCCTATATCATACGATATACAATTCCTCGTGCCTGATATCCATTCATTATTGGTTAATTATTATACGATATGGGCGTACACCGTGCTTTTTAGGTGATATTCCCGTTCTGATATTGGTGCATACCGCACACTTGGGGGGGTGAAATCGTTCTGATATTCTGGATATCAGAACGATTCTGAATGGGGAATTCAGAATCGTTCTGATATCCTGAATATCAGAACGATTCTGAATGGGAATCGGCAGCCATAAAATCCGAGGTTCTATGGAGACTCGTACACGCTACATCAAGACTTGAAGTCCGATGTGCTAACCACCACGCCGTGAAGGCGCTGGTAGAGGTAGGTGGCGAAACAAGGAGTCTACAGGCGGATTTCCAGCCCTGTAGGACCATTATTTACCGAGTTACAGAAGAAAAGGCATTTTTTGGTATAGTTTCTTTGAAAATCAATATTTTTTTCTAATTTCTTTTTTACTATAAAGGTAGAAGTTGGACTTTACTTAGCCTTTCGTTAAAATAATTCTAGGGATTTTTTTTCACATAGAAATAGGCATTTTGAAAATGGTTCGTTTCCACCCAGGATCGATCCGGGTACCCTTGGTGTGTGAGGCGGAGACGCTAGCGGCCATGCCTATCCGGCTGTGGTGCTTGTGGAGGGAAACGCTGGTTAGTATATAACATAGCCCCAAGCTGGCCCCCTCACAAATTCTATGTTGAACTCAGTGTTGGAGATTGAGGCTATGACGTCACCAGGCTCCACCAATCAGCGAGCAGGGTTGGTGGGAGGTCAAAACAACATGGCGCTACTGCTGTACGAGTGATATTCAGTCAATAATCCTTCAAAATGGCCAAATTAGGACTCATATAAGGTAATTAAAGACATTTGAATGGAAATATCGTATAATAAACCTAATAATATATGAATATCACCGAACTTGGGGTGTGTATTCATGAATAACGACCTCGGTGCTACGCACCTCGGTCATTATTCAAGAATACACACCCCGCGTTCGGCGATATTCATATATTATTGGTTAATTATTATACGATTGGGGCTCTGATCGTGCTTTTTTTGGATAACACAGTTCTGTTATCACACGATAACAGCACGATTGAGGGGAATATTCAGAGTTAAAATCCTACGTTTCGTCGGAGGATCGAACCCGGGGCCGCAAGACTGCGAGTCCAACCCCCTATCCACTATACCGTGCTGGCCATACAGAAGAAGGGGGTAAAACAAGGAGTCTACAGACACATTCTAAGCCCTCTAGCTCTTATATTAACAGAGATACAGCAATTTTTACACTTTTTGTTATAACTTCTCCTAAAATCAATTTTTTTTATAATTCTTTTTTTACTATAAAGGTAGTAGTTGGACTTAACTTATCTATTCGTTAAAATAATTCTAGGGTTTCTTTTTCACATACATATAGGCATTTTAAAAACCGTACGTTTCCACCCAGACTCGATCCGGGGACCTCTGGTGTATGAGGCCAACACGCTAGCGCCCATGCCTTTCTGGCTACGATACATAGGGAGGGAAATGCTGGCTATATTCCAGTCTATCAGGGAGCGGTTAGTTTTTAAACCAGCAGTTCGCGCGGTGCGAGTACACTCATATACGTTAACACTGAGGGTATGTTGGATTTGAAATAAGGGAGTGCTCATTTTTTAACAACAGGGGGGGGTGGTGGATTTGGGGGGGGCGTAAAAAATTTGGACCCCTTGACCGGGGGGGGGTAAAAAATTTAGACCCCTCTTGGGGGGGTGAAAAAAATTCAACCTGTTTTGAGGGAAAAAGCCCGCGCGTTACTATACTACAAAGGGGCGCGAACGCGCGCGATTTTCGGCCTGCCGGGGGGGGGGTAAAAAATTTCGACCCCTCTAGCGGGGGGTGTGTAAAAATTTCGCGCGCTCCGCGCGAAATCTCACCGACCCCCCCTGTTGTTAAAAAATGAGCACTCCCTAATGACTGCTCCCCGCGCCTAGCTTGTTCTTCCTCACCTCCTCTACTGAAGAGTTCCACAACATGGCGACTGCACCCTCTGTACAAGACGACTTATATATCATTCAAAATGGCGAAATTAGGACATATATAAGGTAATTAAAGACATTTGAATGGAATAATCGTATAATAAACCTAACAATATATGGAAAACGGGCACACTCGGGGCTGTATACCTATATAACACCCTCGGTGCTACGCACCTCGGGCGTTATATAGGTATACATCCCCTCGTGTGCCCGTTATCCATATATTATTGGTTAAATAATAGGGGGGCATGCATTGAGCGTTTCAGGAAATCAGTATTATTTAGTCCACCATTGGTCACCATATTTTAACGTTAAATCCCTCTCTCTCTCTCTCTCTCTCTCTCTCTTTTGTTATTTCTGTCTCAATTTCTGTCTCAGAAGACACAACTGGGAAGTTGCTTCTTTTTAGTGTTCAGTAAAGGCCCTACTTATAGTGCCTTTACAATTAGCCCTGGTCAGCTGAATTTTAGATCTGTGTGCTCTGGGTGTCAATCTGTTAGTCATGAAGACCAGGAAGTGTTAGTCAGTGTGGAGGATTTTTGGTCCTGTTGTGAGTTTAGTGAGGAGTTGATTCTTTTTAGGTTGGTTAATGCTACATACTAAACCCTGCTAAATCTAAATGTTAACCGACTCACTACTGGGTCTAAACACCATCTGACCACTCCATAATAGTGCCTTCTTTACGTAAATGCCAGAAAATATCATGAATAAAATTAATAGTGCCTGAATGATGATAAAGCTGTGATTTTAAATATCCCCTACTATAAGAGTGGAGCAGATCAAACAAATCGAGCAGGATAAAGGTCATAGAGGGGCTGACCTTTGTCTCTCTGTCCCATTGCCTGGCCACTATTTTAGATAATCACCACATCTTTGACAAAAACATACATTGGTCACTTTGAATATGCCTGTGTGGTCATGTCAGCTAGTTCAACTGCAGAGGGGGTGTATGTAAGATATGTCTATAGCATGAGTAATTTGTGTGGCTCTTCATAAAATGCTTTTATGAGTCTCATGAGGCATTTGATAGAGTCAATATCAGCTTTTGACCTTCCAGATGAGGCCAGACCTGGGGTAGTGGGACCGCATACAGCTGTTCACAGCCAAAGCAAATATAAACCTTCACAAACCCACTACTAAGAAATATTTGTATATGCATAATTATTACAGATAATTTTGAGCTGCCTCATCAATTCTTACCTCAACAATCCCATTGTCACTCATCATGTTACTGATCGTGACTTTCCTATAAACAGTATTTTGATTAAACATTACAGACTGCCTTACATAACAGCCTAGTTTGGGACAGATGATACATGATATTAATTGACTACATACTTCGGAGGTTGTATAACTCAAATGATTTGAATTGACGATGAGATGATGTGTTAGTACCAGGGCTCTTGTGTGTAGCAGCCTTGCAGAGATTAATCATAATGAAGCTGTGATAAAGCTCAGCAGTGGTGTTTAATCATAGTCAGTAAAATATCAATACATTGTTAATGGTATCCCGAACGCTTTATAGTCTTTTGCCGTCAGAGGCAAGGAGACATTTCACATCAAATGTGATGAGACTTTACTTTCAGCGACTATATCATTTCAAGATATTCCTAGAACTGCTAAAGCTAATGCTCATCTCACTCGTATTGCTAATGTGTCTGAAGTATGAGAACGTCCCCTCACTTCCCCTGAAAATGAATGAGAGTGTGGAAGGAACGTGAGCTCCTAAAGTCCATTGCTTCCATATCAGCCGCCCTACCCAGTAAACACAGCTACGTTATTTGAACGTAATTTCAATACGTAATACAACGTTGCTATGTAAGGGTTTATTTAGGTTATTTTACCTAATCCAACGTAATAAAACGTTTAAAACACGTTTATATCACGTTATTTGCAGGTTTATTTACGTAGTGAAATAACGTAGTTTAACGTTAGATAACGTTATGTTAATGTTATCACATGGGTTCGAATCCTGTAAACAACTTTTTTTTTCTATTGAAATTTAGAGAGCCCTGCAAAATGAGAGAATATGAATATATTTACCAACCCTACATTTTAAAATGTTTTTTTTATTGGACAAGGACAGGTCCGATACACACTTTTAAACTCTTCTCTGATACAGGACGGCTGGTTACAGGACTCGAACCAACATGTTATCAAGGATGGAATTTAATTAAAAGTAGTTGATAATTATCAACAGTGTAATTATCAGGTAATACACATGGGTATCAGGGGCAATGCTGTACCAGTTTGGAATTGCAACGTTCTGGCTGTTTTCCTGGGGTGCCCTACTGGGGGTCGAACTGGGGACCCTTGTATCTTGGTCGTACCCTTTAACTTACTGAGCTATGGAGGCAGGTGGAAGAAGTAGAGCAGCGGCGCAGTCATATCCCTGGCCACTCATGTGCCTCTACATGGGGTAAAATTCGACATGTGCGACACTGCACTTTTAAAAATCGACGGACATAGGCGTCCTTATAAGGTTCCAGTACATTCTATATACATAAAAATCGACACGACGACACTGCTCTTTTTGCTAAAAATCGACACGGCAACATGGTCAAATCTTCAGATACCCATGTTCAGGGACATTAGGGACCTTTAGCAAACCCTACATAGCTCATTAAACGCCAGACGTAGTAGTACTAAAAGGATAGGCTACGACTGCGTTTAATGAGCTTTTACGTGGTTGCTAAAGGTCCCTACTCATACACTAACCCGTGACATCTAGAAGTGCATTTAGGGTCGTCATATAGGGTCGTCATGATGCACGGACACAGCAGCACTCATGTATCATGAGGACATTGCACATCATGTACAGATATATTGGCTTCATGGCCACATTGGTTAGGTGCTTGCCTTTCAATGCCACTGCAGGTTCGAATCCTTACGTGGAACTTTGTAAACAGGTGCTTTCTTATTCTTAAAATTGTGGTCTTAACCACATGTAAATCTACGTTGTGATATGTAAATAGTTGTTTATTTATTTAGAGGTTATTTGAAGATTATCTTGCACTGAACATATCCAGGCATTAACTTTTCTAAGTGAATTTACGTTCAATATTATTGCTACCTATTTAGAAGTTATGTCCATAAACGTACACACAATATTTAGTGTTCACTATAGTAAATAGAGTTAAAGTTCCCTTATAATATAGATAGTAAAGAGCTATGTAGATATAGGTTGTGATCAACCAACCTCTTACACCTGCCTCCCTAGCTCAATCAGTTAAGTGCTTGACTGCTAATCTGAACGAAGTGAGTTCAAGTCTCAATAGAATATTCTGGATGAATTGTAAAGGAAAGCACAGTGCACACACAGATTTTTTTTTTCTAAAAATACCTAAAATATGTATTTTATATAATTTGAGAATTTCGAAATTCTAATACTGCTTTAGGTTTAGATAAGTTACGTAAATAAACCTGGCAAGAACGTTCTTAGAACGTTGATCTAACGTGTATATACGTTCATTTAGGTTAAATAACTTGAAATAACCCTTACATTTGAACGTTATTTTACGTTGTGAAGTTACGTGATTCAACCTAGAAAATAACGTTCCATAAACGTCTATTTACGTAACTGTGTTTACTGGGTAGTTCCATAGACTCCCAGTCAGGACAGTACACAGTACCATGAGCTGGTTAATGCATCGGCACACTGATAATCTCTATACTCCAGAACTAAGTCAGTCGTGACCATCAACTTAGTCAGTATTGACTAATCTAGTTACTCACCTGCATGTATGCCCAAGTTAGTCAGGTTAGTCAACACCGACTATGCCACCTTAGTCTAGGTGCATTAGGAATATTAGGGTTAGTCTCTTTGCCTAAGGCAATAGTTATAATATTTCTTTCTCTTTTCTCCTTGTTTAAGAGTAACAATATCATGGCATCGTCTTAAACCATTACCAGTTCGTCATTTCGACCGATGCATTGGTCAAAATACCAATACACCTATTATGACTAACCTGAGTAAGGCACTACTGTCTTAGACCTACAGATTATCAGTGCACTCACTTTATCTTCTTTATCTATACGTACCAGACACATTTTTGTTGTGGGAACAGCACCCTACCCAGCAATAGTTCACACTACCATTAGAGGGATCTATCTCATTTGTTGGCTTGGTGGATGATCAGAGTTTATTCCATGGGAAAAATATATTACACACATTACAGACAATATGCATCCAGCCAAACCACTCTGCGCTTGGTCCATAGGTGCATAATTTCCACCACTCAAGGATTACAATGATCATGCTTCCTGAAGTTAAGATCAAAATTCAGGCTTTACAATTTGTCCAGGCTTACATCTGATTAGAATTATGGTAGGGCTATATGATCCACTATTAGAGAACTGTGCAACTGGTTTAACATTAGGAGGTTCATTATTCAAGGGCACAGACTTTTACGGCAGTAGATCCACTGAAGCACAATCTTGAATATTGGTGTAATCGTGCAGAAGACTAGAAGGAGACTAACCGAGTCGTGTACTTTTCACCCTGTCTAGGCCATATCATCAGCTGCAGGTCATTTCACAAATGTCAGTGCCATCTGTGGGTGGTCAGTGAAACGTTCCTTGATGAAGCACAGCACAAGAAATACCCTCTACCCTTCACACTTTTGCAGCCTTATGTATGTTCCTGATGAAGGCCCCAATCTTAGTGATTCTTTCTCAGAGTCCTACTCAATCACCCATCATGGCCCCCTGTCTGGTACGCCATCATCTAGCCAGTGGGCACTACTGTCAGTGATATTGATTTATAGTTTATTGGCAGCACCAGAAGTGCTTATTTTGTGCCTATTAGATTGAGACGCAGCTAGACGTCGTCTCTTGTATTGATTGCTTAGTCAAACACTGGAGATCACAAGCAGCAAAACACTCAAAGTGGAATATCTGGAGTAGGTTCCTCTTTAGACACACTCTCCATTCATTATATATATATATATATATATATATATATATATATATATATATATATATATATATATATATAATAGGAATTTATTTATATGATGAAACAGAATCAGTCACTCTCCTTGAGATCAGTACCCTGGGAGGGGTGTCTCTGTAAGAAACCACTGAAGGCTAACAGGTGTTGAAGCCTGTGGCATGTTTTCTTGCTGATAGAGAGGGAGACCGTTTCTTACCATGAAAGATCTATGACTGAGAACCATCCAAGTATGACCATGTATTCATCATGGCTTCAGAACAGCTTGCCCCAACCCGAATCTCTGCTGCAGACCCTCTTTCTTTGGTCTGACGGTTGGGCTAAGATAGGTGGTGCAGGAGGGTCAGGCATCAGTTAATTTCTTCATGGAGGTCATACAGCTTAACGAGCATTGCAAGAGGCCTATCAAGGCCTGAAAAAAATACAGAAGCTGCTTATCAGATGTTTGGGTTCCTGGGCAGAGAAGGAAGCTGAGCCACCTAAAAATATATGATGCAGGATGTTGCCTGCTTTCATCCACCCTAGGCTTTCTTAGCATGGTGGTGGAGATCAAATCACAGTTCATCAGACCCCTGGGTATGTCTGTCAGTATGAGACATTGAAACTACATGAAGCACACCAACAGGGGACTAATATTTACCAGCCTTCAGAATAGATATAAACAAGGTCATTCCCTATTGATTTGGCTGTTTTCCTGAAGCCTTGAAGCAAAATTTAATGTATAGAGTGTAAAAAGTGTCTTACAGGATTCTATCCAACTGCTACCTAACTAATTGAGTAATTAGGAGATCACAGATCAACTATTTAAACCAGGAAAGTGCAGCATAGAGGGGTAAAAGTCTCTACCGCAATGAAGAATGACAAGTTGTTGGGAAAAGAGAGCTAGTAGAAAAACAACGCCTTCATTCATTTAATCCATTGCAACCCCACAGCAGCATGAGATACACAATACAGGATCAGACACTTTCTCAGAATGATCTCCCAATGAGATTTTTTTTTAAACATCCATTAATGCCTGTCCACGTGTATTAGGAAAGGGGCAGATACAGCAATATAAGTGGGATAAATGCTGCACTCTGAGAAAACCTGCCGGGGCAAATTTATAAATATGAAATAAGCCACTAAGAAGCGAGGGACTCTTTGACAGTGACATCATGTTAGAGGTATGAAAATATTTCTGGTCAAGGCCAATATTGGACCACTTGTAACAAGAGACCTTTTATGGCACCCTAACCCGGCTGGTCTGGCAGAAGTGCCCTTTTGGATACCACTAAAGCTCCCTGAGGAATAACGGGGTCCCGACAGGAGAGCCATAGAGGTCCAGGGTCTTGTTACTGGAACCTTTGAAGCCCAGGCCCCCAAATTAAGCCACAGTTAAGCAAAGCACACATGAACAGTAATTGATGTCTGCCAGTTATGCATCCCGCATAAGTAACCAATGCCCAAACAGTTTGACCCAGTTGATCCTACTTTCCCAGGACCACTTGTTAGTGGAGCTTATCATATCTATTGTGCTATTTAGTGAGGCTGGCTGCAAAACTCAGGATTATTTATTGAGATGTGTAGAGGTTAGAGGTGCGAGGAGGGAGGTGGACGTTATGGCAAGGGAGTGGGAGATTATTTGGGTAAGAGGCAGGTAGGTTGTGAAGATTATCTGTGTATATCGTGAACATGATGAAGCCTGATGCATGATGTCAGACTGACAAAACACTCTTCGCATATATAGGTGTCGGGTTTTGAATAGCCAGGAATGTCTGGCTATCAAAATTCTGCATGGTCGTATCATATCCATTGTCCCTACGCCATGCTCCTAAATGTGATCGACAATGCAGTACATGCAGTGTATATAGTACAAAACGGTTTAGATCACTGTACTTTACGCTACCCCATAGTCCCATGATATCCCACCATGGGTTGTGAGGGATGCTATGTGTGAACGATTTGAAAAGGCCTTAGATCTACCAAGGAACAGGTTCCCTAAAGAGGCCCTGGGAAAAATACTACATACGACAGACTTCAGTAGGATATCAATGAGCAGTATTTATCTATGAAACCTTTAATCTACCTCTTCATAGGCGATGCTCTATGTTTCACTTAAGCCTCATCAAAACCATATCAATGAGCAAGACCTCCCCAAAGGGGGCAGGTTTAAAGCATTGACTGGCCTCTATCACCCCTCCACCTCTCCCCTCCTTTGGCTGATTGGCCTCTTCACCACTGCACCCCGCCCCTCCTTTGGCCAATTGCTCCTACCCTGAACACCTAAATAGGACAAAATTCACTTACTCTTTCACCACAGCATGAGCACAATGAATGAGCAGATCAATGCATATTCTGTCCTCTGATAGATGCAGGAAGAACTCTGTGTGCTGCACCAATATGTTGGATAAACCGCCACATAATGAGGGAGCATTCATCATAACATGGAAAGCACGAGTTCATATGAATGAAAGATCAGTGCTGAGGATCGAAGAATACAATGTAGTAGTTGATGACGTCAACCCTTTTTCCTCTTTCACTGAGAGCATGTTCCCTTTGGAAATAAAGGCATACAAGCAAGACCAACAAGTAAATATATATAAGTATATACATATACATTATATTCTTGTAAAGGGAAGGTGACAGACAGAAAAACAAACACACAGTGAGAGAACAAGAGACCGACAGGCAGAGAAAAGATGGATAAACAACCTGATGCTATAGGCAGTCTCACTAATTATCAGTTTTAAGGGGTTTATAATGAAAAGGGAAAAGAAATAACCTAGAGTAAGAAAAAAGTTATAATATAAAACCAAGATCAAAGGCCTAGCCTGCAGCAAACTGAGAGGCAGGAAATTAACAGGCTCCTGTGGACAGTGATTGATACGTTCCTTCATTAACTTATTTTTCCTTCGTTTCCCTCAGATATCATTTACCTCAGTGTAATTTGGGTATACTGAGCATTTGCTGTCCAAGCAGAGCTTCTTAAAAAACTAGGGGTTTATTTGGGAAAAGATCCAGTCACCAGCTGGTCACCCTAGCTCCACATCCAGGAGAGATCCGTTCCCACCTTCCCACTAATATACATGCTTGGCTTTATCCTCGTTTTTTTGCTTCTTTGATATGGAAACATGAGCTTGCTCAATATAAAGGGTAATTAGTGCCTTGAATAGTATATGAAATCATGCAGGCTGCCTGCAGTACAGACTTGATATGATTGCAGACCACCAGTGAGCATTAATATAAAGACAGTCATATAATGACAACTGGCGCACAAAATAATAGGAAAGACTCAGCTTTGCAAATCATTAAACATAATATAACCAAGAGCAAGACCCTCTCAGCATCTCACCATAAAGCTCTATTAGGACCTAAACTATTGTTTTAACACTTCTAGCACCGATGTTGCTGTAGTCGGAGAGCAATACCAAATGATGTAGCTCTGCGACGCAAAGAACACGTGCTGGGTGATCTGAGCCCTGGAGGCTGGAGACTTTACTCCAGGGTGTTTTCCTTCATTGACACACACCAATACCATAGATAAGCTTTGAGCTCTTGTGTCTACGGGTATTCCTATAGTTTGGGGACCATTATTTCTGTTTGTGACCACGATAACAGTATTCGAGATCTAAAAAGGGCAGACCATCCTTCCTATTGGCTCATGCTCATAAATCAATGAGATACTGGATTGACTGGTACAATATGGAGTTCATGGCATGCATACTCGTAGCAACAGATGGCCCATGGCCGAAAATAATTATAAGTATCTACCCCGGCTGATGAGCAAATTCCAAGTCATATCTTGTCAATTAATTCCGGAAGCCTGAAGTATGGTTACACAGAGGCAAATATCAGAGTCACCCAATGTCGCCAATATCACTCTCATACAAGGGTCAGGCACTGCTGGACTATAATAGATGGGTCAAGGGCCATTCTAGTGAGGGTCAGGCTAGGCTGGACATTCAATAACAGGCTGGACCTTGGCAAACTTGCTTGAAAGTCTGGCCATGCTGGATCCTCATGCCATAGTCTGGCAATGCTGGACTCTTGCAGGCTGCTAGAGACTCTCCCAAGAGTCCAGCATTGCCAGACTATGGCATGAGGATCCAGCATGGCCAGACTTTCAAGCAAGTTTGCCAAGGTCCAGCCTGTTATTGAATGTCCAGCCTAGCCTGACCCTCACTAGAATGGCCCTTGACCCATCTATTATAGTCCAGCAGTGCCTGACCCTTGTCTGAGAGTAGTATTGGCGACATTGGGTGACTCTGATATTTGCCTCTGTGTAGAGGGCCTTCAAAAGTCTAAGAATGCATATTGTTAGGAGCTGTGTTGCTATAATAGTCACAGACCTAAAATTGAGGCACCAAATTGCTAATTTGTTTCTCAATCAAGCTTCACACTTCAATGTATCTTTTTGGGATATTTAACTTAAATAAAGCTGAGAATGCTAAATGTGCATTTGAACAATCATTCATCCCATCCCCCTAAATAACATAGCAGAGAGCAGTTTTACGCATGAAACTTTGCAGAACAGAAAAAGGCAAGGATTATGGAATGTGGCTTATATGAGGGGTTTCAAGTGCCAGCATGACTTAGGGTGCAAAACGACATAAGTGCCATTTTAAAAATTGGGACAAAATTTGACAAAAATATAGATTAGGGATAGTGAAAAATACTCCTCAGTCAAACCATTTTTCCAGATTTATTATTTTTCATCTCATTAGGACCTACTTGGTATACACTCTGTCACCAAAGTACAATAATTGACCTCAGGGTGTCTTTACAAAAAGCACTTTATGCTTCAATTCTGTGATGGAGATATGTCATTTTGCATCCAAACTCTTAATCTGTACATTTAGTTTGACACACCGTTACAAAACTTCATCTTCACGGTGATGAAAGTTGCACGAACATTTTACAAAGACACAATTAAGTTATAAAAGTTCGGGAACTAGCAGAGAGGTAAAGTAGATATATGCCTGACCACGAACTGCAGACTACAGACCTAGACGACAGAAATATCAGATGAATTACCTAAACAAAAGAAAGCTGGCAAAGACTTTAGCGTGTGTACCACACAACTGCAGTCAGACATGTTCTTCTTTGATTAGGAATAATAACCATGTTGAATCTGTTTGCAGAGTGCCTTAATTAGTGTCAGGGTGACAGTAATGTGTAGCAGCAGGACCACAGCAGCACAGGAGGGTTAGACAAGAAGCCCATTAGGCGGTGAACAGTGCTGGATGACATAAGAATCTTAGGTGGTGGCGGATGCACGAGCTGGTGGTACAGTTTGGGAAGCAGGGTCTGTAGGTAAAGAGGTGATGGGCTTGCCGTCTGTCTTACCTAATTGAAAATGCAGTCAACACTGTTACATTCTAGTTTGTTCTACTAAGCTAAATGACATAAAGACCAGAGGATTTGTCCCATATCTAATAGACCGTATAATTATTCTCTACCTTAGCTCAGGTATTATATTGCTACCTGAATTAATTATAGAATATGATCCTATTATTTTTTCGAAATACAAGATTTACTATACTTAACTTATAGGAAGCTCCGTATTCAATGCCCCCCATTTAATACAATGTGGTCATATTCGATAAGCTAAGACAAAATGGCGTTCCTTCAATAAAGGCCCAGTGCCCCTATATATATATATAGAGCTGAGTACCTGTCCCGACTGCACTCCGACTGTTACTGGACGGCCTGTAAGATCTGCGGGTTTAAAAGGCTTCAAATAAAAATAATAAACACAAATGCCAAGTACATTGATCCTGTCTCTGATGTATTTCACTCATGGGGCATGCGGATTCGTGGGATACTGCCCCAGCCCCCAGTATTAATGGGCGTTGGCATAAATTTGTGTATTTATGATTATATAGCTGTATGAACATACATGATGGGCTTTAACATTAGCGGCAATATAGCACCAACCCGTTTGAGGGGGAGATATGTGTAAATAAGTGAAACTAAATATCCACCCCTTCCAACGGAATACCTGCCCATTTCCTTAAGGCTGTGTCTCACGACCTTGGGCCAATGTTTTTGTCTCTGACTGGGTGCCCGCTCTGACCGGGTGCCAGCTCTGACTGGGTGCCAGCTCTGACCGGCCTGAATAAAAACGGGTTATTTAGGGCAGATGATGATAAAAATGGACAACTAATGACTAGTTTAGAGCGTTATAACATCCATTAACCTTTTCAGACAAATTCTATCTACATCTGCCCCAAATTCTATCTACATCTGCCCACAGATCAATTAGAAAACATGAGATTCATGTAATAGGTGACTGCAACATCGACATGGCACATAGGGAAAGCAGGAAGTGTGGGAAAATTTTTGGTCTTCTAAAAGATTTTAATTTGCGCCTTTTGAATACAGGTATTTCAAGACTACATCCACTTGGTGCTACCTTTATTGATCATATTTACACCAACAGTAAAAATGTTTCGAAATACGGCACTCTAAATTTACTACTGTCTGATCACATACCTACTTTTGAGGTTATTAAACACGCCATGGTCACTAAAATTGTCAAAAAAATCACGAGTAGAACATACAAGAATCACAATGTCGTTAAACTTAAAGAAATAACCGAGCAGCAAAACTGTGATATTCTCAACACTGTATATAATCCCGAGAGTCAATGGGACTTCTTTGTGGATATACTAATTAAATATCTAGACGAGACATGTCCTGTCAAAACCTTAATGGTTAGGCTGGACACACCCCGATGGTTCCCCCCGGACCTAATTGTAATGCTAAGAAGGAAAAACGAGGCATACAGAAAGGCACATAGATCTCGTGGTATCGATATTGACAGTCTTAGGCTGGCTCAGAGGTTGAGAACTATAACTAATAGGACCATCCACACGGAATTCTCTCGCCGGGTTAAAGCATCTGTGAATGAGCATAAGAATGACCCAGCTAAATTCTGGGCCACCATTAACTCACTTCTGGGATCAAACAAGTCTGGTAATACTACTATTCAGTTAAAGGATAATGATGGGGAGGATGTCCCCTTTAACACTACTAGTGATTACATAAACAAGTTTTACGGAAATGTGGGTCAAAATCTTGCGGTAAAGTTCAATCACCTTAGTAGTATAGTATGTATCGGAACGGGACTATAGTTAAGTACTGTTTATTACTCAATCGACATGCAGCCAATCAGAGGCCTCCATTTGGTCACGTGACCGGAAGTGACCTACTTAGGGGATTAGTGGGTATCACTTTCTTGGTGAAATTCTCTCACCCTCAACCAGCGCAATGTCCGACCCTCTACTGTGGTGACTGAGTCACCGAGGGGGTCATGCATTGGGCCCAAAATGGGAGGGGAGTATTTTTCCGCAAAAAATTTATGACGAGGGGGATTAGTGGTGCATTCTGGGTAACCCTGCAGCCAATCAGAGGCCACCATTTGGTCACGTGACCGGAAGTGACCTACTTAGGGGATTAGTGGTGCATTCTGGGTAACCTACTGACCTACTTAGGGGACCGGAAGTGACGTCATATGACTTAATTTAGGATCACGTGACCGGAAGTGACCTGATGAGTCACGTGAGCGGAAGTGACGTCACATGACCTAATGGCCGACCGGAAGTGAGTGACCTCATTGAGGATCACGTGACCGGAAGTGACTTGATTGATCACGTGAGCGGAAGAAGAAGTTTTTTGTTTAGGAAGTGAGGGTCTTTAGGATCACGTGACTGGAAGCGACGTCGTCACATGAGTGACGCTTTAAGAGACTGCGCGACTTACTAGTAAAAGAAGACGTATGAAAATAAAAACACAACAATATTTTATTTTATTTTTTTTATTTATTTTTTTTTCAATCTTGATAAACACTCTATTTTTGAAAAGATGCACACGCTTATTTTTTTTTTTTTTCATATCTCTAAAGGACTCGTTGTCACACCGTCAGAATGCACGCGACGCTTATAATACAAGTAGCGCACGCCGTCTTTCTCTATGGTGTAGGTGACCATTTTGTTTCGCACCACTTTGAAGTTTCTATTTACAGCAATGAGAGTTTTTCGTTGGCGAAGAACATCCAAGAAGTCGTCTGGTTCCTGAGGGTTTTGTTTCTTCTGTACACCTTTTGCACTCCATTTTTTGGATTTTCTTTCACCGGTGTCGCTGACTCGATCGTAGCAAATGTAAGTCTTAGGGTTGAGACTAAGGATCCCGTCACCTTCCCACTCCGCTTTCATAAGCCCCGAAGTTCTCAGATCGTGAAGGTACCGTCTCTCACAACATCCGCCGGGCGGCGGACACCATTCTCGCACTCTTTCCGTTTTTGTCTTCACGAAAAGCTCTAAGTGATCGTCGCACACCGCTGTCGGAAGCCACTTTCGTTTCTCTCTGAAGTACGTCTCTCTCAGGCGAGGTTTGACTAGGTCATCCAACGTGTCACCGCTGAGAGCCATGTAAAGACTGTCGGTGTCCATTTGACAAAGGGCATAATCGCGCCGATCGACGAATCTATCCAAGAAGTCGTATGTGAACTCTAACATTTTCAACTTCGCGTACTGGTATACCATGAACCCTATTTGAATAGGGAGGTTGTTGTTGACTGTTTTCGGTTGTAGTTCGACTTCAAACAGATCGGAACTCAACTCGGACGCCTTTTTGAAGCGCCACGAATTGGCCAATAGTTCGAACTTCCGACTGTCAGTGTATCTCACCGCCGTGTGTTTTTCTTTGTTGCAGATTGTTTTACCGTACGTAGCGTTTCCCATTAACTTGTAACAGTCTGACAGAATTTTCTCGTTCTCGTTCACGTCGCCACGTCTTCGCGCCGCCGTTACTTCGTCCGCGAAACCGGCAAAGGAGCGTTTAGGTAGGTATTCTACCACCAGCTGCACTTTGGTGACTATCAAACCGTGCTCTAAATACCACTTGAGAAGCGGCGTTCCCAAGAGAATATTTTTTCCGTGGTAACTCCCTATCAGACATCTCTGAGGCGTGTTCAACAGCTTTTCTTCCTGCGCAAAGTCTGACATGTGAGGTCCTATGTCCGATTTTGAAACGGTCGCGTTCTTGAAAACGGGGGTCATTTCTTCGAAGTAGTCTCGTAGGTGAGGCGGCGTAGTGATGTCCACTTGAACTAAACCGAACATTTTCTCCTCTTTCACAGCGGAAAGGATGTCGCTCTCGCTCATCGCGTTTCGAGACACTTTCAAAGCGTCAACCTTCCAGCGTTGTTGGGAGGCCTTGACCCGCTCATCTCGACGCTTCATCTCTCGCCATTCGCACTCCCACACGACGACCAGCTTG
Source organism: Harmothoe impar (assembly GCA_947462335.1). NCBI lineage: Eukaryota > Metazoa > Annelida > Polychaeta > Phyllodocida > Polynoidae > Harmothoe > Harmothoe impar. The sequence goes on from OX381705.1 coordinate 78,807,517, forward strand.
TGACCTAGCGCTTTCAAGTAAGCGCTTACTCTGGTCGTTCTGTCGCGTCTCTCCTCTCTCAGTGAAGCGCACTGATATCGGTGCGACGGTATGCACTCGTGAGCATGGAACCAACACCCGTGAAACTGGAAAACCGTATTAGAGGCCGCGTGAAACCCGTCCACGCGAATTCTCCGACAGCCTACAACCATCTCGCCGCCGTTCAAAGCGTGGCGCAGTTTCACGTCGCGGTCGTGCTCTACGAAGCGTAACCACTCCAAAGCGCTGTGAGAGTTTCTTTGCCTAATTTCGGGCTTGAACTCGGTCTCGGGCCGTCTCACCGCGTAATAGCCCGTGCAGTGCGCTTCGCTCATGCAGCGCAAGTACAGAGAGTTAGCGTCTAGTCCTAGGATGTGTTGGCACGGTCTCGCTTCTTCGCCGTACTTGTGCTCCCTTATCCGCGTGGTGCCCTTCTCGTGAAATCTATGGAAGATGATGGAAGGACCGCCGACTAGATTTTCTTTGATCAGAGCGTGGAGGACGGCGTCGAACTGGGGGAACGTTGTGAACGCGTCTTCTAGGTTTTGGAAGAGGAACCGTAAAGTCAAACCGGCGAGAGAAACTCCGTCTTTCAACATGTCAATGCCGCGATCTTGGAAAAATTTAGCGTGATTTTTCAGAGCTTCTATGAAAGGTTTGACGTCTTTGTTGTTGTAGTGGATCAAGTAGTCTTCCATAGTTTGCATCTTCTCGTCGGACCAAACTTTCTGACATGCGGCGTAGTCGGATTCGGACATTTTGACGCCCGTCAGCTCGCTGTCGAAAGCCGATCTCGGTGGCAGCGTTCTGTTTGCCAGTTTCCTGGTAGACGTCATCCATTCGTAAGGAAAGTGACCTTTCTCTTCGTTCCTGGTGAAAGCTCGCAAATAGGTCGCGTAGTTGTAACCGGGTGCCAAATAGTTGACTACGTCCAAGAAAACCGTGTGCTGTGTGTAAACCGCCAAGTATTGATTGCTTCTCTTTATGACGCTGAATTCTTGGTTTCTTCGGTCTCCGGAGGCGAAGAACGAGTGAAGGCGTATTTTGATCAGGTTCAAGTCGTAACGCCCCGAGTTGAAGCCCACGACTGGAGCTTGCCGGATGTATCTCAGAAGACGCTTCTTCAGTTGAACTAACGGGTGTCTGGTCTGAGCCGCAGCGAAGCCGCCTGGAGAAGGGGTGAACGTCGCCTCCTCCAGCAGGAGAGCTTCACCTATCGCCGCATCTAACTTCGCTAAGGTCGGTCGGTAAAGTTCTAGCACAGCTTCCCCGATGACTTTGGCGTTCTCGTTTATGTGATTTAAAACTCGGTCCAACAAGGGGTCGGAATCTGCGTCGGATTCTCTGACGAAGCAGATGGGCCCCTCCCACCCCGGAAAGTCGGATGCGACGCTAGCCGACAAAGGGACGTGATCCCACAGCAGGGACACGTGTTCCGTCGACGGTTCTTTGCACGGTCTGAAGAAAGCCTCGAAATCGAAGGCGATCTTGTAAGGGTAGATTCCGGAATGTCCGTCGGGGGGAAAAATGGAGAAGTCTGCTAGCGCTTCGAAAATCGTTCTCGAATTTTGGTAGATGCCACCTACGTAGCGCAACTTGACTTGTCGGCAAGAGGAAAGCTGGTTCCTGTGTCTCTTCAGCAAGAACTCGGTGGTGAACGCCGCCTTACACTTGCAACATTCGTATATGCCCGCGTACGCGTTGAAGTCCGTGACGAGAGAGACGTGCAAACCGCCTTTCGCCGTCAGGTGTAGGTTGACTTTACCTCGGGCGGCCAGAGTTCTGGAAGGCGGTCTGATCAGAGTAACGCGTCTTCTCAACTTCCGCCCCGGCACTTGACGCGACGCGGTGTAAACCGCTATCTGTACGTCAAACAAGTTCTCTAACGCGAGTAAGTCGCGGATGTTCAGACCCGGAAAGGATTCAGGTGTGGCAGCGGGACAGAACTGACGTAACAAATCTGAAGCGCGCTTGCTGGTGTTGTATAAGTGAAAGGAAATGCAGCGGAAGATGCAGAGGTTGTCCTTGTTGGGAAAATCTAACACGCCGCTTCTCTTTCCAACTCGACCGGCCTGAGTGATCCTACCGCCTATGGGGAATTCCCCCGGTCCCATGTAAACGCAAATGTTCAAATTGGTAGGAAAAAGAACGTGCCACTTGGTGTCAGCGTCGCAAAGTTTCCGTACTTCCTCGCAAGCGACGGTGTTTTCCATCTTTGAGAGGAGCTCTTCCAAAGTTTCTGAATTAGTTATAGTAGGGAGCGGTTGTATGAGAGTTGCGTTGTTCTGGGAGGCGTGAAAGTAGCGCAGTTTGCTCTTGTCTTCTCTGTGTTGTAAGAGTAAGCCTACCGAGAAACCCACTTTGTATCTGAATCTTTGTGTCAAGTGAATGCGACGCATAGTATCTACAGCGTCACTCAACTCGCCGGTTGGTAGCCTGAAGTTTGTTACACTCACGCGAGTCCCGTGCATCCTGACGCCCGTTTGTATCGCAGGCCAATTCGCCGTGAACGTTTCCTCCCCGTTCGGTACAGCACATATGCGCGGAGGGACGGTCACTCCGTCCAGAGATTCGCGTCGACAGGCGATCTTTCGGCAATCGCCTTCGCCGCATAGAGGGCAAAACTTAGGTACTACTCTACAATTTTCTACGTGTCTCTCGTGGTTGTACGGTCTTTTAAACATTTTGAAACACTTTTCGCATACGTACTGTGTCATGTTTTTTTTCACTCAGTTACCAACTACTTAGCCGTCTAACTATCTATCTATCTATCAATCCATCTGTCTATCTATCTATCTATTTATCTTTCTGTCTGCTGTCTGTGTATCCGTCTGTCTGTCTCATACAGCGTACGTCAAACGCTCTGTGTGTGTGTGTGTGTGTGTGCGCGCGCGCGTGAGCGTTGAGCGTCTCTCATTCCGAATCTATGCCGAGATATTTCAGAATGATCTCTGTTTTGTCATCCAACTCTTTGAGCGCTCTGGCGGACAGCGTCACTCCCTGCTGTGTGGGTTTTTTGTCAGGACCTTCGTACTTGCGCACGTGGACGAGGTTCTTACCGCTGTAGTAGCTCACAGCTGCGTACACTTCGCCCTCCTCATCCAGCACTGCGAACCAGGGGGTGTGATTAGGTTTTCCTTGCGCGGCCGCTGTGTCGCGTATGCGCACCACTGGGCGGATATCGGCGATGCGTGCTATTAGCTCGCGCAGCGCGTCGGCCGTGAAGTGCACTCGCTTGCTTCTGGTCAGAGACGCCTCTTTCACCTGGCCGTCTTTTGTGTAGCGCGGCCTCCTAGACAGTCTAGCCGCGTCCTCCCAGATCTCCAGCGTCAAAGCTCCGTCTAAGCAGAACTCTAACCCGAGAAGACGGGAGAAGGTTTTCTCTGCTTCTTCTCGTCCATCTCGTTCTTTTTCTTGTATTTTTCTCTTCTTACTAGGCCTTGTTGTTCTGGAACTCACCTTAGAACGTTTCACACCCGCAGGATGAGTAACACCATCAGCGTGAGCTGAATCAGCAGCAGAACCGATAGCAGGAGCAGCGTCAGCGCTGGTGGTATCCGAGGCCTCGTTGTTGGAACAGCGCAGCCACACGCCGTCGGTGCTGAGTGTAGCGGTAGAAGATGAAGCGCCGCCGCCCTCGTAAGGTGGCGGTGAGGGCAGTCGCCACGGACCGGACGGGACGCTACTAGTGGAGGAAGTGAGGTCGAAAGGTCGAAGAGGGAAGCCGAAAAACGTACCGCCCACCCCTTTCCCTTCGGGTTGTTCGTACGCCTCGTCGTCAGCGTCGTTCTCTGTCTCACCCTGTTGCTGCTGCTCCTCCTCCTCCTCCTCTTCTTCTCGGTTTAGGGGCTGAGTGTCCGAATAGCTGTCACTCTCAGCGCGAGCGGCGTCGAGGGCGTCGGTCGATGTAGTGGTGGAGGAGAGGGGCTGTGCAACGTGCGGCAGGTCATCAAAGTCATCAACAGTAGTGGGGAGGTAAAAACCCGGTTGCCAGTACTGCGCTGTGCCAGGAGCGTTGTCGTCAGTAGTAGTAGCGGTAGCAGCAGGTGCAGCAGAAGCAGCAGCAGCAGCAGCAGCAGCAGCAGCAGACGCAACAGTAGCAGGCGCAGCAGCCTCAGCAGGCGCAGCAGTAGCAGGCGCAGCGGTAGCAGGTGCAGCAGCAGCAGCAGCCGCAGCAGGCGGGGCGGCAGTAGCAGCGGCAGCGCGCTTAGCAGCAACGTGTACCGTCGCGAGTGTAACAACGTCGCTAGCACGACGACTACTACCAGTAGTACTACTACTACTACTACTACTACTAGTACTACTACTGCTACTACTACTGCTACTACTACTACTACTGCCGCGAGCGCTCGCTACAGCGGGAGGGTGATAAGACCAAGCGGCTGCGGCGGTAGTCTCATTTTCAGTAGCAAGAGGAGGCACTGACGCTAAACGAGCGCTGTTCCGCGTAGTCTTCTTGTTCTTGGACGGCGCTAGGTGTTGTCTTTTGCTCATGGTGGTGACTGTAGAGAGCAGCAAAAGAATGAGTGAGTGAATGGAGGTTTCCAGACCCCTTATATACGCCTTCTCGCTTCTAGAGCTAAGCTACTTACTGACCCTGTTCAGCTGCCGCCGGCTGGCCGGCGGCCGTTCACAAAGAGAAACAAAAGACATAAGGCATGACGTTTTCAGCTGGATCCCTTTCCCCCCTTTTGAGAGATCGACTGTCATGAGCTAAGCCGCTTACCACCCTGTTCAGCAATTCAACGCGCATTAGCTGTATAAAGGATTAAGCGGTTGCTGCCGTCGACTGACCGGCGGCCATTCACAAAGACATAAGGTATGACGTTTTCAGCTGGATCCCTTTCCCCTCTTTTTTTTTGAGGGATCCACTGTCATGAGCTAAGCCACTTACCACCCTGTTCAGCCATTCAGCGCGTGTTAGCTGTATAAAGGATTAACGGTGATGAGCTTAGAGTGTGTATACAAAAAAAAACTACAGGAGGCGTGTGGCGTGAAGCAGGACCCCCCTAAGACGAACGTGTCTGTCTGTGAGTAGAGGCGTGTGCATGTGGTGAGCGACTTAAGTGTAAGACAAAAAAAAAATCACCACCTCCTGCCGTGGTGAGTAGACCGGGCCGGCCAGGCGGCGGCCGGCTAGTTCAATAGGGAGGGGTGACAGCTGACTAAGGCTGTGCATGAAAAAAATCCGATTTTCACCTGACCTCTGACGTTTGTTACAATGAATGTCAGAGGGAGGGAGACGTCCTCAGGTAGGGGGTAGGAGGTAAGGCTATGGATGAGGAAGAAACACCGTTTTCAGCTGGTCTCCACGGATAGCGATGACACACCCCTCGTCATCTAAGCTCTTAAGGAGCGGAGCGGTTGAAAAAGCGTCATGCGGACAGGTCGCTACACAGCTGGAGTGCTGTTGGAAATGGGATTAAACTCCCTCTGTATAAAAAGCTCTGATTTCTGTTGGAAAAAAACCATATCGCCTCTGACCACAGTAACGTCTACTACCACCACCGCCGCCACCACCGCCGCCGCCGCCGCCGCCGCCGCCACCGCCGCCGCCGCCGCCGCCAAGACGAGACGAGATGGCTCAAGCTATTCCACTTTCAAGCTCGCCTTCACCGCCTTGTCCACCTGAAAAAAAGTTAATGCGGCTTGACGACGTGAGACGCGCGAGGCAGACCGATGGGGAGAACAGAAAGGTAGGACAGCGGCGGTTAGCCTATAGCGACGCCTTGCTTCGTCAACTAGGTAAAGAGTTGAGCGGCTGTTGGAGAGAGTTGGGCAGTAGCTTAAAAGTTACCGCCGCCCGTATGGATGCTCTAGTAGAGCGCAGTGTCAAGACACCGGAGGAGCTGTGTACGGCGATGTTCCGAGTCTGGTGGGGTGAAACCCCGCATCGTCATAGATGGGGAGAGCTCGGTCGCGTCTTCACCCGCATTAGACGCGTGGAACTGTTGGCTCAGTGGATGTCCCTTCTCCACAGACAGGGGTTGGATTTCGAAAACCCCGACTCGCGCGCGATGCATAAGCACTTGGGCACCCTCGGCAGACGTCTAGGTAGCAGGTGGAAAGAGGTGGGGGACCATTTAAAATTGTCGCCTGAGAGGTTAGATAAGATCGCTGAAGAATGCGAATACGGAGGAAGTCCCGCTGAGTGGGCCTTCCGAGTGTTGAAAATGTGGCAAGATGAAGCTGACGGTGCCGGCGGTACACCTTTTGAACTCCTTCGAGTGTTGACTGAGGACATGGGAAAGTTTGACCTCGGCATCGCGATATTACTTGACTTTATCAAGCAAGAAACAACGAGAACGACGGACATGTGAATTGTTGTGTTTTATTTTCATACGTCTTCTTTATTAGTAAGTAAAAAAAAAAAATTAAAAAAAAATATCATAACAATTAAGACGCGCGCCCTCTTAAAGTGTCACTTCCTCCAGTCGCAGCTGATCGCCTCATCGAAGCACGTGTTAAACAAAAAAAAACGAAGAGACACGCTTCTTCCTCTCGAGAGGAAGAAGCGTGTCTCTCGATTGAAATCTTTTTCTTTTCTTTTTTTCTTAAAAGAGACAAACGCCCCTTAGAGTGCCCCCCCACCCCCCTAGAGTGCCCCCCTCCCCCCTCCCCCCTCCCCCCCTCCCCCCCCACCACTCGCCCCATGCATCCTAAAAGCGCCCCCCTCCCCATGCATCTTAAAGGGGCCCCCCTCCCCTTCCCTCCCCTCCCCTCCCCTCCCCCCCCCTTTATACACTCTAAAGAACGCTTCTACCTAGTTCAATAAGTCACTTCCAGTCGCTCGTAAAACAATAAAAAATGAAAAAAAAAAAACAACTTATATCGTAGTGTTTTTTATTAGTTTACCGAAAAAAATAAGAGACTCGCCTCCTTCTCCTCCTCCTCCTCCTCCTCCTCCTCCTCCTCCTCCTCCTCCAAAAAAAAAGATATCACATTTTAAAGCGCGTGACCCCTTAAAGACGCTCATCTCTTCATTAAGTCGCGTGACGTCACTTCTTCTTCTTCTTCCGGTCACGTGATCAATCAGGTCACTTCCGGTCACGTGATCCTCAATCAGGTCACTCACTTCCGGTTGGCCATTAGGTCATGTGACGTCACTTCCGGTCACGTGACTCATCAGGTCACTTCCGGTCACGTGATCCTAAAGTAGGTCATATGACCTCACTTCCGGTCCCCTAAGTAGGTCATATGACGTCACTTCCGGTCCATAAGTAGGTCATATGACCTCACTTCCGGTCACGTGACCAAATGGCGGCCTCTGATTGGCTAACTAGGTCACGTGACGTCACCACTAATCCCCTAAGTAGGTCACTTCCGGTCACGTGACCAAATGGAGGCCTCTGATTGGCTGCAGGTCGATTGAGTAATAAACAGTACTTAACTATAGTCCCGTTCCGATACATACTATACTACTCACCTTGACGGTAATGTTAGCATGGAAGAAGTCCTCAACAATGATATCTATGGTGAAGGAGACTTTCTTTTTAGGCAAGTGACCGTTAAGGATCTAATACGCTTTGTTAAAAAGATAGAAAGAAAAAAGGCCTCTGGAGTGGACTATGTCAACTCCAGGGTTATGAAAGACTTTCTCCTGTTAGTCATACCACAGCTCAAAATTCTTATTGATAATTGTCTTACTAAAGGCATTTTCCCCAGGAAATGGGCTAAAGGCACAATTATCCCAATACCTAAGAAAGGGGATCTACAGAACTTAACCCTTTGCTGCCCAGAACTATTTGATCAATAACCGTATTATTCAACACTATTGTTCTGATGTTGGAAGACATGCACTAACTTGATTTCTTATTTTGAGACAAGGGTCATATAACATTTCCTGAAAGGTCTTGAAGTGGATTTTATCTTATTAAACTATATAGCACAATATCATTTACTTATGGTTGCCATGGTGACCTGAAACATTCTATTTGCTGTTAGAAACATTATTACTGCATTTGTAGGGCCAGGGAGGGCTTTTTTTGTCAATGAATAGACTATTTCTAGCCTGAAAAATGTTCCAAATAGTAACCTTGGGAATGAAAAATCATGAATAATGATACCATAATCTGTATCTACAAGAAAACTTGATATAAGTTGATTTTATAACATTTTTTCACATTTTCATGTATTTTAAAGCCCAGATTAGTGGAAATTATGCTTTCTGGATGATTTTTCGATAACCTTCATGAATAACATATGTCATTGCCTGTTCTTTGGTTAAGGTTGCACTATTCCTCAAATATACAATTTACAGCGAGAATAGTGCTCTTATTAGAATCGTGAGGTCATGTGCTTCATTATGGGGGTAAAAACGTAGGAATTGACCCAGTAGAAGTGTGGGGATGAAGCCTTACTCCAGCATAGCTGTTTTAGGCCTAAAACCGTGCCAATTGGCGCTGTTGGGCACGAAAGGGTTAAGCAACTGGCGGCCAATCACTCTTCTACCTATACTGAGTAAAATAATGGAGAGAGTAGTGCATAGTCAACTTGTGGATCATTTGCTTGAAAACAAATTACTGTCTGACTTTCAATATGGTTTCACTCCGGGTAGATCCACAACAGAAGCTGTGCATGAGATGACAAAGAATATCTACATGTCTGTCGGGCGTGGAAGACTTTCCTCATGTCTTTTTATAGACATGAGGAAAGCCTTTGATACTGTCCACCATGGTAGGCTGTTAGATAAGCTGGGCGCTATGGGCACAAACAGAGCAGTCTTAAAATGGTTCAAAAGTTATCTGGACAACAGGGTACACTGCACAATGGCCAATGACAAACTGTCGGACCCAATAAGGGTCTCATATGGGGTCCCGCAGGGCTCCATCTTGGGGCCCTTACTCTTCTCTGTCTATATAAATGACCTTCCTAATGCTGCTGAAAACTCAAAAATTATTCTATACGCTGATGACGCTGTCATGATCAATGAGGGCCAAAACGCAGCTGAGTTGGCTCTAACAGGCCAACCAGATGTGGATCTTATTTCTGACTGGTGCGCCACCAATAGACTCACAATTAACAATGAAAAAACAATGCAAGTTATTTATGGTACACTTCCCAAAACAATCAATATTAATGAAACTATACTTAAGATTGATAATGATCCTATCGCCAAAGTCAAAAGTTTCTGCTATCTAGGAGTAACATTGGATGAAAATCTTACAATGAAACCCCATATGGCAGGCATTAGGAAAAAATGTGGCTTTAAGGCTAAAAGAACACATAGGATCAGGGGTTACATTGACAATGAAACTTGTATGGAAATTTATAAACATTGTACATTACCCTCCTTGGAATATTGTAGCTTTATTCTAGACAGTGCAACCAAACATGACCTGAAGAGTTTGCAGACCATACAGAATAGGGGTCTCAGGTCCAGTCTTAGGATAAGGAATCCCAGGGAAATTACACAAGAAGCGCTACATATTCAATGTAAGATGCCCAAACTGGTTCAGAGACGTGACTGTCAACTGTTAATGTACATGTTCAAGCTGTCTAAGCACGGAAAAAACATAATCATCACAGAAAACCCCAGAGCCAGAGCTGAGAACAAGGTCAGATTTAAATTGGTACGTTCAAAACTGCATCTGGTTAAAAAATCACCAATGCGCAGGGGCTCCATTCTATGGAATTCCCTGGATTTGGCTATTCAAAATACTAAATCACTCGCAAAATTTAAGAAAATCATAGAAAAAATAGACTTTACACAGGTTAAGTTAAGGCACAACAATATGATATTATGAGTAAGTACATGTGCACGAGCACTGCTACTCCACTCCCATTGCTAAATACATCCCCCTGACATCAAATGAAGAGTTTGGATGCAAAACGACATAAGCGCCATTTCCAAAAAAGAGATAAAAATCTGGCAAAAAGATTGACTAGGGGTGCTTAGATATAACTCACAAACTACTTTTCCAAGATTAACAATTTTTCATCGCATTAGGGTCTACTCAGTACACAATCTGTTACCAAATTACTAAAATTGACCCCAGGGTGGCTTTACAAAATGCACTATATGCTTCAATTCTGGGATGGATTTATGTTGTTTTGCATCCAAACTCTTCAAATACTGCCAGCATTGGTAAGTCCAGTGCACTAGCACTGCTACCCCCCATACAGCAACTCATAACATAAGATATATGGGTAAGTCCAGTGCACTAGCATTGCTACCCAGTGTGTAATTGTATCTGTTTACTATTATTATTATAGGGTAAGTACAGTGCACTAGCACTGCTACCCGGTATACATGTCCACTGGCACTGTCTGATGATCATCACTTTCTCATACTTCTATTTACTTATCTTGTTATTCACCATGTTATATCATTTGTTATTATTATTACTATTTATATTATTTAAGTATTTTTCTTTTTGGTAAGTCCAGTGCACCAGCACTGCTACCTGGAAATATGACACAAAGTACAAGTATTTCATCTATCATTTCTCGTCACATATAAATTTACATTAGGATGCTGCAATGGAAGCCTAACCAACGCTTCTACTCCTTCTCCCATCCATTACGGTTATAAATAGGTGCACATGTCAATGGCATGGCTGGGCAACTATCCATGCCAAGACTGTGTGCCCCAACAGACTTTAATGATATGAGTTAACTCCGCTACGGTCCTTCCGTTATGGGGGCCAAATACCCGTAATTGTATATCTATATGTTTTTTATATAAATGTACAGTTAGTTTTCAACTTTTGAAAATCGCAGTGAAAACTGTGACTACTGTTTGAATAAAAATCTTTAATCTTTAATCTTTAAATAACCCGGTTTTATTCAGGCTGGTCAGAGCTGGCACCCGGTCAGAGCTGGCACCCGGTCAGAGACAAAAACATTGGCCCAAGGTCGTGAGACACAGCCTTAATAGTATAACGGCAGTGATGAAAAATGTAAGTACAAATATGTACTACCTAAAAGGAAGGCCGTATTCGGACCTTTACTACTGCTATAAATGGTTATGAGCTACATAACCTACAAGGGGATACCTCACTCACAGGTCACATGACAAACTAAGATAAAACAGCTGGTTGAATATAATAGGATGGCCAGTGAGAATGGATGTAGAGGAGCAGCAGAGGGTTATAAGAGCAGCCTGCATCAACCATCTGCGATTGGGTTACCTCAGAAAATAAACAGCCCAGGCTGCCCTTTACATCATAAAGACAGGTACGTGCATCCTCCAGTTTCTTCTGATTCCAATATTCTGAATATATATCAAGGTGTAGTCACTTTCCGTCCTAATATAATATAAATATATCTGAAGCCAATCCTGAGCTACTCACCTTACACCTGCTCTGGGCTAGATGGAAGTGACAGATAGCATACTATTATGGGAGCGGAGAAGGTGCAGACATGCAACTGATGGGGAGAGGATAGGGCCTGAAGGCATTTTTCCATTTCGGCTAAGCCTGCCACTTCCCGACTGACAGTGTAGTGGGCAAGAAGTTGAGGGCTGCTGTGTGAGCTGCTCTAAAACACATTTTGTCTCTGAGCCGGTCCCTTCCCTGACCCTCATCCTCATAGATACAGAGCAGAGGATTGAGTGTTATTGTTGGGTCTCCCCTGGAGGGTGTAATGTGTGATTCTCTTTATCCTAGGTAACCCAGTGTTTATAAGAATGCATATCGATAGCATTAAGATACATGTAATAGAGAGATACTGGGACCTTCAGTCGTATAAAGTAATGTATTAGAACTAGTATAGATGCACCTGGTGAATATTTAATGCTGAGACTTACAAAAGCATCTAGCACTTCACATAAAGACATATTCCAACTGTTCGATACTCATATAATTAGTACTCAATACCTATGTAGTAGGACCATTGTCTAGGGCACAAAATGAACTTATTCCCCGCCAGAATCAATAAATGTATATGATGTGAAGGGGGGCTTAATCAGCCAATCCTCTCTCAGTGCAAAGGCTCCTTTCTTCAATCCTTTACCACTTATTGAATATACAAACTCCATATCATTTTTCTGCAAGTGTGCTTAGAATGATTAAAAAGAGGTCTCCAATAGTTTAGATGGTAAAGACGGTAAGAACATTTCAAAGGTGAATCACTGAATATCAAATAAGCACAATACTCAGTGTTTACAAGCAGGTGCCAGTGGCCACGCTGCCCTTCCACTGCAATAGCATCAAAACGTGGTCAACGGGAGGAAACAGGAATAATGTTAGGAACATAATTATAAATATATTAACTACCAGATGGAAAGATACACAGCAGCAAAACCAATTTAACGAAGCCAAACATTGATGTCTTTTGGGACAAGAAAAGTGTGGTGTAAAGTGTTTAGATGGATCTGAGGAGTAGGATTGGGGAAAAATGTGTGTATGGAGGTCATGGTGAGGTGAGGGAAAGGAAAGGAAAGCACACCAGATGAGTGGACAGAAGGCGTCAGAGATATCATTCTCTTTCTAATTAAAGGGCAGCAACTGTTAAGTTGGAAGGTAGGGAGTTGGGTGAGAAGATGCAGGAAATCAGTTAGATGTGATATAACCCCCCTCCTATCTCTACCTGGGTAGTGTTTACTTTGTTATGGTTAATCAAAAGGTAACAAAGACAAGTTAGTGATCACAAGGGTAAATGAAGTTGAATTTCTTAGTTGACTTGACAAGTGAACGGTAGGTTAAAATTGATCTGATTTGTAGGTTAAAGAGTTGGGCTTGGCCTGGGTTCTGAAAGTAATTGGCAGGTAAGACGGGTGATTGGCAGGTATGCTCTCCCTAAGTAATGGTTCCTGGGGAGCTCCACTAGGTACAGCTGCTGAGCAAGTTAATTGGAACCGATTGGCACGTTATGTAATCTAATACCCACAAGCACCACCCAATCATCCATACATCCAGCTTGATTATCTCAATTAGCTACATGCGTACTCCAGGCTTGGCTAGTCTTCCCTCCATGCCCCTCTATTTTCCCTATGCCATAGCATATGACAACTATAATTCTATACAATAGTACATGCTCCTTTTACAAGCTTTGTTCATATTATGTTTTATTTTCACGTTATAGATATTATAATCCTTGGGCTCATCACCGGTGCAATGCTAGTAATGTACCATGCTCAATATCCTGTTAGCTTTAGCTTAGCGTAAGGGTTGCAGGAGGGGGAATCTCCCAACGTGCAATGTTTGTTCCATATCAACTTCTCCCATTTCTATAAACACCCAGCAACACAATACAGACTGCCATGGGCTGTTAGATCCATCACCACTCACTAGATCTGTTTTATCTGCCAGCCGCCGCTCTTGTGAGAATGGCACCAGTCCCAGCAATAATGCATATTGCTCATCAGCGACGAGAGCCACCATTATCATCTGACAGCTTGCTTGATTGAAATAGGGAGCACAGGCATGATATTACAGAAAAGATCTAGCCAGCTGAATCTCCCTTCACCAATGTGCATTACGTTTTCCACCATTAATTACCTACAGGAACAGAACATGCATCAGCATGAACTCTTTTTATAAGGAGGATCTTTTGGCTAAGGCAAATTTGCTCCTAATAAGCAATGCTCATTATAGCCATATGAAAAATATAGAGAGAATGGCCACTTAGGCCATTGAAACGTGTTCTGTACAGTAGGAAGTTCCTTATAATTATCAGTCCTCCCATAACGAAATTCCAATGTAATATGTAAGCCTTAAAGAGGGTCTATCTAGGCAGCCTGTGTATGGGCCTAAAATTGTTTATAATAACGGTGTATGCGTCTATGCAAGTCAGTACTTCTACACTACAATATTTCCATTCGTAACATAGTGAATCCGATTTAATCAGCTGTGGGTCAGAAGCATATCATTTTGTGAATCAATGCAATGGACCTGAATGTTGTTACTGGACAGAGGCGCACTGAGCTGAACCTTTCTTGATCAAAGCATGCCCGTGTATATGATGCTAACCCATACAATACCATATTATGTTGCTGGGTAATGCTGTATTTGCATGTACACTAGGTTAGGCACCCCTACCACAGCATGCCTTATACAGGTGCTGCAATATACATCGGTCAATTCATGTACATCAATATTGCAGTGGCTATAGTAACATCCTTCTGTATTGAACAACATACTAAATGCGATTCAGCTTATTCATTGTATGCGGGTCCACTGCGGGGATAAATGTCGTGGCATGGTGGGAAGTTATAGTGGGTATTGAGGTATCGGCCAGTAAAAGGCTAAGAGCAGTGTACAACAGCATGTTTCCTATTCAGCACCATTATAGAGGGAGAAAGAACGTTTGCACTCATGTAATTTTGAATTTACTTTATGTATTTTAACTTATTTACCCGGATCATTGATTGATTTTAAAAGAAAAAAGCACTGTTTCTCCCAGTAAGTTATGTGAAATATAATCCTGAAAAGAGGAGGGATGCAAAAATAGGATAATGCCAGTGTTCAAGCCAATTTGCAATGGCATGTGAACGTGAACTTTGACTAACGGCCTTTGGACATTAATTTGCTCATTTTGATATCGTGTACCTGAATCACAAGACTGTGTTTTGAATGATGTGGCTTTTATGTCATTTTGGTTCCTGCTGCATATTAATGTGACATGCCCAATATCAGGCTTTTTCTTGGTAACCTTTGTTAACAATAACCTTATATCAATATATAGATTTATCCCATTACCAATAAAACCCATGCGTATTTCCTATTTCAGTGGTTTCTTTGTGGGTTCATATCCATATCATGATGAGCCAACCACACAGACCTGGAGACAAGGGACAATACGTATGAATTGATCGTTCTGCTAAATCCATCATTCTTGTTCTCTCATCGCTTTGTGCTCAGTGATCATTAGCCTGCCTTTTATTTCCTCTGATAGCTGGGCTTAGTTCTGAAAGAGGGTTGGGACGGCCAAGGACCAGTACACCTTTTCATGAATGCCATGCAGCCTAGTCAGCATTGCATGGACAAGGGGCTCAGAGATGTAGCGGTACATTGAGTGTGGATCTATCCAGGCATAATATAGCGTCTGGCTGATAGTTAATCCAGGCACAAGTATGAGCTGGCAGTTTATTGGATTATTTCGCATCCAACCAATGTTCTAATATTCTAGTATTCTGAGTTTTACTAAATCAAATATGAGGGCATATTCTCTGTGAATAATGTATTGCAAACCTCACGTCATATTATAATCCCTGTTTGGTATTAAGCTGACCTCAGCGTTCCACGTTTCACCAACCAGGGCACCACGAACTTCCCGCGTCCCTGGCAACGGTCCCGCCTTATTAACGTTTAGTTTTAATTTGTGCTTTAACAATGTAAAAGTGTTCAATTGTGTTCGAATGATGGTCGATTGAGCTCAGACGTTTCAATTATTAATGTTTCCAATGCAATATTTGAGTTCATTGCTACAATATAGCAACGTATTATTATACAATATATTATATACTTGATTAAACACAGTGCAAACAAATGAGAAAGATATGATAACAATTTATTCATGGAAACCTTGTTAATGAGTTTTGAAAATACAAGTACAGGTAGATGATTGGTTAGCCATTGGTCTGATGGGTCAAGTCTTGCATAGTAATGCTCGTTAAGTACTAGTAAGTTCTTGGTGACAGTTATAATGTAGAATCATGGTTGACCTGGCATAAGACACAGGAGCAGGACACAAACGTTGAGCAAAAGGAGAAGTGTGGAATGTATGAGAAGAGCACATAAGTTACGTTATAAACTAACGATCAGCTACCAAATGGTATAGGGTAAATGAATGACTCATGTGCTTCAGTGACTGATATACTTTGAACAGTGATATATACTCCAGTGACCGATATATACTTCAGTAACTGATATATATTTCGGTGACTAGTATTATGTAATTTATACCTCAGTGACTAGTATAGCATATTTTTTATATTGTAATTCCAGTCGCTGGTCCTATGTAAGGTTGAGTGGTTCTGCTAATCACATAACCGAGGCAACCAGCAATCTAGCATGATAATCTATGAACCTTGGCACAACCTAAGCAGCAGCTCAGCATTGCCACTTAGTGCATTAATGTTATACAATGAATGGGGATGTTATGTCTGCATACTACATCCCTATTTTATTATAATTTAAACAGGGTTAACTGTAAGTAAATGCACCAGTGTGAATAAACTGACACGAGTAGAGGCAAAGTAGGATGAATATAATTATGTTTATGAGATATGGAAACATGAAGTCTAATGTGATGCAACAATAGATGAATATAATTATAACTGTTTATAGCAAGGGTCATTATAATCATGTACAGCTTATTAATCAAAGTACGCCCAATGCTCATGAAATCAATGGTTCTTATTCAACAGATTCTTAAGATCAACCAATGACTATGATTCATCAGTTTAAAAAGAAATAGAGGTAGCAGCCTAGAATAACAGCAACCGAGTAACATATTCTACCCACAGGTTCCCACGATGTCCACAGCCCGTGCTGGTCACTTTGAACTGACTAGATACGTATACATTCTGGGAGCAGTCCAGTAGCCTACATATCAGTATCATAAATATGAACCTCAGGATATGGGTATGGTAACCATAGCAACACTTATACCAAACTAGAGTAGATCTGAGTGGTATATTGTCATCACTTCACCCTGTGGTTCACACTTCTCTATAGACCTTGTAAGTTTGCATTGCTAGTCGGTATGTCAAACAAACAAATCCCAAGTTACAACACTCTGCAAACGTTTATTGCCAGACTCAGTGAGAGTAGTATGTAATAATTTATGGCTCACAGCTATGCAGCCATACAGCCTCACAGTCACGCAGCCGAACAATCTAACACGTGTCAGTAACTCATCTGTATCTATAGTCTGACACCCATTATGAGTTCATGCTCTGCCTTTGTCACTTGGTGTTTGCACAAAGTTACGTTTGATAAATGGTGAATAAACAGAAAGTCATTATTAGCTCCATGTATCCAATCTTTGGTAATTACACTTGTGGATTGTTGAACGCCTTGGTCTAACTGGTATTTAGACAGACATGCACAGTACACCATGCATTATGATGATAGTTAATTCTCAAGGATAAGGAGGCAATATTTATCTGACTTATTCGATAGCATCCATCCCATCATATCTGCCACTTCAAGTATAATTAAATTGAGCATTTTTAAAGAGAAGTTGAGGAAAATGAAAAAAAAAAGGCAAGCCTCATAGTAGCTGGAAGGGATTGAGGGGTTTTAGAACCAGGGGAAGTTTTATTGGATCAGGCTTCTTCCACAAAGTAACAGTATCTGGTTTGGTGTCCGGTAATAGTATGCACTTCTGGACGCCAGAAAAGCCTACTCAATACAGGACGTGGTACCGTTAATCTCTGCTGTTGTTGCAGTTGATGTAGTTTGCGTTCTTCACACCAGAGGGCCACACCATGTAAAGAAAGACTGCTAAACAAAGGACTTCTGTGGTATGATAGCTAGTTTGATGTCACTGCTTTTTTTCGTGCATATTCCCTTATTAATGCATTTTGTATGATGATATATTGAATTAATCGGAGGTCAATTGAGCAAAATATAGGGGTTCAAACAGCCACGAGATAAATATTTGAGATTTGAGAGAATCACCAGAGAGAATCATTGAGGATCTCAGACAGTGATTAGATAGAATGGCTGAGGTTTCAGATGTTGATTAGAGAGAATGCTTGATGAACTGCTACAAAAAGCAGCAGCCACCAAAAGGCGATTAACAGGAACAGCTGTGTGTGTGCCAAACAGCAGCCATCTCTGTTGTTAATTACTCTGGATGCTCAGACAAACCTTAATTGGTCCCACCCCAGCACATCCATACACCACATGCACCATTTTGATGATAGCTCATTATATATACATATTTTTGGAACACTCATGGAATAGCTTAAATGTTTTTTTCTATGGGATATTCCAGGATGAATCACGTATAGTGTATTCTTTAATTATACCTGGATAACGGAACATGGTGCAGGCCTGAGTAGTAGGGTAACTGACGGAACATGGGGTGTGAGGAGAATAGATTCTAGGTATGCTATACAATGGTGGCAGTCTGTAGTAAGTTGTATTAATGACGATGTTAGACATGGGGGAGGAGGCATTGAACTGTAAAGGGAGGGGGGTCGGAGGGCCAGAGGGGGAACAGGTTGACAGAGGCTTCATTAGCCCTAATTGGACTGAGCTCATTATGGTCCCCCTGACAACCTTTAATTTGCCACAAAAGATAAAGATTGCTCAGCCGCCAATTTAGGGTTGACATTAAGTGGCACTGCAATGGTTGTCTGCGGTAAACCGAATAGATTCAAGTTTGTCTGGGGTTCTCCTTGGATGTGTGTGTGTGTATCTGTGTTCAGTGATAAGGGTGTGCAGACTGTGCTTCGTTTAGGGTATGGCTTCCAACAAACGGTGTGGTGACAGTATAAGGAATAGAAGTGGGATGAGGTGGAAGTAGGATCTTAGTTCTGCTACCATTCATTGGCTCCCATTCAGCTCCTCGAACAAATATCACATGCTTTCCTGTCCCTCCCTCTGATCAACTCCCAACCCCTTCTTGTGTATTATTCAAGCACCTAGGTGTGAGTTTACCATTGTCAGCATCAAATAATACAATAACTCTCTACTCTTAATTTACCTCAACTGCCTGTTCTGTCTTCCATTAATCACTCTTTGTAGTCCATTGTTTCATCTCGCTGTTGCCTCTTAGCTTAATCGCCGACCGTGTTTTTATCTCATTCCGTGTACCAGTATACAATATCTGTATTTCATTTTACCTTAGTCAAAAACACAGTGCCAAAACCCTCTCTACCACCCTACAGCAGATGGCTTAACCATTTTACATGTAGCACTCGTTGGGTCATAGTAACTTTACCACTTCATTATCACCTAGGACCTCAGCTTTCATCAGAAGAAAACCTTAAACATAATCTGCAACACCGTGGGAACATCAAGACAGGCTAAAATGAGTCAGCCTATTTTAATCTCTTCCCAAAGCTAAAGGACTAGAATAAACCTAATATCACTATCCCTACTATGATGTGTAGGGGCATTGTTTATCTTTACATGAGCCACTCATGGTCCGCTCAATGTGACATGGGTTGTGAGCAGGTCATGAAGTGGAGGCTTAATATGAAGGGGGAGCAGCTCGTGTTTAAACAGGTTAAGGCGTGATCTCCTCGCAGTAGAACCGCACATGTTCAGTTTGTTTCTGCACCATTTTGGACATGAAGAAGGGGAAGGTAAAGTCGGGACTGGACCTGGAGTCCAGCAGCCCGGTAGTCAAATACTCTGCGGTGCTTTCTATACACTCCAACATGAGCATGGCTATGATGTCGTACTCCCTGACTGCGGGGTCGGACAGGTACACGTCCGTCACCTGGGTGAACAGGTTACTGAGGCGGGTCGGCAGGTAATGCACAATGTCTGATAAGTAGTAGGTGGGGGAGGCCAGGCGCTCGTCTCCCCCCATCTTGTTGAAGCACTGTTTGAGCTTAGTCTTGAACTTGGATCCCATGTCGAGGCGGGGTATGAGGGCACTGAGGGTGGTGAGGATGTCCTGTGTGAGCGCCACACAGCGGATGTTACCTGCTCGGCACATAGCCTGTACAGCCGGGTCCTCCACAGGCCGCGAGCTGCTCAGCCACATGTGGGCCGCGCTGTGAGTGCGCAGCCGCACCGGATGTAGCAGGGCCACGTCCGGGGTGAACAGGAACCCAGACACATTGTACCCCATCCGCGCAGCCGCAGACAAGCAAGACGCTGACCCTACAGGACCCCCCGCTCCTGCCACCGTCACCGCTGAGGCACGCCACCGGTGTAGTAAATCCTTAGGTATAGTCCTCCGGTGCTGGGCACTCATACAGTACAGAATGTTGGCAAAGTGCGGCCGGTACCAGGCCTCCAGTACGGACAGAGCCTCAGGGGCACTCCTGAAGTGCACCACCAGGAGGGTGTCGCGGGATATCATGTTGGTGCCGAGGACACTGGCGGGTAGCGGGTGGCCCCCACACGTGTTCCTGATGACCTGCTCCAGCTGCCGGTCTGTGCGCACCTGGTGGGGGAGGAAGTTGTAGGAGGAGTGGGGCAGGGAGGTGTACTGCTCCACAGGGTAGAAGGTCACCTGCTGCTTCTGGTCCCCGGTAAGGCTGCAGGAGGTGGGCTCCACCTCCTTCAGGGTGGGAGGGATGTAACCCAGGGCTGACAGGTCCTGCAGCCAGGCCTCCATCACGTCCACATCCAGCTGCTGCCAGAAGCCGGCCTTCACCAGGTGACGTGCCAGGTCACTCACACAGCTGAAGAAGTGCATGCGGCTACACGTCCAGTCCCGCAGCGACTCGAGCAGCTCACCCATCCTCAGCAGGTCCGTCTCCTGCTGCGCGTCCTGGATGGGGTCGTGCGCGTTCCGCTGGTGCACCACATTAGGAGGGTAGAAGCCCACCTGCCCCCCTACCAGCCACAGCAGGCGCTGCGCCCAGTACCCCCGGTATATATCACACGTCCTCAAGGTGGGGGTCACCGGCAGGGCCAGCGCCCAGAAGGCCTTATACCGGAACAGTGTATTCTGTGAGTTCAAAGGCGCGAAGGTTCCGTAGGGTAGCACTACCGGTGGGGCGTGCGCATCGAAGTTAATGTCCATCTTCACCCCTGAGTGTTTGCGTGTCAGCCTGAAGAGGGCGTCCACGTCTGGGTCGGCATTGACAGCCCCCTGCTGAATGGCCGGTGCGTTCAGCACATGGTGCAGCACATAGTTACGGGAGGTGCTCTCACCGATGTGCTGCAGTGGGTAGCCCCTCGGCCAGACGGTGGACTGACCAAAGTGCACGTAGTGGTTGTATGTGAGGTTTGCTGTGCAGGCCGTGAGGGCAGACACTGGGGAGGTCAGGTGGAAGCCATGAAGATCATCTGAGGGAAGGCTGTCGTCATCCACCTCGTATATCACCTCAGCACCATGCTGCAATATAGGAAAGGTATGTCTTAGAAACAAGGACACAGCAAACAAAAATACAAATTATTAGAAACATGGGTTACTAGAACTAAAGATACATTAAAACACATCAGTGCCGGATTGTAACTAAGAGAATGAGATCAACGAGAGATTACATCTTCAGTCTCTCATTTACATACACAAAAGTAGTCTCACTAAAGTAGTTAGATCATCTGCCTGACCACATTCAGTGCTACATGGAGAAAGTAGAAGATTTCAAGATGAGAGCTGTGTGTGTTCATGTCAAAAAATAATAACTACTTTTCCTTTAGTTCATTGTTCGAACTAAAGGACGCTCTGAGGATCACCTGCACTATAGGCTGACCACTTACCTGGATAGCATAGAGGTAGCCAAACATTTTGCGGGCATAATTATCATAAGGCAACAAGGCAGTAATGACATAGCCGAGCTTCTGCTGAAGGGCAACGTCCAAGTACTTCACACCAGGCAGGCTGAAAACAATGTGAGAACATAATTACTTTTAAGGTACTTCACAAACAACAGTGGCTAGAGCAACGTACGATATCAATGATAAACAAATTCTACTCTCACCATCACTGTATTCACCTTGCTAGATTGGCTGGAGGGAAGGTTTGATGTACTCAGTGATGACGGGTTCAATGTGCTGATGCACATAAGTAAATATCAATGTTATCAATGCTCTTTTTCATTCCAAATACTCTTTCCACAGTATATCGGGATACATCACATTATCGCTCACCCCATTATGAAGTGAACCACATTTTTTATTCACGAGGCCTAAGATATATATATCAATGAACACAATTCCTTTAAAGATGCCTGCGGAGCAATGCTACACACAGACTGCTTCCACGAGTATTATCTACCCTCTAGGACCTTCATCTCCCCTTCACACCCGACGATTTATGGTTCATTTAGACCATGTCAAAACGCACATCAATGAACAATGTCTGTCTGAAGGGGGAGGTTTAACAGCATCGACTGGTTCCCCGACTCTCCTACCCTACCCCACCCCTCCTTTATCTGATAGCTTCTAGCCTCAAGACTTAAAGAAGAGAACCGCCCTTTATCTGTTCCTACCCACAGGCTGAGTGAGCACCATGTATCTTTAATAAGCAGATCAATGCACATCTACCCTTTTCTAGGTGCAGAAAGTGGTCTGGTATGCTGCAACTAGGGTTGACCAGTGCAACACCAGGCAACATTCGCAGACATTTGCTACTAGCTGAGTATGAAATACATCAGATCCCACCGACACACTAGGTCTAAAATAGAACACTAATATAATCAAAGACATACATCATACTGATATCATAGTATATCAGCTGTCAATGACAGCAATGCTATAGTGGTGAATACTGACAGCCATAGTATAGGCTAGATGTAGATTCAGTTGCTGTATTCCAACAGACGAACTCATATTTCTTATTGAAATAGCTAGAGGGCAACTATAGTGTGTATTAGCTATACAAGCCAACTTGCCTGTGCTTCATTGGCTTACTGAGCCTGTCCTATTCTGCATACTCATGTAGATCCAACATTGTGTTGGGCATCTACTCACATCCAGGATATCAAATTACTATTTGCAAGCTCTTAAGCGAGAGAAACAATAGGCATATCCAATATTGAATGTCATTATTGGACTCATATGAGATCAAAAGGTTGATCATGAAACAGCAATCAACAATAGCAATAAAAATAACAGTAACAGGATATAGACATTTCAGGTAGGCCTATGCCAAATATGATATGGATAATTTCATATTTTACCTGCTATTATCTGATATATATATGTACCAATCGTTTTTGGTAATTGAGTTTAAGATCCTTTGAATATTAAGGGAAGGGAGTGAGAAGATTCATGTAACCTTTATGGCGGGTTAGAGATCGTTGCCCGTATATCTTTATCTTGAACATTATACAGTCATGTCCTCAAAGTCAAGAGTTCACAGCTACGGTTTCTTTAGTTTTATTGTTTATACGTATATTTTATTGTTAATACGTATAGTCTAGAGGTATGGTTTATGATACAATCCTATCAGTATATCATTATTACAATTCAAGGAGAGTTAAGAGTTAATGCATACCTCCAGGCACTAGATGTCTTGCGGTCACCAACCACAACCATTCTCCAGCCAGGCAACTTGGCCAGCTCCTGCAAGGCAGAGGTGGGTCGCTGTACAGTGGTCACCACGATCCAGCGTGTGTGTGACTCATGAGGCTCGTCCTCACTCACCCTGTCGGCCCCACCCAGGGCTGCACCAACACCAGATCGCACCTCCTCAAATACCTGTACAATAGAAAGGGTGCATATGTAAATATGGTAAAAGAGAGTCCTGTAGATAAGACCCATGTCTGTCCCTAGTAGGATAATCAAAACGTCAGCCCGCAGCTCCTCATTACAATGAAATGAGTATTCTTGGAATAGCTGCGAGGGTTGAAAAAATCCTTTAATTAAAGTGATATTGAGACGGATCACAAAAAGAGAGAGCGAGACCCTTGGATAGACTGACAGACTGGCAGGCAGACAGAGAGGTTTAAACATGAGAACGAGAAAGACATATAGGATTATTTTCTTGCAAGTTATAGGTACTATGACCGACATAGGCTGCAATAATGAGTTTTAAGAGGTTTATCATGAAAAACGTAAAGTTGAGGAAACGAGAAATATAAATACAAGATCAAAGCCTTGGCCTGCAGCAAAGAGCAGAGGCAAGCAGGAAATTAACATGTTTTTATGGGAAGGGACTTGATAGCTTCCTTCATTAAAGCCTGCAAAAAACTCATGTGATGGTTTTTCCTCATTGTCGCTCACATATTAGTCAAAGCATTGCAGCCTGGTTATATAGAGCGTGTATTGTGTACGTACTTATTTCTAATAGATATATGGACATGTATACTTCTCTCCTCAAAGAGTGTAACATTATTTGGGGTAATAGTGTGTTAATAAGTTAGGTTCTGACATCAGATCTCAGAGAAGTAGTATGATACATGGTTAACATAATCTTTATCTAGCGCACCTTAAAGATATATAGTAAACTAACCAGTGTCAGTTGTCTATCACTTGTTTCCACAAGCAGTGCTGCAACCCCCTTTCTAACCATCCCTTTATTCAGCATTGCTGCCAACATGCCTGCTTCTGGATTGATCCTTGTGTGTATGCCTGTTTGCATGTGGGAGCATGCAATTACTTTATGCCAAGGGTAATTAGTGACAGCCTAAAGCATCCTAGAAGACCATCATGTCCATCTTGCGGGACACTGTGCAGGGTGCATTTACGTTAGCCACCATTGTTCCTTCTGTGCCGACTTTCTAATGCTGTTTCATTAGAAATCCACATTTATAAGAAGAATCGACCAGTGAAGAAAACTCATAGAGATCAGCAATTCAAATTCTAACCAGAGAATAAAACAATGTGTGGGAATGACTATGAAAAGACATCATTGAACAAAAACTATTTATTGGAGGAATTTCTGTCCCTGTTTGTTCGGTCTGTTTTATATAGACCTTCCTAACAGATCAACATTTACAAAAGCTTAATGAGAAATCAAAAAGCTTCAAACTAATTACCATATAAGAAGCAGTTTCAGTTAAAAGCAGCACGTTCTGTGAGCTGCTATGAGAATGGAATTATCGCGGTGGTGGAGAGCGGGCAGCAAAACGAGGCAATACTCATTTAACTAGTGAGACTAGGTACAGGGTAAAGAGGGGGTGCCAGGAAGGGAAGGAGCAGCCGTGTCAGGCATATAGATCCAGGAACACGTGACAGAGCAGAAACGAAAATAGGATGAGGATTGCAGGGGGCTGAAGAAATCATTATACATATGCATTGCACATGTATATTATCTACAGGCCTTGCAAACAGATAAGGACACTGCACTACACATCTGCAGGCCATCTCACACAATTTAGAGAGTATTATGTACAGCCAGACGTATGACACTATTTCAACACAAATCAAACTATGTTTAGCAAGTCATGAAACCTAAATTTGTTAGAGAGCTATTTAGGAAATCCAAGCGGTATGGTATTTGGCGCTGTAATAGCGAGAGACCAGCAATGGATATCCTAGTAAACAGCATGGTAACGCACAGGGGTATTGGGAGAGTGGAACTAGGGGTATTGAAACATGCGAGGTAGGGGATAGGGGGATAATTGAATTTCACGAGGTTTGCTGGATCTGCTACAAAACAGAGGTCCCACCAATTTATGGTAGGACCAGGGGGCAGTAGGGGGCATGAGGGGCACCAGGGGCAGATGGTCACTGTCCTCCGCTGACCAGGGTTAGACAAACATGGGGAGGGCGGGAAAGGACATTAGATTGGGCTAGGGAATTAGGTGGGGTATGGAAGTAATGGCGAAGTGTACTATGTGGAGGGGTTGTGGCAGGGAATTAGGTTGTGGCATACACTTGATGATACACTGTAGGGTGGTGTTAGGCTGCCAGGGTTGTGTTGGTCAGAGAAGACAGTGTTGGCTGCAAATAGATGGGCGGCTTGAAGCTGGTCGGTGGTAATGAAATCATCATCCCGAGAGCGACCACAAAGGTTGTACATATCTAGGACTCGTGGGAGGGCCACAAGGGATATTTCGGGTAACATTGGGCTCATCCGCTCATACACAAATATACATGTATTGACACTTTATTGGTAACCGCATGTTGGAACATAACATCTGCACATCTGTACACATTCTCTCAATGGAAAATGGGTATTGCATGTCAGAATGCTCTGTCTATAAGTAGGATGTACCTATCACGACCCACTAAGTGTATACTTTGACATCAATATACCATTTATGTCGCAACTACATTATTTGGGCTTGAACGCATATCAAATATTGAACTTAAAGAGATATTTTGTCAGACATCTTCTTGACTGCACAGACGAATAGAGAACATAAAATCATTATAATTATTGATTTTATTTAGATTCCTCCTTGCAGTTCCTCGATAACAATATCGATAGGCGGACAGGCCACAGGAATATGGAACACTAATGTATTGCACTGGTCAGTTTGACAGAGAGGTGTCAAAGCCCATATTGGATATTGGCAGAGAGGCGCTTTCCTCATAGCCTCAGTGGCATATATAGCATCCCATGCTTCAGTCTTGTATGTCTGTTTTAAAAGATTCCCATTCACATTCCTCCCATGATATGATTGGTTCAAAATCCTGCTAAAGACAGTTTTGTGATACTAAATGGTCGAATTTTTGACATTGTAGCTACTCCCCAGCTAACAAAAAAACGTTTTCCTAACGGTTGGAAAACGTTTGCTGGAGGTTTACAAACGTTTGCAAAAAACGTTTAGAAAACGTTTTAAAACGTTAATACGTTGACAGAAACAAACGTTTGTTTGAAAACGTTTTATAACGTTTTTGTAACGTTTGGAAATGGTTTTAATTTCATGTGGAGAAACAACTTCACCATTGTTTTGTATGGGAAGGGTCGTTCTCCACACCCCTGTGGAGAAACTGAATCCCTTTCTCCATAGGTCGAGAAACCCACCTCTTCCCTCTGTTCAGACTAGACAGTTCGAGCCTCTACGAGCTAATTCTCCCCAGCTCCATTCTCCACGGTATAGTTGTGAAACAAATCTTTAAATGTCGTTTTTAAATGGAATAGATCTACATCCACATGAAATAAACACAGAGATCCACTCAAATCAGTCTGAACTCCTGGTTTCTCCACTCGTGAGACCTTGGGTCGCATCACACTTGGCTGCGCCTCATGTGATAAAACCCAAGTTCCCACTCGTGGAGAAACCTGTAATTCAGACAGATTATCGTGAACCTCTGTCTATATATAAGAACACTGGTATCGTCTTGATGCATGAATGCAGTCGGGATGCAGTCCTGGAGATTATGACTACCCATGGCTGCATTTACCCATCACGCCC
This sequence comes from Harmothoe impar, assembly GCA_947462335.1. Lineage (NCBI taxonomy): Eukaryota > Metazoa > Annelida > Polychaeta > Phyllodocida > Polynoidae > Harmothoe > Harmothoe impar. The sequence continues at coordinate 78,834,368 of OX381705.1, forward strand.
CTATGTTACATGCTTGTATACTATTCCAACTACTAAATGGTCAGAATGATAGACCGATAATAAAGGTTTGCAAAATGTTTGCAAAAGGTTTGCAAAAGGTTTGGATGCAAACTTTTGCACACAACTTTAGATGACCATCTAAAAGCCAGGCTGAGAACCGAACCCAGGATCTATAGATTGGGAGTCCTAGGCTCTCCTTCATGAGCTAACGAGGCTGAGGGCTGTGGGACCATATAAGCCTGAAGAGATTCTTATCAAGACAATAAGAGCATTGCCCATTAAAATGTCCCTAGACCCTTAAATTCGACATGGCAACATGGACCATTTTGAGGCTTAGTGACATATGGACAGGAGGAAAAATTAGATAGTGACATGGGACATTGAGAATTTCTTAAAGTTGATATGGCGACATGGGCATATCTCAAAATCGATATAGCGACATAGGTATTTTTTAAAATTGACATGGGACATGGGAACCCCCTCATCAGTCCCAGGTATTATGTAGGGAATAATAACACACCGGTTCTTCAGATCTCCACCAGAATCTGTAGTGTAGTGGTTATGATGCCTGCTTTGCAGTCAGAGGATCGGGAGTTCTATCCCAGAGGGTGCCACGACCTTTTCTCGACAAAAAGTATAGTTTTTCTATGGAGGGGGGGTGGGTAAAAAAAAAGGGGGGGGGAAGTTGCATTATAGCATTATTTTCACATAGAGAGTAACAAAGGACTGGTATTTAAGGAGCAAGGTCCATTGTTTTAAAACATTCTTACACAAACGTTTGTTTCCAAACCATATACAAACGTTTTAAAACGTTCTAACACAAACGTTTGTTTCCAAACCAAAAACAAACGTTTTAAAACGTTCTAGAAACGTTTTTTGTTAGCTGGGTCACTATACCTATACCTGTCACCTGTGTCTCTGGTACCTCCTCCCTCCAATATCCACAACGTTGCACCTTTACATTTTTGTTGTAAAATAATTGATTTTCTCCCTTTTTTGTTGCATAATTATAGTGAAGCTGGCCATGTATTAAGGTGGACTGCACTGTCATTCCTATCAGAGGTGAACTACAATCCGAATTTATTCCAATTTGTTATGTCTAGATCACAAAATTAGTATGATGAGAAGGGTTAATGGAAACAATGTGTGCCAGAACCTCCTGTACTGAGGACTGGTGCTTCATTTTAATCTATGCACCCGGCTGGCTGTTCTGTGTGAATACAGGCAGGAGGGAAACTAGGCAGTCATAATGACAGACAGAAATAATATACAGAGACTTAGGTACACGAATAAAGAGTAAGATAAACCACTAAGTGATGAGAGACAGACAGCGAGGTAGACACAGCTAAGTGATGATACAAAGTACACAGACATGACTGTGGGCACAGAGATGTCAGATGAATTATATAGAAATATTCTGCTGACAGAAATCTCAGATGAAGTATGTAGACAAACTATAAACTGACAGAGACATCAGCGTCTGCACCATGGGTCTGAACAAACATGTCTTCCTTTAATTATGCATAATGATCAGGGAGAATCTGTCCGCCGAGTGCTGCAATTAGTGATGACGTGACGCTAATGTAAAATAGCAGAATCACAGAAGGACAAGCTTTAGATTAGGACTAGAGCCATTAGGCTACATGATGGCCTCCAATGCATTAGCTGATGGGAGGAGGGAAGGGTGGAAGGGTTTTGGTGAGAATGGGGATGCGAAGTTGATTGAGAAAACTGCCAGAATGCAGAAGGAAAATACATTGCTTATTGGAACTTCACCTAACGTTGATAGATTCTAGTACATCCTAGTATACTAGATTAAAAGCCAAGAGAGGATCTGCTGCATAAAATGAAGAACACACTCTGTATCATCAACTTCACTGCCGCTTGAAATGACTATAGAACACATTCTACAATACGACACCTCACTCATGTTTCACATGATAGATTAAGCTTGGGGAGGGTGGCTAAATATAGCAGGGCCTGGCCGAATGGATGTAGAGGAGCAGCAGGGAGAGATGTGTGACCAGACTGCATCAAGTCACTCAGATCATCTTACTTGGGGAAATGAACAGTGGAGGCTGCTTCTCACATCATGCAGACAGGGACACGCATCCTCCAGTTTATTCTGATTCCAATACTGGGAGCAAGTATGGAACATGAAACGCCTATGAATAACATAATGAGTGACATTCCGAGTAGACCTTAGTCAACCAGGCTTGGTAGTATCGGAAGCATTGCAAATGCAATATATGGCAGCGGAGGTCAGTGCCTGGGACATGGCTGCTGCTGCAGATGCTCGCAGCTGGTTTTAAAGGTAGCTTGGACACGGCACGCCATTTCATATTACAAGGGAGCAGGGAGGGCATCATCTTTAATGTCATGGTAGGAACGGCCTGTGTTAAAGTATAAGCAGTGACGTTCCCGAATGGGATGTGCAATAATCCTAGATGCATGCTCTGGTCATACTACACAGCATCAGGGTCACGTGACCCCCGGGAAATTCAAAATGGCGATGCCACGGAGGTAAACAAACACTGTGGAAGTAAACAAACACCGCGCAAGCAAACAAACATAATTATATGCATATCCATTTTGAATCGAAATTCTCTGAAATTATTCTCATCGAACGTATACCACTCACATGTCAAGTAGCCCACTGTTCTAGTCTACTATGTGGTTGTGTGAGTGGTGAGAATGCCCCTTTAATATTGGGCGTCACTTAAAAGAGTCAGTCAGTGGTTACTGCACTCACAGTACCCTGGGCCGTACTGCATTTGGTATACAGCCATATGCAGTATGGCCCATGGTACTACCCATGCAGTAACCAGCGTCGGCCACTTTAACGTGCAGCACGGTGTATTTATGTAAGGGATGTCAGTGCAGATCCGGTTGTAATCCACACAGTAATCACCACCGGAAGCTGATAGAACCTTAAGAAATGTCACTGGACCCCACTTCTAATTAAGACGATTTGCCAAAGAACATTTGGCTTGTGATAGGATTAAGAGCGTCCATCTCTTAGATCAGTCAGGCTGCAGATAAGGCAGATAGAGAAAGATAAATCTAATGTACACATGTGCAGATGTTAGATACTGAAATTGAGGCGGCTCTCTGTATGCACTATTTTAAGGCTAGATGCCAGCCTTGAGTGGGAGTGAGAGGTAGAATTCCATCAGCAGCAGCAGAGAAGGCACTGATATGAGCGGATTGGGAGGAAATAGAGCCTGTAGGCCTTTTTCTGTTTATGCCAGCCCTACCACTCTCAGCTGACAATATTCTGTGAACTGCTCTAGAGCACCCTAACCCTTATGCAGTCCTTTCCCATACATATAAACCAAAGTCTTCTTTTCTTTTGTTGGGTTTACTCAGATAATAGAGGGTGTAACCTGTTTACCGTAGGTAACCCAGTCTGTGAGCATCTACTGGCTTCTACTTGAATGTACTCGGTCTATTAGATATCTATAACACCTTATTGCCTGACAGAATGAGGTGGTTTTGGTGACAGTGACGCTCGCATTTATGTCTGTGTACAGGATGCATGTGGCAGAATACCGGGCCTATTATAGGAGTATGCAATGGGGGGAATATCAGGTAAACCATGTCAATAGCAGGCAGGTCCTGTGCATGCACGTGTGGAGCACATCACGCAAAGACATATCCCAACTGTTCAATATTCTTCAGTGTAAACCCATCCTAGTATTCAATACCTCTGTGGTAGGGCCATTGTCTGAGACACAAAACGAGGTTATTTGCTGCCAGAATCTATAGATGTACATATGTGAAAGGGGACATCATCTGATGTATTGTAAAGCGCCGCATATCAGACGACCTCCACCTTTCGGCCGTTCCCTTACTCTAAGCTATGCAGGCTGATAAAAAATAGTGTCACTACAATTTTATTTATTAAAGCCTCGCTTACACTGAAAAAGTAAACTTGTCTCCAGACTCGTCGAAGTGACTATCATAAAAAAAAAAAAAAATTGTCTAACCTATCAGGTTACCATCCCACAAATAGAATCTGGAGCTGGCAAATGTCAGGCTTTGGGCTGGCACATGCCAAGTGGGTCTTCTATCACCAGCTAGAGGTCCCACTTCCTTGTCACTTAGACGAGTTTTTGACTCGTTTATTTTATGACCATCACTTCGAAGAGTCTGGAGACAAGTTTACTTTTTGAGTGTGTAAGCTTAATATTATTACCAAATCTGACAAATAAAGGCAGGACATGATGGTGTTAACCGCCAGCTCTCCCTCAGTGCACAGCCTCTTTCTGTAATCCTGTCCCAATTATTGATATACAAGCGCCTTCTTATGTTTAACCCTTTACAGCTGACACTTTGTCATAATGATGCATGAAGGCAGATGTGTTTCATGGCTCAGTGTTAAATTCATGTCAAGCCTACAGGGTTGATACACTCCCACAGAGCCGGCATGATGCACCAATCCAGTACTGGTGAATTACCTGCCGCCGCTGCATTGGTGCATTATGATGAGAGATGATAATTTCAGGCAATATGCCGCCCTTAAAGAGTTCGAATCACAACATCTGATGCCAGAGATAATGTTACAGAGGTATGGCATTGCGACAGGTAACAGAAGTATGTTTAAAAGGTTGTGGTGGTATGTTAAAGAGGCAGGTTACAGAGACAGTTGGCAACGACAGTCTGCAGTGCAGTTTACAGAGGCAAGATGTTATATAATATGAAGCTCAAAGCTTTATGTAATAATGATCCTTCTTGAACATCTATTGTGTGTACAGGGCATTTGTCTGTTTGCCAAATGGTATTTTCTCTCTAACCAAAGCGATGTTTTGCGAAATTGAAGATGGCTTGCTATATAAATGTGGGTCCTAAACACAGGCAAAATCATACATTTCTATTTTAGATTTTAAAGTATGATAAAGGTTATGGGTATGGGTATACAGAGTATCGGTATGGTGTAAAGAGTTAATTAACTCACCCAGTCAGTGGGCTCCTTCCAGAAGACCTTGGACAGCAGGAACAGCAGCAGCAGGCCCCCACACACGAGCAGTGCGGCCCGTTTCTGCATGCGACGCCCCATACTCAGGGTGAGCAGCTGCCCGCCACCATGCCGCCACAGCGCTACAATGGCACCCGACCTGGTCAACAAGGAAAAACGGGAAAGGTATTAGAAAAAGGAAATACATTATCAGCAAGAAGGAATGGTACACAGCAGGCACAATACAATGCCAACAAAGGCACTGTTGGCGTCTTTTAGGGGAAAAAGTGTTATTGTAAAGATATGGAGGTGGGTGAGTAGAGGGGGAGAATGAGTGTGAGTAGTGGGCGGTGGGTGGAAAATCCAGGGTGGAGAAGTAGTGGTGGAACAATTAGAAAAATGGTGGACCTAGGGTTAGAGGGCGAGTTGGGTGCATGGATATGCGACTAGGACTGTGGAGGGGAATGAAGGAGGGAGAGGAGGTGAAAGAAAGGGTGGAGGGGTAGAGAGAGAATGTGAAGTTGAAAGTAGGGGTAAGGGCTTATGAATAACTGTTTTAGCAGGAGTTGTATAAAACTATTTGTGGCTGGCAATTATAGCAAGAAAACGATGTATTGAGCTGCAGGGACCAGCCCTGTACACACTACCCCTACCACAAAACCATTGCTGCTGAGCAGGCACTGACTAATGTAGGTTGAAGTGTAGGATGAATGCAACAGAGGAGGCTGCTTTGATCCTCACATGGTTGTAAAGCATACAATGACAGGTGATTCACCTCAACAACCCCAATTTCACCTCCCTTAACCTTCCTCCATCTCCTCCCTGCCCTCCATCTCCTCCCGCCCCTCCCACATATCGGTTGAGAAAAGGGTTATATTGCTTCTTTACATCATTTGGAAACGTTGTGGTCTTCCTCTCGCAATCTTGGCATGGTTTGGGTACGTAGAGTTGAATCTAAAGGCAAGGCAAACATAGCCAAAGAAATTTATATCCGGTTCATGTTATTGAATCAATAGACAAACCATGCAATGCGTTATCGATATCATTATCGGCAGCTTTAGGTAGGACTTATACATCACAATACAATAACGTGTGTACATTGTTAATATCCACCAAAGTTATCTCAACTCTTGTCTATATCCTTCACTCTATTTACCTTCCCCTTCCCTTTATACCACCTTACAGGCTCCATTCTCTTAATTATTTACCATTTCTATCTACCTAAGACAATGCTAGAGAAATCTAAGAAATGCACTTCAGGTATAATCTGCCCAATTCCTGATCCCTGTTCCCTCCTTATCCTTCCCTCTCTCTATGACATTGCTACAGGGTTTGACGTGTAATACATTGCTAGAGTGGTTGATGTGTAAGCCCTTTTAGAGCGGGCCGCCTCCCACATCTCCCCACAAAAGCAATATAACATCAAAGGAAGGCCGCTTGTGTAGGCCACTGTGGGGTAGTTCTTGACTAGACCTTTTCTATGAACAACAGTGAGCTAAAGTGAATTATATTTTGCTCACAGCTGTGACAGATGTAAAATGAGCTTCAACTAATTCATGTTCTATCTGTATTCTAACAGCTAATGATCCCCTTCATGTGCACCATTATATCATGTGCCTAATAACAGGCATACTATCTGTATTCTAACAGCTAATGATCCCCTTCATGTGCACCATTATATCATGTGCCTCATAACAGGCATATACAGTTCCACTAAGTACACCTGATTAGCAGGTTAAATGAAGGTGATTGGCAGGTTATGTAATCTAATACCCACCAGTATTTCCCTATTACCAGGAAAGCCTCTACATCCAACTTCATTATCTCAGTTCTAGCTATGAACACCCGGTCTACATGTCTGCCTGGCTTTAGTCATCTTTCTCTCTTTCTTGACCTGAACTCTGCCTACAAGCAAGTGTAAATGTAGATAATATCAAAGCTCTTGTAAATGCCTACTTTCTCAAGGTGGTCCTTGTACAATCTGTCTTCACTTGTAGGAGCAACCAGCAACAAAGGCATGTTCTCTCAGAAGTAGCAGTGGCTGCATCCTAATTTTGACACACTACTCCCTCCTACAAAGTCTCCTGTGGCCAACCACCAATTACCTCTACTACTTACTACGACATATAGCTCATATCCCTGCAGGGGTAGGCTCTACATTAGGGCTATGCCCACAGTACGCGCAGAGCCTTAATATGCACTAGCGCTGAGCAGGGTCGGAGAATGGCAGGCAGGAAAAGGCAGCCCTCATCAAATGGCTTGGCATAATGATGACCCCCACCCCTATAGGTGGGGGTTGAACGTCTCACCATCTATCACAAACTTACCCTGCAAATGCCAACCACCCCCTAGACTTGGTGATGGGCGAGCAGACAGATTGTGGCTGCTGGCCCTATGAGTGGCTGCTGTTCAGCATGAGAATATGGCCGAGATGCTGCGGGCGGTGATTGTTATCTCTGCTGACGGCTTATCTACACTTGTGGGGAGGTTTGTTGGAGGTGAGGTGAGGTGGGTTGGCGGTTGAGTGGAAGGATAAAGGGGGCTGTCAGCAACTCTGACTGGGTGAGCAGCCTGTGGTTGTGGAGGGTACATTACTATATGCATGTATGCAGACAAGCAGGCAGAAATGGGGGAAGAAGAGAGGGAGGATATGCATGTCAAATAATAAGAAGACATGATGCAGAAATACATGAAGTGGAGCAGATATACATACAAAGAGGGAGGAGGGCAGGAGGAATGATTAAAAGAAGGTGGGAGAGGGGGAGAAGTGAACATGACAGATTTCTTGTTTGACAGATATGAGATAGATATATACTCCTTGCGTTGATTCAAGACTAACCCTGGTACATACGATGACAGTTCTTTGGTGTTAGTCACCTCCTTATCTTTCATAAGATTTCAACCTGTCACTAGGACTGTCACCGCAGAAGCACTTGTAGATAGGATCTGCGCAATTACACACTCAGTCGGAGGTGTGAATATTGTCCAAAAGGAACCCACATGACAGCCAGTGGCCAAGCTGTCATTTGTGCACCACAATTTGTCCAGAAATAGAAATAGGATGAGTGTGTGGGCTGATGCCAGTGAAAGGTCTAACTGTCACCAGTCGCTGTGTGTGATAATGCGCCTGCTGCCGCTTATCCCGGACACATTACGTCTGGCTGGGGGCAGCCCGAGGTGTAGAATGGGATCCAATATATTACATCCCATGATGGCCTGATCGCAAATGATATGTCTTGCAAGCCCCAAGTGAATGGGGCAATATGGTAAATGGTAATGGGTGGTGAGGTGGGTGAGAGAGGGGAGGCCACATGTAGGCAGTTTGGGAGCACACACTCAAGTCATCAGTCAGCAAGGGTTGTGTCCACCACAGGACCTCCAGAGGCTCCAACATTACCCCACCGTCCCTGAGGCATCTAACATAAAACGCACACACTCAGACACCCACATTATTGATCGTTCCATATGGCCACTGAGTCACTCACACACACACACACACACACACACACACACACACACACAGCCACATGGAACATGTACTACTGTTCCATGTCCGAGGCATGGATTGCATTAGCAATACCAAAATTCATTAGATGACATGAGCCATGGGATCTTCTGCCCTATATAATATTGTGGTTTGATTAAACATTCTCTTAATTGTTACCTGACAGGACAGATATAATACATCAGATGGATCAGCCTTCAGAGTCTGAAGCCACACTTGTCACACCTGAGTCAAAATACAGGTCATGTTGTGAGTCACTGGTGTGAGCCTTCCAACTGGCCTTAACTCGTTACATATCCCCATTTAATGCCACATGCTCCTTTTCTTATTACCACGCATATAATTATACCGGCTTTGCCCCTCACGAATTAATCAATTAAGATTACTCCATCAAACCCCTGTCCTCTGGCCACATAGTTGAAGAATACGTATGTACCCATAAGAAGTTTAGTGTAAAATTCAAGGTTTTCTCACAATGGAAGAAGGAAGGCATAAGGCTGTGGATGCGGGTGAGAGTAGCTGGTGAGCGGGTTAATATTATTCTGCAGCCACCAGTCCATCAGGTGGTATCAGTCTGTGTCATGTGGGACAAACTGACCTTTGTCACATGACACCTGACAACAATCAGTGTATTGTCCACCCCTTCTATGATAGACCCCAGCCGCCAGCCATGTACCAGCACCACCACCACTGGTCACAACCACCAACTGTATAGTTACCATGTGTACTCTATAAACGATGCAGAACTGTGATAGCCAATATGCCAAAGCTTAACCATCTCTTATTCATTTATTATATAGCCATATATTTATAGGTTCTGTTACAGATGGTCTTGTTATGAAGAAGCGTCCGCATTCCATATGAGGTATGAGACTCACTGTGTAGTCTCTCAAATGAGTACATTTGGGCTGTTTTTTCATACAGCATACATGATATTGAATATCATATCACATTATCCTCATCATGCACCATTCGGACTTAAATGTAGGTATGTAGAACATCTTTGGCAGGAGGTGAACACCAGGCTATAAGAAGCCATCAGAAGCAAAGGCTGCCTGTTTCTATTGCCTTCTCGTGAGAGACAATTGGAAAGCTGCTTCCCCATTTTTAGTTGGCTTCTGTGGTATTAGGATTTAATTCTCTTGGCACCTTTACAATTAGCCCTGATCACACGACTGTTTGATCTGTGAGACACGAGTGTCAGCCTCTGGGACTTGGGAACCAGGAAGTTTCTGCCGATGGGAATTTTGGTGTTTTAAAGAGGTTATGCCTGTAATGAACAGCAGCTGACTCACCTGGTTGGCTTATACTAATGCCTCTCATACAATGTCTAACTACTACATTGTAGTTGTCAAAATTATAATGACGTATGTATGACGAAACCCACCATTTGCAAGGCAGGACCACAAAGAAGATTTACAAACTGATAAACTCATTCAACTCTGTATCATAAATGGAGGTAGATTGCGTTTAAATACTTTAGTTGAAATATATTTATTTGGCACAAATCCATAAAACAAGAAAAAGTTTGAAGTTTGATTGATTTTTATTGGCTCAATAATCATTACATAGATGCTATTCCTTGAATAAAGCCAAGTGCAGCTACAATTTTCGATACATTGCATATAATTAAGTATCAAAAGATTACATAGAAGTATGATGTCAAATTTGCATGATCACTATTGAAGGACCTTTCACAAAGAGTATAGAGTACAGAGTAACGTCATTTAATTAAAGCTAAAACTAATAATAACACCATTTGTCTAAAAATAATAATGACTGTAGTACTTATGGAGGAGTGGCTTCACATCAAAGCCGGTGTATCCGTAATAACCAAGAGGTGATACCTCCTACGCTGTATTGGCACTTAACTATTGATACATTTATCTTCTTCACTGAGAGTGAAACAGCTGAGATCAGAAAAAAAATCATGAAAAAGGTCAGAGAGAAGCTGACCTTTATCGGTTTGTCTCATTGCCTACTGTTTGTGCTAATGACATCTTTGGCGATACCGTTTGAGGATAACATTTCTAGGACAGAATAAATGTGCCTCTTTGGCTACTCCTACTACAGAGGCGGTGGTATTAGTACTTTACGTGGGTTTTTATAAAGCAGTCGTATTGCGCCCATTCTTTTATTATCCATCAGTATATTGATCATGGCATTTCTATGAACACAGTCTTCACTTAGTCAATAACTATTGATTAAACTTCACAGACAAATCAGCCCAGCCCAGGCTGTGATGAAGCTGCAATAAAGCGCTGCAGCATTTGAATCACAGTCAATAAAAGTGTTTATATCATACATTGATGAATATAGATCTCCTGATGGCTTCAATGGCAAAAGCCATATTGACAAGTTTTAACGGCAGAAGCTGTGAATGCTTTACTCAAGCTGTAGTAACATTACAACATTCTTCTAAACTCTCAAGCTAATGCCCACCAGCTTTGTCCTGCTAATGTACCATGCTAAGTAGCATGGAGTGATACTTTACCTGGAAGGAGTCAGACTATGGAGGAAGTCTGCCAACGTGGAATACTTGTTCCATACATGCCTCCCCATTGCCATATCAGCTTTTCCTATTTCTATGGGCACCTATGGGCACTCAGGCAGCACAATGCAGACTGCCATGGGCTGTTAGATGCATCACCAACCAATAGATCTGTTTTATCTGCCAGCCGCCACTTTTGTGAGAACAGCACCAGGCCTCAGCAATAATGCACATTGCTCGTCAGCAAAGAGCGCTACCATTCTCATTTGTTCACTCGCTTGGTTGAAAAGGGGAGCATGGGCGTGATATTACAACAAATAGTCAGCGAGCTGAAACTTTCTACTTTGTATCTATGAGCCGATAGCCACCAGAACACACTGTCTAAAATAGCTACAAAAACAGACATACATGGAACATGAGGTGTATATATCTAGGCATAGTTACAGTGCACACGGTGTGGGGACAGGTTGGCAGTGGGACTAGTTTAACATAACAAATATGTTGGGCACAAAATAAGTACATTATTAATTGAGTAGTCTATTTCAGGGTTCTAATGAAGTGTGTAGTAGTCGGAAATAATAGAATGAGGATGACCATCGATCCAAATTATTATTGGCGCAATCTATGGGTAGCACTTGCGCATATGTATGCACAGATACCAGTGATAGGGTTGCTGAGCAGTGCATGCGTTGTTTAGTATACATTGCTACCCCTCACTGGCCAGTCATCACACATCAAACAGCTGCATATACAAATATACTTCAGTTGTCTTGCGACGGTATACACCTAACGAGATTATATATGGTAATAAACCTAAACATTGTAGGTGAATTGGACGTTGATGCAGACCTCCTCCTCTCCCTTTTCGGCTGTAACTTTATTTGCCCTACTCCTTCCATCTAACAGTATGTTCCTGATGAGGATTCTAACCACCGCTCACCAAGACGCCAAATAGGCAGCATGGCCCCCTCTCTGGTACACTACCACCAGGCCAGAGGGCGCTTTTGTCAGCGATATTGGCATATATTTTACTTGGGGCCCGAGAAGTGCTTATATTGTGCGTACTACTTTGGGGCTAGACAGCTCATGTATTGATTACATGGGCAAACAGAGGGAGCTCACGAGCAACAAACCACTAAAAGTGAAACACTATATTAGGTAGGTAGGTTTACATTTTAAGACAGTTTCGTGCGGTTACATGTGGGGTACCATTAGTGCTCTCCTTACTGTGGCCATTACATGTAATGCATGTAAAGTGGGTAGTTGTGTTAATATAACACACACAACTATAATAATATAGACTAACGGTTAAATTTACTGTATAGCAACTGAGTGAGTTATTTAGCTTTATAATTTTAGTCAACCCTGGAATGTTTCCATTAAACTAATACCTCAAAGGATCGCTATCTTAAAGACAATTTACAATCAAGTGGCATCTCTCGGATGACCCTTTATATAGGGCATACATAAACCGCAACTGATATGAATCGTTGGGTGTTGGTAACTACGATTATATACACTGAAATAATAAGTCATCATATATGGTTAAATGGTATACACTAGTAAAGTATTGGGGGCATTGGTTGTTACATTGTGTTGTATTGAACACATGGTACCTGTGATTACTTAGGCAGCTAATACTGTGTATTCAGGCCTACTGTGAAGGTAAATATGGCAGCATACCGGGGTGTCGTAGTGGATATGGAGATGTGAGAAGCTGAGGGCAGAACATTGAGGCTCAAGTGTAATGCGTAAGAAGTACAGTTCTGTTTTACTTTATATTCAGCGGACAGATTTATAATTGATACATTTTGCCAGGGAGCCAGCGAGCCAGTAAACCCTGTGTTGCTGCAGTATGCAAATTCCTGAATGGTTACTGGGGTAACCTTTTTTTGCAATGTGATTGTCAATATGCAAGATATTGTGTGGATACACTTCTATAAGCCCTTATAAGTAAAAGGCATTGGTACCTCTATTATGTATTTATATTATATTACATATTTATATTTGTTAACAAAATGCCGCAATTATTGTTCAAAATGGTTGAGTTTAAAGGCCCAGTGCCCCTATATAAATAGAGCTGAGTACCTGTCTCGACTGCACTCTGACTGTTACTGAACGTGCAGTAAGATCTGTGGGTTTAAGCATTTAAACTACAGCGTCAGCGGAGGGCTAAAACAAAGGAGTTCACACCTTGGTTATTTCTGTGTAGACTCACATAACCCTACAGCTGTGGTTTAAAACAGATAGACAATGGTTATGTGAGGCCAACTCAAATTATGACTACTGTAGAGTGGCAGGCACCCTATAAGGGTGCCAGCCAGTTTACAGTGGTTATTTTGAGTTAGCCTCTCAAAACCATAGTCTATCTATCACTTAGACAGCTATGTTTCGTTAGCAGACCAGATGCAGTGGAGGTCCGAATGGACGTCCTGAGAGTTGTAATTGATCGATCTTGGCTTGTGATTACAATAGAGTGCTGGTGCTCAGGGGTTAGAAAACCATAGCGATAATTCTGGTGGCTCCATATGCGCGGCCATGTTAGTTCTGAGCTCGGAATCTCTCGTGGGATTTAGGCAGGAACGAGACTCACACACACCATGATATGCCAAGAAAAAGCTGCATGGCGAGAGCAGAGCCAAGATCCCAGGATATTGCCGGTGTCAGTGTAAACAGAGTAGCCGCGGGAACAAGTCCACCATCGGTACATCGCTATAGGCCTTCAGGTAGGGTCATTGCAGAGAGGTCGGCAGTGGCTACGTGTGTCGCGACCACTCAATAAACTTTCAAAACGTCAATAGCAAACAACTACCTACTTGACATGTAATGGCCACTGGGGGGACTGCTGTATGTCTCATATGAAGTCGTTTTGCAGTCTGATTACTCAGTTCTACCATTCATGAGGTCAATGAATTCGATATAGATGCACAGTGCTCTTTACCATGTTTACGGAAATGTGGCCCAATAAGGGCCATAACCCATTACCCGATTTGGTTGCATTATCGGCCGATACATTGACAAAATTATACTACAAAGTACTGCATTGGGTCTGTTTGTTGAGGGTGTATCGGCCGATAATGCCTCCAAATCGGGTAATGGGTTATGGCTCTTAGGTACAAGTCCTGCTTCCTCCTGCTCCCTCCACAGCAAGAGTCAGACTCGGAGTGGAGCGAGGACCGATGCTCTGGACCTTGTATGTGGCAGGTGGACCAACAATAAAGGTTTCACTGATCCCTACTTAGGTATGCAGGGCAAGCGGTTCAGCAGTGAATATCCATGTGGAATACCCAAGCAGAATGCCTACCAGGATTGACCATTGAATGCAGGGTGAGCCCCAAAATCCATATATAATACTCAATATTCATATAATATACTACCACACAACCATGCATATTCACACCCAATATGCATGTCATAAAAGCACCACCAGCCTACAGAATAACCTAACACCCTACCCACTATGCCTCACTGAACCCCTACCTGCATCCACAGTGTGGCAGACAGCCTAAGCACCTCCCCCACCTCCCTCTACCACCCTTCACACAGTGTCTGGTCGGCATAAGTATGGCCTAAGTACCTATTGACTCCCCAGTAACAATCCATGGTGCCAGGATTAATGTGTGGTCAGCTGCCGGCTCTCAGCGAGCCGGTCCCAGGTGCTGCTCAAGATATATGAAGGAAGCAATAAGGGGGATCACAGCGAGTGATATAGCATGGTAATATAACATGAGTGGGATAGCATGATGATTATCACATTAAGAGTAGAATATGAGGAGTATTGCATGCAGCATGGGAATACGGGATAATAAGAGGATATTGGGATATAGGAATATACAACAAAAACCACCATCTTTGATATAATGTGTACTCGGTACATTAGGACTTTGAACAATTCTTCATACATAACGCAAGAATGGGAATTATTTATGTAAGGGAAGGAAAAAGACCGCGCCTCTGATATTACCAGCCCAAAGCGAGTCCCCTTAGATCTCAGTTAAAAATCACTGCAGGCTTTGGAAGTAGCTGCCCAAGTGTTGCCCCAGCGTCACGCCCCTGTGTTCAGTGGCCTGTAGGAGGAGGTGGTTCGTGATGGTTGGAGAGGGTGGTCGTGTCTTGTCATGCATGATCTATGGAGGGGAACTGACCAAGTATGACCACGTATTGATCAGGGCTTCACAGCCCCTTCTCCCTCCCAGATTCCCACCCCACACTACCCTGCCTTCCCTTGCCCTGACGACCACACTGAGATCTATAAGCCAGGCAGGACGGCTAAGCAGCAGTAAACCTTTTCATGGATGTCAAACGGTCTAGGCAGAAAGCCAAGGGGCTCAGCAAGGCCTATGTGGTATTGAGACATAATATAGGCTGCTGCTCCCGGCCTATATGCTCAGTGCTGGCCTAACTGTAGACTGACTCAGGACTGGCCAATAGGTTTACTGCCGGCCTATTTAGATCTTAAAGGCTGCCAGCTTGCTTCCCACCTTAATGGGCCGACTGACTGTCTAAACAGTTCTACAAATTAGATTTAGGCCCATATGCAGACCTGCAGACTAACTGTTTGCCTATAAAGTTGTGACTGACTACAGGTTACCGCTATTACACTGTAAAGTCTGAATGATATTATTAGATGATGCTATAGTAACACCAATCAATTAAGTAGTTTACTACATGGGCATAAGACTTCTACTATAATCATAAGGCAGATACTGAAATTGGGACAGCAGATCCTCTTATAATTATTGGCTGAAGGCTCCCCGTGCAGAAAAAGAAGCTGATGTCCCACTGTACACAGCAGAGGATTATGTATGCCCCCGGCAATGCCACATTTACCTAGGCTCTTCTGACACAGCTCTTGGGATCAAATCACAGTTAATCCAACCATCTACCTCTGCCCCAGTATCTTGTCCCTCTGGGCATTCAGTCCTTAAAATGTGCAGCACACCAACTGCCCTAGGAATTGATACCAACCGCCTGTGGGAAGGAGCAGGGTAAAGGTTAGCAGGACATCCACAGGGTTTGGGTGTCTATATATCAACATACAGAATAGCAAAGACAGGTAAAGTGGTGCACATGGCTGAGGGCAGTGTATATTAGGACGTGCATCAGCTTTTATACATAAATATAAATAAATGAAACAGATCACTTCATCAGTCTGAAATGAGCCATTAGGTCTTAGTAAGAAATTACTGCAAGCTTAAACCCCAGCCCGCAGTATATAAAGGACTGAGTACCTGTCGTGCCTGCATTCTGACTGCTGCTGCCGGCGCAGCAAGTTATGTGGTAGATATGATACAAGTGACTTGCTGTATGAGTGATATAAGCCAAGGACAGGGTTATTGTCCAAGGTGTCAGCTGCGGATAATTACCATTGTCCAAGGCTCATAACACACATGCAGCTAGTCACGCATATCATATCTGACTTACATCCACAGTAGGAGAGGGTGCTCAGTGGACCTTGTCAACATACACCCATGTACGTAAAATACGATCAAGCTATGTGTTGTTCTCTCAGCCAACTTCGGTGTGAATGCCTTTAAACAGTGGCTACCTAAGTGTTGATCCCTGTGTTATGCCCATCATGTTCAGGTGAACTGTAGGAGAGGTGGTTCGTGATTGTCGGAGAGAGGGTCATGTCTTGTCATGCATGATCTAATGAGGAGATCTGACCAAGTATGACCACGTATTGATCAGGGCTTTGCAGCCACATTCCCCTTTCAGAATTCCCACCCCACACTGGCCTTTCTATCTTTGCTCTAACGACCAGGCTGAGATCTATTTATAAAGTGGGCAGGACGCCCAATCACCAGTAAGCTTTTTCATGGATATCAGAATGCCAAGGAGCTCAAGAAGGCCTTAGGGGTTATTCTGGCCTATAAGTTGACAACATGATTTTCTAGATCAATAATAATGCTGAGGGCTGACCTACCTTTAGACTACTAGCCCATCTAAATCTTATAAATTGACAGTTTGCTTACCTAGACCGGTAGATAACAGCATCCACAGGTCTGTTGACCGATAGTTGGCCTTTCCACTGCTGACACATACTATGGCTGTGAGATAAGGCTGTGATAAAACACAACAATAAATTGGGATACTGTATAGAAACGAAAAGACAAAAGAGATGGATCCCTTTGTACACAAAAGAGGATACGATCTGCCCTGGGCTTTGCCTCGTTTACCTAGGCTCTTGTGGCATTGCTCGTGGGATCAAATCACAGTTCATCGAACGGCCTACCCCTGCCCTAATATCTTTGCCCTGTGGGGCATTCAGCGCACGAAGCGTGCAGCACACCAGCAAGGGATTAATACCAAACAGCCTGTGGGGCAGGGAGGGGGTGGAGGTTAGCGTGATGCCCACATGGTGAGGGTGCCCATGCAACAAACTGACTTGTAGGTTGAGTTAAAGGCGGTATACATAGGTACAGGCAGTATTTGCGGATAAATACTTGTGATGCGGCAGCTTTAAAAGGTGGTGTACGTTACAATAAAAAACACTATATACTTTTGAATGGAGTATACTTGAGCAAAGGCAGTTTAAGCTACTTAAGGCAGTTGATTATTATGTAAAGGCAGTATATACATTCATAACCACGACGTATTAAGTACGAGTTACTATGCACAGGCCATAGTCCTTTGCAAAGAGTCCTTTAATAAAAGTAGGGGATCAAGTCTAAGGGGACTCAGAGAAAGAAAAGCCCTTCTTAGAACTGGAACTGTTTATCCAACAAAGGCCTCGTCTTCCTGTCTGTTCTGGACCTAAGCCTCGGAGTAACAGATCACCTGCTTCAGGTAGATTAGAACCCACATGACTGCCAGTCTGGCAGGGTGTTGTGGGTAATCTCTCCACTTTACTTTGTAACAATCGCCTCTGACACTAATATCCTTCCGCACTAATCCCACGACGCAGCTTCAGAGCCACCACCCTCCCCCCTCTGCGGCACCAGGGCTAACACTGCTCCTGCAGCAGCCGGGGTGAGCAGTGGAACCAGTAGTCTAGTTATCCCTTGGACTGCCCCTGCCAGTACTTTAGGTCTAGACTTTTCTAGGTTCCATCAGGCAGTGACTTCCTTTTTCCTTCTTATACCACAGCGGGCATGGAGAACAAAGCATTTCACACCTCTTGTATACAGTATACAGCTAGTGGCATAAAGTAGTTATAGGACTACATGTAGTACCAATCTGTAGGGGTATTCAATGAAGGAGCCTATAAGGCTCCTTCACTGTATTTCGCGTACAGATTGGTACACGTCCTATAACTACTACATACGGTGCACTATACCTTATCTGTGCCAGGCCTGAATTGTATCATTTTCCAACGGGCCCACTTACTGTGTGTACATACGGGAACCTTCTAAATGTTTAGTGGCAGGGAATGGAGAAGCAATCAGAATTACCACCGAGCTATAGGGTAGATTCACCCAAAGACGGACACACACCCTAAGTCGGACACTTTAAGGTTTCTATTTCATAATCATGCATATATCAAACATATATGTGTGAATAGGGAGGTAAAATTGAAGTGTTCAACTTAACAATAAAAGTGAAACCAAGCATTTACGCAAAGTGCATACATATACAATAATGCCTCCAAGTGGCCCTGTTTTAGGTTCAGTAGCTGGTTTGTAATCTGATAATTTCTGTAGGGCCACATTCTGGACATGATCACTATCATGCTATATTGGGAAGATTATTGATACCAAGGTCTCTATATCATACCTGGGCAATAGAACATATATATTTTGGGGTTCATAACATGAAATAATTAGGGATAACTACCAGAAATAAATATATGAGACCTTTTTAAAGAAGTACTCCAATTTCACCTGAAGTCGGACACCAACTTTCACCTAGTTTTCAACAGTCTCCACATAATAGGGTAATCAATTTTATAATGTAAATATGATTCTAGCAGGTAAAACTAATTTTATTTAGTGGTCTATCATAGAAAATATGAAAATGTACTAATCCATTATTTTGTAAGCTGAGAATGTACACTTTCACAACATATATCAGGTTTGGAAATGTTAAAGACATATTTCCCTTCAAAATAGTTGATCTATCTTTAATCAAAATTAAATCCCTAGACCATGAGATCACCCCTGTCCAATTAATTAGGGCATTTACCCTTAACTTCCTTACAGAAACAAAACAATACTAAAGTGTCCGACTTCAGGTGAAATTAGCATTTTAAATTCCCAGTTTTTGACAGAGAATATTTAGTTAGAAAACACTTTAAAACCGTTATATCATATATTGATCATAGAGTCCCAACCTTCCCCTATCCACAGGTATGTCATAATCATTTGTAAGTGGAATAGTCCCTTGTTTATAACAAATAGAAAAGGGGCCGTATTGGCAGTGACACCGAGCGTCCGAAAGTGGTGAATCTACCCTATTATCAAATTCTTCCGTGAAAACAGGGAAATTGACCAGGGCAACCAGATAACGGTATCCAGTGGATGGCAGATCGCAGGTCGGATCGTGTCTAAAAGCTGAAGCAATAGTTTATTATCATTGTGAAGTTCAATTTCCTCTGTCAACAAATGAAACAGAAGAGTTCATTGAATAGTTCATATTACTCTGATGAACAAAGTTTTCAAAGGTTGTAGTCGCATACACTTTAGATTACTTCACAAACTTTCTGAAAGAGAACAATACATTTCCCCAGGAAACCCACTAATTCACGTGTTAAACTAAGTTAATATGAATGCTTTATTGCACAGATAATAACCTTGTTAGAACTGTGGTATAAAACAATCAATTAATGGACCTCCCTTGATATGAATTTCACAAAAAGACACATCGCTAGTTAATTAGTTTTGTCCTAGTTTAATTGAATTTCTTTTTTATTGAATGCCTCTCTGTTTCAAACAAGACAGATATCTGCAGAACGCAAAATGACACCCGTTATGACATTCTTTATGAGGCGTATTAACTCTTTAAGAATGACATGTTGCCGATAAGCAACATTTTTACCAATGCGGTGCTACTCGCCAGGGCTGCATTCGTGTATCATGAAGACAAAAGGCGTGCCACATTAAAGCACTATGCGGTCTTAGATGGTTAACTGGATAGGTTTGGTTAAAGTCCCGTCATGGACCCCATTGAAGCTCCCTTAGGAATGACAGGCTCCCGAAGGGAGGCTGGACGAGACCTGGTGGGCGTGTTTCTGGGACAGCCCGCCTGCTAACCAGCTAACAAGTGCTGCCCCAGGCCTTCGCATGAAGCACATCTTAGCGGAGCAGGATTGGATATGCCTTCATGTCATTTCTAGTTGGAACAGTCTGTCACACACATTTTCAATATGCTGCACAGTTAAATAGTGCATTTAGGCTACACATGGTAGCGCTGTCAAAGATTTCAGAGAGCAAAATAAACACGTGTGCTTGGCTTATATTCCGCACTAGCTGGATGTCCACTGGGCAGCGCCATATTGGACTGGTCCCAGTATGCACCCTCTCCTTTCCAGTCACTAGCTTCAGCAAATCATGTGGACCAGATCAGGGGGCTAAAGCTCTGCTTGGAGAGTGGAACTACTACATTCCCTGCATGCTAGGACACCTGCAATCTTTGACCTGTCCAATATAGGGTTGTGGTTAGGACAATGGACTCATGACTAGCAGTACCTAAGTTCAAATCCCCTCCAGGCTAGGTGTGGTGACCATTTTAACCCCATTGGTTGCAAAAGTTTGCACCAAAAGTTTTGGCAAAACGTTTTTGGAATACATTTTATGAACCTTTGCAAAAGGTTTGGGTATAGTCTTTTGGTAACCACTTTTGGTAACCATCTATGTTACACTAAAAGCCACACCAAGGACCGAACCCACGACCCTTAGATGGGGAGTTCCAGGCTCTCCTGGTTGAGCTATGGAGGCTGCTGGTAGATCAAGGTACAATAGGTAAACATAAACTGTGTTATTGATTATCCTCATTAATGATCAATGCTATTAGGGGCCTTTAGCAACCATGTAAAAGCTCATTAGGGACCTTTAGCAACCACGTAAAAGCTCGTTAGACCTATCCTATGTCTTCAGCACTGCTACGTCTGCGTTTAATGAGCTTTTACGTGGGTTGCTAAAGGTCCCTATTAAATGCAGATGTAGCAGTGCTGAAAGGATAGGATACGTCTGCGTTTAATGAGCTACGTCGGGGTTGCCAAAGGTCCCTAAATAATGGTACACTGTGATAGGGACCTTGAACAACCAATGGGGTCAAACCCAGACTAACAGTGTAGACTAGACCATTCACAAATAAATCTTGTTTATTTTGGGTGTGCCCCTGATCTGTTAGGGAAAATGCCTTTGAGTTTATTACCTTGGGTTCGACCCCATTGGTTGTTCAAGGTCCCTATTACAGTCTAGGCCTACCATTAGGGACCTTTAGCAACCACGCTCCTCATTTAATGCAGACGTAGCAGTGCTGAAAGCATAGGATACGTCTGTGTTAAATAAGCTACGTCGGGTTTGCTAAAGGTCCCGATTATTTAGCATTGATCATTAATGAGGATAATCAATAACAAAGTTTACCTATTGTACCTGGGCCTACCAGCAGCCTCCATAGCTCAACCAGGAGAGCCTGGAACTCCCAATCTAAGGGTCCTGGGTTCGGTCCTTGGTGTGGCTTTTAGTGTAACATAGATGGTTACCATAGGTGGTTACCAAAAGACTATACTCAGACCTTTTGCTAAGGTTCATAAAATGTATTCCAAAAACGTTTTGCCAAAACTTTTGGTGCAAGCTTTTGCAACCAATGGGGTTAAAGTGGTCACCACACCTAGCCTGGAGGGGATTTGAACTTAGGTACTGCTAGTCATGAGTCCATTGTCATTGCTCCACTCTCCCCCCTGATGTTTGGCCCCCCCTGAGACCCACACTGCTAGTTCTAAGTGTCCCCAATTGTGGCAGCACTGGTATCCCGCTAGTGAGGAATAGGTACCCAGCATAGCCATTTACGGCAGCATTCAACTTTGTACAGGCACAGAAGCATACATATAGATGAGCCGGACATGACTGTTTAGAGAGGTCAGCATACCGATGGAGGGCAGCATATCTAGACACAGCACCATAGCCATGTACAGTAGCATACACAGACACGGCACCTTACCCAGGTAAGGCAGGAAACCCAGGGCAACATGGTCAACAGCCAAACATACCCAGGTACAGCAGCATAACCAGGCATGACAGCATAGCAAGGCAGGGCAGCATACCCAGATACAGCAGCATACCCAGACAGGGCAACCTGGGCAGTTGCACACACAGGGCAGATTTCTCAAGAGCAGATGTCTTTCTGTGAAGGAAATGTTTCAAATTACTTAGGCAAGGCTTTTATGGTAGTGCTTCTCTGAGTTCTAAGAACACCTATTTTGATATCCAGTGAACGCCTCTTTCTCAGAAGGAGGAAATGGAAATAGGGCATGTTTAAATTACTAAATCCTATTTTCTGAGACCAAGAACACTGCATATTATTTCCTGTATTCCCTGCCTATACAATATAGCGTCCTTCTTTAGGGACATGCAGCTCTAGTTTCTAGTCTCCGCCATTAAGTATATTTCTGTAGCTGCAACAACTGCAGACGTTGACAAAAACATCTTCATTTGCCACTGAGCAATCTATCCTCGCTTCCTGCATTCCTAGGGGCCATTTACTTACTGCAGCTAAATTAAGACGGCCATAAATTAGCCAGCCCCAGGGGAAGTCTGTGCTTTATGTCTTAGACAGAATGTCTGTCCTGTACTTTTACTGTTCACTGTTACCATGGTTACTTCCTACAGCAGGAAACGGCAACGACAATGACTAGCAGCTTGTATAGGGTCCCTCCCCTCCCCCATACACCCCTGCCTGCCACGCACCATCACTCTTGTTGTTTCTTGTGCTGTTCACAGGGAATCTGTCCCCTTCTGCCTCGTATCCATGGTAACCGGGTATACTGTGCATGTGGGGAAACTTTACTGGGGCCCGAATCAAATATGTTACACAGAATCGAGGTCAGCATGCATATTTATGGGATATTTACGCACCCGATAATTCATAAAAAGAAAATGACCTTGATGCAAGAAAGTAGCATTGGAGATTAACCCGCGGCATAATGTGGACCCTGCGACAAAGTATATTATTCCCTATAGGGCCTTAATGTGTCACCAGTAAGTTTTTGTCGCACTGAATGCTTACTTGCCACTGCTGCATTTATACATCATACTCAAAAAAAGGCATCCCAGTGAACAAAGAAACGTTATCCAAAGTTCAATAACGTTTGTCTGTTGCTCCTTATTATGGAAAAACATAATAATAACGTTCAAAACTTTATATTGACGTAAAATAACACTAGGGTGCTAAAATAACATTAGGGTGCTAAAACGCACCTGAGTAGTATAGTATGTATCGGAACGGGACTATAGTTAAGTACTGTTTATTACTCAATCGACATGCAGCCAATCAGAGGCCTCCATTTGGTCACGTGACCGGAAGTGACCTACTTAGGGGATTAGTGGTGCATTCTGGGTAACCCTGCAGCCAATCAGAGGCCACCATTTGGTCACGTGACCGGAAGTGACCTACTTAGGGGATTAGTGGTGCATTCTGGGTAACTTACTGACCTACTTAGGGGACCGGAAGTGACGTCATATGACCTAATTTAGGATCACGTGACCGGAAGTGACCTGATGAGTCACGTGAGCGGAAGTGACGTCACATGACCTAATGGCCGACCGGAAGTGAGTGACCTCATTGAGGATCACGTGACCGGAAGTGACTTGATTGATCACGTGAGCGGAAGAAGAAGTTTTTTGTTTAGGAAGTGAGGGTCTTTAGGATCACGTGACTGGAAGCGACGTCGTCACATGAGTGACGCTTTAAGAGACTGCGCGACTTACTAGTAAAAGAAGACGTATGAAAATAAAAACACAACAATATTTTATTTTTATTTATTTTTTTTTTTTTTTTCAATCTTGATAAACACTCTATTTTTGAAAAGATGCACACGCTTATTTTTTTTTTTTCATATCTCTAAAGGACTCGTTGTCACACCGTCAGAATGCACGCGACGCTTATAATACAAGTAGCGCACGCCGTCTTTCTCTATGGTGTAGGTGACCATTTTGTTTCGCACCACTTTGAAGTTTCTATTTACAGCAATGAGAGTTTTTCGTTGGCGAAGAACATCCAAGAAGTCGTCTGGTTCCTGAGGGTTTTGTTTCTTCTGTACGCCTTTTGCACTCCATTTTTTGGATTTTCTTTCACCGGTGTCGCTGACTCGATCGTAGCAAATGTAAGTCTTAGGGTTGAGACTTAGGATCCCGTCACCTTCCCACTCCGCTTTCATAAGCCCCGAAGTTCTCAGATCGTGAAGGTACCGTCTCTCACAACATCCGCCGGGCGGCGGACACCATTCTCGCACTCTTTCCGTTTTTGTCTTCACGAAAAGCTCTAAGTGATCGTCGCACACCGCTGTCGGAAGCCACTTTCGTTTCTCTCTGAAGTACGTCTCTCTCAGGCGAGGTTTGACTAGGTCATCCAACGTGTCACCGCTGAGAGCCATGTAAAGACTGTCGGTGTCCATTTGACAAAGGGCATAATCGCGCCGATCGACGAATCTATCCAAGAAGTCGTATGTGAACTCTAACATTTTCAACTTCGCGTACTGGTATACCATGAACCCTATTTGAATAGGGAGGTTGTTGTTGACTGTTTTCGGTTGTAGTTCGACTTCAAACAGATCGGAACTCAACTCGGACGCCTTTTTGAAGCGCCACGAATTGGCCAATAGTTCGAACTTCCGACTGTCAGTGTATCTCACCGCCGTGTGTTTTTCTTTGTTGCAGATTGTTTTACCGTACGTAGCGTTTCCCATTAACTTGTAACAGTCTGACAGAATTTTCTCGTTCTCATTCACGTCGCCACGTCTTCGCGCCGCCGTTACTTCGTCCGCGAAACCGGCAAAGGAGCGTTTAGGTAGGTATTCTACCACCAGCTGCACTTTGGTGACTATCAAACCGTGCTCTAAATACCACTTGAGAAGCGGCGTTCCCAAGAGAATATTTTTTCCGTGGTAACTCCCTATCAGACATCTCTGAGGCGTGTTCAACAGCTTTTCTTCCTGCGCAAAGTCTGACATGTGAGGTCCTATGTCCGATTTTGAAACGGTCGCGTTCTTGAAAACGGGGGTCATTTCTTCGAAGTAGTCTCGTAGGTGAGGCGGCGTAGTGATGTCCACTTGAACTAAACCGAACATTTTCTCCTCTTTCACAGCGGAAAGGATGTCGCTCTCGCTCATCGCGTTTCGAGACACTTTCAAAGCGTCAACCTTCCAGCGTTGTTGGGAGGCCTTGACCCGCTCATCTCGACGCTTCATCTCTCGCCATTCGCACTCCCACACGACGACCAGCTTGTGACCTAGCGCTTTCAAGTAAGCGCTTACTCTGGTCGTTCTGTCGCGTCTCTCCTCTCTCAGTGAAGCGCACTGATATCGGTGCGACGGTATGCACTCGTGAGCGTGGAACCAACACCCGTGAAACTGGAAAACCGTATTAGAGGCCGCGTGAAACCCGTCCACGCGAATTCTCCGACAGCCTACAACCATCTCGCCGCCGTTCAAAGCGTGGCGCAGTTTCACGTCGCGGTCGTGCTCTACGAAGCGTAACCACTCCAAAGCGCTGTGAGAGTTTCTTTGCCTAATTTCAGGCTTGAACTCGGTCTCGGGCCGTCTCACCGCGTAATAGCCCGTGCAGTGCGCTTCGCTCATGCAGCGCAAGTACAGAGAGTTAGCGTCTAGTCCTAGGATGTGTTGGCACGGTCTCGCTTCTTCGCCGTACTTGTGCTCCCTTATCCGCGTGGTGCCCTTCTCGTGAAATCTATGGAAGATGATGGAAGGACCGCCGACTAGATTTTCTTTGATCAGAGCGTGGAGGACGGCGTCGAACTGGGGGAACGTTGTGAACGCGTCTTCTAGGTTTTGGAAGAGGAACCGTAAAGTCAAACCGGCGAGAGAAACTCCGTCTTTCAACATGTCAATGCCGCGATCTTGGAAAAATTTAGCGTGATTTTTCAGAGCTTCTATGAAAGGTTTGACGTCTTTGTTGTTGTAGTGGATCAAGTAGTCTTCCATAGTTTGCATCTTCTCGTCGGACCAAACTTTCTGACATGCGGCGTAGTCGGATTCGGACATTTTGACGCCCGTCAGCTCGCTGTCGAAAGCCGATCTCGGTGGCAGCGTTCTGTTTGCCAGTTTCCTGGTAGACGTCATCCATTCGTAAGGAAAGTGACCTTTCTCTTCGTTCCTGGTGAAAGCTCGCAAATAGGTCGCGTAGTTGTAACCGGGTGCCGAATAGTTGACTACGTCCAAGAAAACCGTGTGCTGTGTGTAAACCGCCAAGTATTGATTGCTTCTCTTTATGACGCTGAATTCTTGGTTTCTTCGGTCTCCGGAGGCGAAGAACGAGTGAAGGCGTATTTTGATCAGGTTCAAGTCGTAACGCCCCGAGTTGAAGCCCACGACTGGAGCTTGACGGATGTATCTCAGAAGACGCTTCTTCAGTTGAACTAACGGGTGTCTGGTCTGAGCCGCAGCGAAGCCGCCTGGAGAAGGGGTGAACGTCGCCTCCTCCAGCAGGAGAGCTTCACCTATCGCCGCATCTAACTTCGCTAAGGTCGGTCGGTAAAGTTCTAGCACAGCTTCCCCGATGACTTTGGCGTTCTCGTTTATGTGATTTAAAACTCGGTCCAACAAGGGGTCGGAATCTGCGTCGGATTCTCTGACGAAGCAGACGGGCCCCTCCCACCCCGGAAAGTCGGATGCGACGCTAGCCGACAAAGGGACGTGATCCCACAGCAGGGACACGTGTTCCGTCGACGGTTCTTTGCACGGTCTGAAGAAAGCCTCGAAATCGAATGGAGAAGTCTGCTAGCGCTTCGAAAATCGTTCTCGAATTTTGGTAGATGCCACCTACGTAGCGCAACTTGACTTGTCGGCAAGAGGAAAGCTGGTTCCTGTGTCTCTTCAGCAAGAACTCGGTGGTGAACGCCGCCTTACACTTGCAACATTCGTATATGCCCGCGTACGCGTTGAAGTCCGTGACGAGAGAGACGTGCAAACCGCCTTTCGCCGTCAGGTGTAGGTTGACTTTACCTCGGGCGGCCACAGTTCTGGAAGGCGGTCTGATCAGAGTAACGCGTCTTCTCAACTTCCGCCCCGGCACTTGACGCGACGCGGTGTAAACCGCTATCTGTACGTCAAACAAGTTCTCTAACGCGGGTAAGTCGCGGATGTTCAGACCCGGAAAGGATTCAGGTGTGGCAGCGGGACAGAACTGACGTAACAAATCTGAAGCGCGCTTGCTGGTGTTGTATAAGTGAAAGGAAATGCAGCGGAAGATGCAGAGGTTGTCCTTGTTGGGAAAATCTAACACGCCGCTTCTCTTTCCAACTCGACCAGCCTGAGTGATCCTACCGCCTATGGGGAATTCCCCCGGTCCCATGTAAACGCAAATGTTCAAATTGGTAGGAAAAAGAACGTGCCACTTGGTGTCAGCGTCGCAAAGTTTCCGTACTTCCTCGCAAGCGACGGTGTTTTCCATCTTTGAGAGGAGCTCTTCCAAAGTTTCTGAATTAGTTATAGTAGGGAGCGGTTGTATGAGAGTTGCGTTGTTCTGGGAGGCGTGAAAGTAGCGCAGTTTGCTCTTGTCTTCTCTGTGTTGTAAGAGTAAGCCTACCGAGAAACCCACTTTGTATCTGAATCTTTGTGTCAAGTGAATGCGACGCATAGTATCTACAGCGTCACTCAACTCGCCGGTTGGTAGCCTGAAGTTTGTTACACTCACGCGAGTCCCGTGCATCCTGACGCCCGTTTGTATCGCAGGCCAATTCGCCGTGAACGTTTCCTCCCCGTTCGGTACAGCACATATGCGCGGAGGGACGGTCACCCCGTCCAGAGATTCGCGTCGACAGGCGATCTTTCGGCAATCGCCTTCGCCGCATAGAGGGCAAAACTTAGGTACTACTCTACAATTTTCTACGTGTCTCTCGTGGTTGTACGGTCTTTTAAACATTTTGAAACACTTTTCGCATACGTACTGTGTCATGTTTTTTTTCACTCAGTTACCAACTACTTAGCCGTCTAACTATCTATCTATCTATCAATCTATCTGTCTATCTATCTATCTATTTATCTTTCTGTCTGCTGTCTGTGTATCCGTCTGTCTGTCTCATACAGCGTACTCCAAACGCTGTGTGTGTGTGTGTGCGCGCGTGAGCGTTGAGCGTCTCTCATTCCGAATCTATGCCAAGATATTTCAGAATGATCTCTGTTTTGTCATCCAACTCTTTGAGCGCTCTGGCGGACAGCGTCACTCCCTGCTGTGTGGGTTTTTTGTCAGGACCTTCGTACTTGCGCACGTGGACGAGGTTCTTACCGCTGTAGTAGCTCACAGCTGCGTACACTTCGCCCTCATCATCCAGCACTGCGAACCAGGGGGTGTGATTAGGTTTTCCTTGCGCGGCCGCTGTGTCGCGTATGCGCACCACTGCGCGGATATCGGCGATGCGTGCTATTAGCTCGCGCAGCGCGTCGGCCGTGAAGTGCACTCGCTTGCTTCTGGTCAGAGACGCCTCTTTCACCTGGCCGTCTTTTGTGTAGCGCGGCCTCCTAGACAGTCTAGCCACGTCCTCCCAGATCTCCAGCGTCAAAGCTCCGTCTAAGCAGAACTCTAACCCGAGAAGACGGGAGAAGGTTTTCTCTGCTTCTTCTCGTCCATCTCGTTCTTTTTCTTGTATTTTTCTCTTCTTACTAGGCCTTGTTGTTCTGGAACTCACCTTAGAACGTTTCACACCCGCAGGATGAGTAACACCATCAGCATGAGCTGAATCAGCAGCAGAACCGATAGCAGGAGCAGCGTCAGCGCTGGTGGTATCCGAGGCCTCGTTGTTGGAACAGCGCAGCCACACGCCGTCGGTGCTGAGTGTAGCGGTAGAAGATGAAGCGCCGCCGCCCTCGTAAGGTGGCGGTGAGGGCAGTCGCCACGGACCGGACGGGACGCTACTAGTGGAGGAAGTGAGGTCGAAAGGTCGAAGAGGGAAGCCGAAAAACGTACCGCCCACCCCTTTCCCTTCGGGTTGTTCGTACGCCTCGTCGTCAGCGTCGTTCTCTGTCTCACCCTGTTGCTGCTGCTCCTCCTCCTCCTCCTCCTCTTCTTCTCGGTTTAGGGGCTGAGTGTCCGAATAGCTGTCACTCTCAGCGCGAGCGGCGTCGAGGGCGTCGGTCGATGTAGTGGTGGAGGAGAGGGGCTGTGCAACGTGCGGCAGGTCAT
The DNA here is from genome assembly GCA_947462335.1 of Harmothoe impar. Taxonomy (NCBI): domain Eukaryota; kingdom Metazoa; phylum Annelida; class Polychaeta; order Phyllodocida; family Polynoidae; genus Harmothoe; species Harmothoe impar. Next base: position 78,863,617 of record OX381705.1, read on the forward strand.
CAAAGTCATCAACAGTAGTGGGGAGGTAAAAACCCGGTTGCCAGTACTGCGCTGTGCCAGGAGCGTTGTCGTCAGTAGTAGTAGCGGTAGCAGCAGGTGCAGCAGAAGCAGCAGCAGCAGCAGCAGCAGCAGCAGCAGCAGACGCAACAGTAGCAGGCGCAGCAGCCTCAGCAGGCGCAGCAGTAGCAGGCGCAGCGGTAGCAGGTGCAGCAGCAGCAGCAGCAGCCGCAGCAGGCGGGGCGGCAGTAGCAGCGGCAGCGCGCTTAGCAGCAACGTGTACCGTAGCGAGTGTAACAACGTCGCTAGCACGACGACTACTACCAGTAGTACTACTACTACTACTACTACTACTAGTACTACTACTGCTACTACTACTGCTACTACTACTAGTACTGCCGCGAGCGCTCGCTACAGCGGGAGGGTGATAAGACCAAGCGGCTGCGGCGGTAGTCTCATTTTCAGTAGCAAGAGGAGGCACTGACGCTAAACGAGCGCTGTTCCGCGTAGTCTTCTTGTTCTTGGACGGCGCTAGGTGTTGTCTTTTGCTCATGGTGGTGACTGTAGAGAGCAGCAAAAGAATGAGTGAGTGAATGGAGGTTTCCAGACCCCTTATATACGCCTTCTCGCTTCTAGAGCTAAGCTACTTACTGACCCTGTTCAGCTGCCGCCGGCTGGCCGGCGGCCATTCACAAAGAGAAACAAAAGACATAAGGCATGACGTTTTCAGCTGGATCCCTTTCCCCCCTTTTGAGAGATCGACTGTCATGAGCTAAGCCGCTTACCACCCTGTTCAGCAATTCAACGCGCATTAGCTGTATAAAGGATTAACCGGTTGCTGCCGTCGACTGACCGGCGGCCATTCACAAAGACATAAGGTATGACGTTTTCAGCTGGATCCCTTTCCCCTCTTTTTTTTTTGAGGGATCCACTGTCATGAGCTAAGCCACTTACCACCCTGTTCAGCCATTCAGCGCGCGTTAGCTGTATAAAGGATTAACGGTGATGAGCTTAGAGTGTGTATACAAAAAAAAAGCAGGACCCCCCTAAGACGAACGTGTCTGTCTGTGAGTAGAGGCGTGTGCATGTGGTGAGCGACTTAAGTGTAAGACAAAAAAAAAATCACCACCTCCTGCCGTGGTGAGTAGACCGGGCCGGCCAGGCGGCGGCCGGCTAGTTCAATAGGGAGGGGTGACAGCTGACTAAGGCTGTGCATGAAAAAAATCCGATTTTCACCTGACCTCTGACGTTTGTTACAATGAATGTCAGAGGGAGGGAGACGTCCTCAGGTAGGGGGTAGGAGGTAAGGCTATGGATGAGGAAGAAACACCGTTTTCAGCTGGTCTCCACGGATAGCGATGACACACCCCTCGTCATCTAAGCTCTTAAGGAGCGGAGCGGTTGAAAAAGCGTCATGCGGACAGGTCGCTACACAGCTGGAGTGCTGTTGGAAATGGGATTAAACTCCCTCTGTATAAAAAGCTCTGATTTCTGTTGGAAAAAAAACATATCGCCTCTGACCACAGTAACGTCTACTACCACCACCGCCGCCACCACCGCCGCCGCCGCCGCCGCCACCGCCGCCGCCGCCGCCGCCGCCGCCACCGCCAAGACGAGACGAGATGGCTCAAGCTATTCCACTTTCAAGCTCGCCTTCACCGCCTTGTCCACCTGAAAAAAAGTTAATGCAGCTTGACGACGTGAGACGCGCAAGGCAGACCGATGGGGAGAACAGAGAGGTAGGACAGCGGCGGTTAGCCTATAGCGACGCCTTGCTTCGTCAACTAGGTAAAGAGTTGAGCGGCTGTTGGAGAGAGTTGGGCAGTAGCTTAAAAGTTACCGCCGCCCGTATGGATGCTCTAGTAGAGCGCAGTGTCAAGACACCGGAGGAGCTGTGTACGGCGATGTTCCGAGTCTGGTGGGGTGAAACCCCGCATCGTCATAGATGGGGAGAGCTCGGTCGCGTCTTCACCCGCATTAGACGCGTGGAACTGTTGGCTCAGTGGATGTCCCTTCTCCACAGACAGGGGTTGGATTTTGAAAACCCCGACTCGCGCGCGATGCATAAGTACTTGGGCACCCTCGGCAGACGTCTAGGTAGCAGGTGGAAAGAGGTGGGGGACCATTTAAAATTGTCGCCTGAGAGGTTAGATAAGATCGCTGAAGAATGCGAATACGGAGGAAGTCCCGCTGAGTGGGCCTTCCGAGTGTTGAAAATGTGGCAAGATGAAGCTGACGGTGCCGGCGGTACACCTTTTGAACTCCTTTGAGTGTTGACTGAGGACATGGGAAAGTTTGGCCTCGGCATCGCGATATTACTTGACTTTATCAAGCAAGAAACAACGAGAACGACGGACATGTGAATTGTTGTGTTTTATTTTCATACGTCTTCTTTATTAGTAAGTAAAAAAAAAAATATCATAACAATTAAGACGCGCGCCCTCTTAAAGTGTCACTTCCTCCAGTCGCAGCTGATCGCCTCATCGAAGCACGTGATAAACAAAAAAAAACGAAGAGACACGCTTCTTCCTCTCGAGAGGAAGAAGCGTGTCTCTCGATTGAAATCTTTTTCTTTTCTTTTTTTCTTAAAAGAGACAAACGCCCCTTAGAGTGCCCCCCCACCCCCCTAGAGTGCCCCCCTCCCCCCTCCCCCCCCTCCCCCCCCCACCACTCGCCCCATGCATCCTAAAAGCGCCCCCCTCCCCATGCATCTTAAAGGAGCCCCCCTCCCCTTCCCTCCCCTCCCCTCCCCTCCCCTCCCCCCCCTCCCCCCCCTTTATACACTCTAAAGAACGCTTCTACCTAGTTCAATAAGTCACTTCCAGTCGCTCGTAAAACAATAAAAAATGAAAAAAAAAAACAAACTTATATCGTAGTGTTTTTTATTAGTTTACCGAAAAAAATAAGAGACTCGCCTCCTTCTCCTCCTCCTCCTCCTCCTCCAAAAAAAAAGATATCACATTTTAAAGCGCGTGACCCCTTAAAGACGCACATCTCTTCATTAAGTCGCGTGACGTCACTTCTTCTTCTTCTTCTTCTTCCGGTCACGTGATCAATCAGGTCACTTTCGGTCACGTGATCCTCAATCAGGTCACTCACTTCCGGTTGGCCATTAGGTCATGTGACGTCACTTCCGGTCACGTGACTCATCAGGTCACTTCCGGTCACGTGATCCTAAAGTAGGTCACTTCCGGTCCCCTAAGTAGGTCATATGACGTCACTTCCGGTCCATAAGTAGGTCATATGACCTCACTTCCGGTCACGTGACCAAATGGCGGCCTCTGATTGGCTAACTAGGTCACGTGACCTCACCACTAATCCCCTAAGTAGGTCACTTCCGGTCACGTGACCAAATGGAGGCCTCTGATTGGCTGCAGGTCGATTGAGTAATAAACAGTACTTAACTATAGTCCCGTTCCGATACATACTATACTACTCACCTGCGAGTGGTTAAATACAGTATCTGATTTTAAACACGCCAGCCCCCCCCCCCCCACCCCCTTACTCCTCTAGCTGTGCACAGGCTTCCCCAGTGACATGGTCCCCGTCCCTGGGAAAAAGTTTCATCTTCATATACTACTCACAAACGTGAGGTAGTTCTGTGCAGTATCATCATTTCATAGACTACTCAGTAAGGCTTTCATGTAACATGTATATGAGAGATAGATGGTAGCAGGGATAGGTTTTGAAACGTCGTTAAGGTTAAAGATGTGGATCAGGGAAATATCCAGACACAGTGAGATGAACCTGAATGTGATACAAAGACGAAGCCAGAATGTAATATACCGACGGGCCTGAATTAAGTTTACAGAGGAGGGAGGCAGTGTCATTAAGGGGTAGGCCGTACTATAAAGGGGTAGGCTGTATTATATAAAGGTCAATCTGAATAGGCCTGAATGACTCGGTCCAATCCCTCCAGCTGGGGTTTATTCACATGGCCCCCATCAATAAGCCCCGTCCTGTTTTACTAAGTACTTCCCCCTAACCCTGGCTAACCCCGCCCGCAGCCTACCGTGCAGCCCGCTTCTATTGACAAGGCCCATTGATCACCCCCGAGAAGATATAAATTAATTCCATCCCTTATATCGCTGCTCTCTGCACCGCAGCCCACGACGCTGCCAGCTTAAGGGATACAAGGAACCCGGCAGCAGGACTATATAGCCTGGTTTAGGCCTAAACAGGCTCTCACAGACCTTAATGCTAAATAATAGGCGGCTATCTGCATATATCAGGCACAGTGTAGTTACTATGAGCCCGGGATAGAGGGGAAACTTCTTGCATTATGGTGCTTATTATCATGAATATATTCATTATTTTTGCCGTAAATGGTTTTCATTCTAAGAATGAAAGAAAATACAAAACTCATTATAGTGCCTCTACATGGGTAAAAAATCTACACGGGCGACACGGCGACACGGCCCTTATACTTATAGGCCCTTTTAAAAATCAACGGACACAGGAAAATCAGGATAAAAATCGACCCACAAAGTTTTTTCTCTAAATTCTTATATACCTAAAATTCGACACACACACAGAGAAAAGTGAGAGTCATTGTCGCTAAAACTACAGGCACTGCCTGACTCTCAGGTGAGGGTAGTTTTAGCGACAATGACTCTCACTTTTCTGACGGTGCAATGCCACTGCCCTCCTGCTAAAATTCGACACGACGACATAGTCAAAATTGTGGGTACCCATGTAGAGGCACATGATACACATGAATCCATTGTAAAGTAGCAAAATATGGACTGGACAGAACGTATGGATAAAAGAAATACCGCAGGTACAACAGACATGCAGTTCGGGAAGCCTGTGTCAGATCGACACTTCACTATACTACTCACATCTCTACTTTGAATCAGTCTATTAGTACATGACCATGTGCTGAAAAGCAGCACCATGGTAACTACACTAATGAGAGGTAGCACTATTAGATATGACTGAGAGTGGCCTCTGCATGACTCTTACACCGTATACATGACTCGGACTACCTACACATGGTCTCGGGAACCCCGCCCATGGCCTCATACACTTCTAATGAGGTATACTTGACTGCGGTGCCCTTACTAGATATATAGCCCCATACACTTTACTCTGTCAGCCATTCCGGCAAGATGAAGCTATCCAGGGCTGTCTTTTACAGCCAGCAATTTGGTGCTGAGTGGTGAGCAGGAAGGTGTGGGGGGAGGCAGGGTGTCCTCCAGGGCGGCCCAATCCCTGTCATTAATACCGACTGCCTGTCTGCCCGATGAGGCGTAATGACCACCCACGAGACAGGGGGGTATTAAGGGCACTCTGGATGCAGGACGCAGCATGTCACACTGACAGCCACAGTAGTAAAGGTGTACAGGCAGGGGGCTGGTACTGACAGTGTCAGTGTGTAGTAAGGGGCTTGCAGTGTCAGTAAAGTATAACTGTGTGGTAAGGGGCTCACATCTGACAGCACTAGTGGTGGGTGTGTAGTGAGAGGCTGATACTGACAGTGGTAGTGGTGGGTGTGTAGTGAGACGCTGACACTGACAGTGGTGGTTGTCTTGTGAGGGGCTGACAATGACAGTGGTGGTGGTGGGTGTGTAGTGAGGGGCTGACACTGACAGTGGTAGTGGTGGGTGTGTAGTGAGGGGCTGACACTGACAGTGGTAGTGGTGGGTGTGTAGTGAGGGGCTTGAGCGTCAAGAGGGAGTCCAGGTTGCCTCCAGTGTGACTCCCCTCTCTAAGGGAGTCCAGGTCACCTAAGGGAGCCTAGGTGACTTTCTGGCTGAGGTAAGGGAGTCACCTGGGGAGTCATATAGCTCTCTGGGTCATATGACTCCCCCAGGTGACTCCCTTAGTGGCTGTGTAGTGAGCGGCTGACACTGACAGTGGTAGTGGTGGGTGTGTAGTGAGGGGCTGACACTGACAGTGGTGGTTGTCTTGTGAGGGGCTGACAATGACAGTGGTGGTGGTGGGTGTGTAGTGAGGGGCTGACACTGACAGTGGTAGTGGTGGGTGTTTAGTGAAGAGCTGACACTGACAGTGTTAGTGGTGGGTGTGTAGTGAGGGGCTGACACTGACAGTGGTAGTGGTGGCTGTGTAGTGAGGGGCTGACACTGACAGTGGTGGTGGTGGGTGTGTAGTGAGGGGCTGACACTGACAGTGGTAATGGTGGGTGTGTAGTGAGAGGCTGATACTGACAGTACATGAAAAATGATCATTGCTGCTGTACATTATCATTGACAATTCATTCATTACATCATGGGTAGGATTCTGAAAGCAGTGCCTTGTCTTTTAAAAGTCAATTGGATAGGAGGGGGGGTAGTTGACAACAGCCAGTAATACTTAGTCCTGACATAGTAAAGGCCTTTAGGCTTTAGTACAACATCCGGCTATCAGGCTATCAGAGGGCATTGACATATTTTTATGATTTCCTGTTTAAACCCCCGACTGGAATACATAAGCTGCAGGCCACACCTCTTTGCAAATGCCCTCTCTGCCAGCTGATGTACACAGGTCACCAATAAATCCTAGGATTTCAATGGGATTATTGAAAAATTTCTTTTCTCAAGTCACATAATTCTGAATGAACCATGGTGTGATGCGGCCATCTAAATTGAATTTTGATATGATCATAATATTATATTGAGGTAATAGGAGATTTAGATTTAAATATTACAACTCAGAAAATCGTTTGAGGGGTTGACTGGCAGGGACTCCCAGAGTAACACTATTTCATTGGCTACTGACTAATCTCAGTGACAGCTTCACAGATTTGTACACAATGTAGCAGGCCATGTGGATGTGAGGGATTATGAGAAGGGTTAGAAGTAACAGTCAAATTACTCCTAATAGAATAAACGTATGTACATGTAGACCAATATCTCACATCCAAGTAAATACACTATTATCTAATGGTTTATCTGAAAACTATACCCTGTCAGTTTATCATAATAGCTGTATGACAGATGTTTTGGTTCTTTATTTCAAAATTTAACTGCCCTACTGTCTGGAGAACAGCGGAATGTGACCTGTGACCCTAGTGGTGCTGACAGAGATTGTGACACTTCTCAGCTGCTGCACGGCACCTACTGCCTAACTCCTCCCCTAAATTCGCTCCCATGGGAGCGAGAGTTGCTCAATGGCGTAGGGGTAGGCCCTCTGAAATCCACCCGCTAAAAGGACTCCTGTGCATGTCCCTGTATAAGCGCAGGGGTGACAGGGTAATCAGGATTTCCAAGAGCAGGTACCGGTGCGCACAGACTCTTACAGTAAGCACTATGATTAGATCTCAAATAAGCGCATGTCCTGCACTAGAACAGGGAGAATGGGAGGTTTAGATATATAAGTGTAGGTGCACTGAAATGGGCGGATACATTGTTACATACATAAAGTATATGTACTCAGCAGCGATGCAACACAGACAACCGGGTGAGGGGTGAGTTGTCTGCAGTTGGAGTAACTCAATAGCTAATGTAAATTGTGATCAGTTTTCATATCTTTATACATATTATATTTTTCTTATATACTATGCAACGAGGGTACGTCAGCCCATATTGACCTTGAATAACATTTTATGATGATGTCCAATTAAAAATATTTGTAATTAAATTGAATTAAATTGGAGCGGTGTGGCCGCGCCGTACGTTACTGGTTTGGTCCGGCGCGCGGAAGGGGTGGTAACCACTTCCCTTACACAGCTTCCCCAGTTTCTATCATGTCGTCCCCAATTTGTTGACTGGACTCCATGCTGAACTCCAACTGCCCGTACTGGGGACCAACTCTTCACTACCTGCTCCTGCAACTACCAACCGCCAGCAGGTGGCCAATCCCCAGCAAGTTGGAATGCTCCAACCGTCTAAGTCAACCGTACCAGCGAGTGCGCTCGCTTTCTCCACCAGTGTAACGGTCGCAGAAAAATCATCTGAAGAAAGCGGGACTTAAACCCACGACCCTCAGATCACGTAACCTGCTGCTCTACCAACTGACCTACTTCCCCGTCCGACAATCTGACCATGCGGTACGTTACTGGGTCGGTTCGGTGCACGGAAGGGGGTGGTAACCATTTCCCTCACACAGAGACTGAGTGAATTACCAGAGTCTAGGATTTACTGTTTTAAATGCTGTCAGTATGAGTACATGAACCTACATGGCAATAGCCGGGCTGTTGTTGAGACCAGTACCACTGGGAGGAACCCTGGGGGGAACAAACCATGGTGTTGAGCCATTCACACACTGACAGTAAGCCATACTTGTCAGACTCCTACTGACAGTGAGGCAGGAGACTGGAAAGGTCTAGTGCTGGTAAGTTGTCAGGGCGGGCTGTGTGGTGTCCATATCGTGGGAGCAGGGAGGGAGGAGGCGGACTGAGGGTGGTACTGGTATAGGCCTTCAGAAAACAGCAATGCGCGGTGACGAGGAAGAGCCCGCATCTCAGTATTGAATTTCCCGCTGACTCCATGGTACTGTGGGTGTCCGAGTGTATGGGAGGTACTGCAAACGTTATACAGGTGCTAGTCTGACAGTGCGGCTACATCTATGTCATGTATATGGGGGGTGTAGACCTGCAGTTACACAGCTGACTTTCCAGACGACTTTTCGACCTGGTACAATTATCGAAGCGCCCTGGCGACTTTTGCACAGGATTGAGCATAGGATATTTGACATATTTGGGTCTAAAAAAACGACCTCGCGACCTGGGGGCCTTAATTTCGACGACTTTCCGACCTCGACTCGAGGGGGAACCCATGTGCACCCCCTATAATTATAGGCGTGCATAATACAGGCATTCAGCTAGCAATCATGACATTGAAACTGTGTATCTGTTATAACGGGATTGTGACAGACACATACCCCCAACACTAACACTTAGATAAGAGCTGACATGGCCCGTGTGTGACTCGGCCCCTGGACCGTGTAGCGTCCATAGAGTGTGGAGGTGTGTGTGGGAGGAGGGGGGGGGGCTGAGTGTGACCTTCACCACCTGACTGCTGCACACACTGTACCACCCACTGACACACATACAGTATACATGTAGCCCCACACTGACTCAGTGACTGACACACTATCTGCACACCTGTACCAACATACAGACACACACACACTCTGTCACAGAGTCCACTTACACACACTGACTCAGTGACTGACACACGGTAATAACACACCTGCACCAACACACTCACACACTCACACACTTACACCAGCAGACTATAAACACAGCAGGCTGCTGAGTAGTAGCTGCACCCAGCTGTATACAGGAGAGAGGAGCCTACAGTCGGCCTCACACACAGGTGGGTACCGTTTGATGCTGTCTACACACATGTACACCCCCTCCCACCCCCATGCCACACGACCCCCTCCCCCCACAGTGGGATGTAGACGGGGATGTAGACACAGTGCGCTGTACGCACGCTGTGCTTGTACATTAGCCTCGGGATAAGCCGGTATCATGTGTATACATGTGGGTGACACAGGTGTAGCCCCGACGTGACCTACTTACTGACCCGAGCTAAAACCCGGCTCCACCACACGGCACATACGGAACGGAAGACCTCCCCATCCCTCACCGGCCCACCTCCAGCCCTGGGCCCCACCCGGTCTGCATTAAGTCTTCTCTCCTCCCTACATGATTCGTCCCGTGCGCTGATAATACCAGCCACTCATAAGAATGCTGGTTTCTCATCACCGTGCGAAAATCGGAATTTATTTGCCTTATATTTTTTCAAATAATTTTGAAATGAACAAAATTATATAACTGTAATAACTTAAATTTTGAAGATCAATAAACCCTAAAAGTACTAAAAGGTGAAAAGGTGAGTAAAAAGGAGTGGCATAAGCACTGCTATAACCTGATTACCTGACCTGGATCGGTTTGTGCATTGTCTCTTGTATACGGGACTATACTACTTACAGTTGGAACTAGCGAGAATTAGGTGCCGAGAGGTATGGTGGAAGACGATCATGAGATATCCCATCATACTGTCTGGTCTCTGCTTGCCAAGACCAATGCTGGGTTTTGCAAAACCCTTTTCTAGATTTTGATATTCGCTTACATTGGGTTCTTTCCCCCAGGGCGTATTATAGTCCTGCCCAAACCCAGTAGAGGTTCAAGGTTGGGTCAGTGAGGCTGTCTCTAGGGCCCAGAGCCTTCCGGCTATATGGGGGTGCAGAGGGGTCCCCCCCTGAGGTCGGAAAGTCGCCGAAATTAAGGGGTCCAGGTCGAAAAGTCGCATTTTTTGATCATCTAATGTATTGTCAATTTTGTTCAAAGGTCGCCAGGTCGCTTTTATTATTGCCTTAGGTCGAAAGTCGCCTCCAGAACAGCCCAGGTCGCCAGGTCGCTTTTGACCCATCTGCAGCCACCTATATGGGAACTAGAGTATCGCCTCCCCTAGCCCCAATTCCCTGCCCGGTTCTCGCTTCCTAATGTCCGACTTCATGCCGCCACCCCCCCCCCCCCCTCTCCCCTACCCCGCACACACCTTCGTCATTGTCTAGTCCTGCCATGATTCTGTGTGAGTAGTGAAACACAGAGGTAGACCAACCTACAGGACTGCTGTACAGCTGGACCGAGCTATGCACGTGGTATTGGGACTGATACCCATTGTGCCCGGGCGGTGGTCACACTTGTATAAAGGTGGGCCTATCCAATGAAATACATTCAATAAGAGACGGGAGCCCGGGGGATACTTAATCACGGGTGTGTGGCTGGTCCTCAGGCAACCCTTTAACTCATGCTTACTTAGGGACTTTCGGAGTGAAAACGTATCCTTATCAGCTGCACTCATGTGTATGTCAGACAACCAAAGCCCCCTCCCACCCCCGGCAGGACAGGGGAGGTCCATCGTATAAACATTAATGTAGCTTTAGTCTCCCACACCATACCCTGGCTGCGCGCCAGATTCAAAATCAGGCCATTTCCCCATTACACATACCCACCTAGATGATGCATGCAACTGATAACACAAATAGCATGCATGCACCTGCATGATGCACGCAAATATAATACATCCACCCTGGTATGGATGGGCCATTATAATCCCAAAACGGTATTGCACAACTACAACCTAATACAAGGTAGATCGCTCGAGACCTTTCCCCATTCACTGTGTCTTGCCATATATCACCCCTTATCTGCCCCTCCCCCTCTCTCCTCCCCCGGGCCGGGTTGCCTTCTCCTCTACCCATCATGAATGCAGATAAGCCGGTATGTGCCTCTATTCTGGCTGCATCCTAGTTCCACATGTATGCTGTGGTCTGTGGGCGGGAGTGTACAGGTCCCGCTAAGTAGTATACGAGATGGGAGCCTCACCCGGGATACAAAGTAGTATACTGTATGGGGATTTGACTCAGGTTAAAATGCGGCACTCTCACCAATGATACTGTTCTAGTCCTTCATAATGAGAGGGCCGCTGTAAGATACAGAAAATAGTTTAGTGTAAGTGAGATTTACTACTTACCGTAAGTGACATAAGATCTTCAGCATATCATATGGACGTGTGCGGCCCCGTGCGGGTGGTGGGTGTAGCAGGTGTAACCCCAGGTCAGGTGTGGGTGTCGGGACTCACTCTGCGGTAGGGCCGGCTACTGGCTGTCCCATCTCAATGTCCTAGGGGTGAACGTCCCGGGTAGATAAGGCCCTGAGTCTGACTGTTAGCTCAGTATAATATCCTGCCTCTCCTTATCAGTGGAAGGACCTTTTGATACAAGGGACTCTCCGTATCAGTGTTAGGACCTATTAGTAGAAGGGTCTTTCTTCGTATAGGTTCCTCTCAGTATCAGCGTTAGGATTTGTTTGTAGAAGGGCCTCTTCGTATATATGCTAGGACCTGTTATAAAGGTAGTGTTATCGTTTGTCTGGATAAGGGCATCACTGTATCAGACTATCTCTATGAGCCCCTGCCGGTAATGGTGCCTGCCTGTATAAGGGCTTGTGTAAGGACCTGTTAGAATAAGGGCCTCTGAGTGTCAGGACCTGCCTGTATAAGGGCCTGTAGTGGTCTCCAGTAGCTGTGTATAGGGGAGTCAGCAGGGCAGCCGAGCAGGCCGTCAGGCAGGCAGTGAGTGAGTGAGGGAGACACAGAGAGGGGGAACCCAATGAAGCAGCACAGTAAACAGCAGCAGTAGCAGCATGCAGCAGGCATCAACCAATACACGCCTACTGAGGGCAGTCTGGCTCCTGCTCCCCCGGCTCCCTCCCCGCCCACCGTGTCACTGGCTGCTAGACCAGGGTAGAATAGACCTACTGACAATCCTCCTTCAGGCTCCTGTATGTATGTCTCCTCCTGTACCGTGACAGTGCTACAGCGGCCTCTGTCTGTAGCCAGGCCCGGTGTAGACGTCCTCAGCAGTGCTGGAGGAGAGGCACTGACTGTGGAGGTACCCTGTGTAGCACTGACTGTGTGTTGTTGTTGTGTTCCAGCCTACTGGAGGCGGCTGCTGGAGGAGGCTGTGACGGCGGCCGGGGCGGTGTGCGCGGCATGGAGCACCTACCACAGGGAGGAGGAGGAGAGTGACGCCATGCGGCCCTGCTGCTGCCCCTGGAGGTGGTGGTGGGGGAGGTACAGGAGGAGGCGGCCCGCAGCAGCAGCAGCGGCAGCAGCCCTAGCAACCATCCTCCTGCTGCTTCTACTGGTGGGTGATCATCTCTGTAGTACCCCCACACACACCACCCCTAGCAATAAACCATTCAATGCAGAGCGATGCAAGATGGATGGCTGCTGGAGGTAGAATTGATAGGAAATAGCCCACACACACTCCAACACCAGACCCCTCCCAACCCATTCGGCTCCATCCCACAGTGAGACCCTATGGCGTCCCCATTGCAATCCCCCTTTCACTCCCCACGTCCTCATTTTCTAATCCCCAGCACCCTTCCACAAGGCACCAGTCGCCTCCTTTCTACGCCCACACTACCCACATTCCAATCCCCGTCTCACCCATTATCCCACCCTCATCCTCCAATAATCTCCAATCTGTAGTACTCACCCGTCACTACCCAATTCCTCCAAACTTCACATTCCCTCCTTAATTACCCGGCCCTCTCCCAGTCCCTCCCTAATTATCTAGTTTTCCCCTAGTCCAGCTCCCACCGCTCCCTCCCTAATTCCAGCCCTCTCTCCAGTCCCTGCCCGCTCCTCATTCCTTCCGTCATTCCTCAGCACTCCTCCCAGTCCCTCCCAAATACCCAGTCCCTACCCAGCCCTCTACCCAATCCCTCATTAGCTACCAAGCCCTCTCCCAAGTCCCTCCATAATCCCCCGAGCCTCTCACAGCCACCCCTACCAGTGTACAAAGCCACCAGCCATGAGTGATTTGTCCTTGTTTCTTTCCCTTTGTAATCTCCCCTTTTTGTGTTCAACAATTAGTGCTGCTCTCTGTCACATACAGTCTTGTTTGCTGGATTTTCCGAGCCACTGGCTACCCCGGCAAGCATTAACCGTGCATGCTCACAGGCCCTAATATCTGTGGAAATGATGGATAGTGTTTTTTCTTCAAGTTTACTGAGAAATCAGTCTCTGCTTCCTGCCCCTGTAGCTATAGTATAGGCAGATTAAGTCATTGATCAAAGACCGGCTCCACCCGCCCCTCGAATAAACCCACACTCCCTCCAACATCCATGCCTCCTAGTCCTATACATCCTCCCTCACTCCCTCCTGTCCCACTCCCCTTACACCCCCTTCCATAAACCCTACACCCATCCATCCCCCGCACCTACCATACACCCCGCCGACCAACTGTACCCCACACACTTATATATACTCTTCCCCCTCCACAAGGCCATTGGTATAAGACATTTGGTTGGTCAATATATATGTTCTGGTGTATGTTGTTGGAGACCTTGCACATGGACAGAGATAATGGGTGACAAGTTAACAGCTACATTGTATCCCCTTCACAGACATTATTGACATGCTTGTCAAGGGAAGATGACACAATATCTATAGCCCACGGACACAATATCTATAGTCTGCAGCTCATGCCTTCAGGGTAGCTTTTCATTTGAAACACTACCATCAGCCCCTTTTCATATATCTTAGCCCCCATAACCTACCATCCATAAGACGCACCGACACGATAGTAAAATATACAGAAAATCTACCAAACCCACCCCCGGTCATTTATGAAAACGATCACTTCCTTCAGTAAATGACCTTGATATGGGAGTAGAATTGAACACCTTTGCAGACAGGGGACAGAGATGTGTATCCCAGATTAGCAGTGCCTTGTCTGCAGTAATGGATTGACTGGTAACATAAGCTGTAAGTGACTCCTGATGGTAATGAAATGAGACGGTGCATCAATTAGCTTGATGTGCCTCTATCGGGTAGCATGTCAGCATTGTGCTGCAGTTAGTGCCGGCCGGTGTGTGCAGGTGTCCCCTTACTGTGGGGGGACTCTGTGACGGCCGCACCACAGCCGGCCTGACAGCGGCCAGAATGGCACATCTACCATCACTACATAGCACTTATAATTATATACAACACTATCTGGCAGCACTACTCAATATGCAGTTCAAGTGATATATCAAACAGCACTTATACAGAAGATAATGCCAGTGAACCAATGTTGTAAATAACTCTCAGGGATTTCATGTTGGAGCTTAGTACTCATGATTATCTATAGCAATGGTTCAACGTGTTAAACTGCTGTTAGTGACCCCTGACGGTAATGGCAATGGCAGTGCTACATCAGCGGATTGTTGTGGGGCTATCATGATGTTCAGCTGCAATTGCCATGGGACGATTTGCAGTGGTTATAAAGCTTCTCTTGGGGTTTCATTATCTAGATAGGCCACCTGTCACTTGAACGCCACCCATACCACTACAGTCCACACACTTCTACCAGATTATCCATATAAGACCCATTTATAAGAGAGTTTCGCTCACTTTGTTATCTGACCCTTTTGTGTTCAATAATAATGCTTAGTTCTGCTCTCTGCCATGTAAAATTTGCTGACTGGACTTCCCACTAAGCATTAGTTCTGCATGTGCACATGCCCCTAATTAATGTCCACGCAATGATGGATGGTATTTGTTACTGAGAAATCAGGCTCTGGTTACTGTCCCTAGAGATATAGTATCAAGTTGATTAAATCATTGATCGCAGACCACTTCCAGCTCCATATAAACCCAACCACTCCCCCAGTCCCCCTGTCTCTCATACATCTCACTCCCCCACTCCCACCACAACCCTACATTCCTTTCACCCCTGTACCCTGCAGACAGAACAGTAGTAAAACAATGGGTCGATTCGTGCAGGTTCTAATTTCCCTTCTCCCCTTTCACAGGTCCGGGAAATGAAGGGAAATCCTCCCCAGAGCCATTATTTACACCAGTTTTAATTTTCACAACGCAGGTAGGTGTGAAAACACTGCAGGGCTGCTGGGTGAAGTGGAGGAACACAGAGGGAAAGTCTATAGAAATAACTTATTTATATGTGATTTCATGGCAATCCCATGTATGATTCACTATTCCCCATGTATGATTCAAGAGCACACACTAATCTATCTTATGGGATAAATACATTTAACAGCAAATTGATAGAAAATTCAGCAAATGGGTTCTAAGAAAACCGTTGCTAATTTTAGCCCTGTAGTGTTTATGCTACAAGCAAAGCCATTGCTAATTTTAGCCCTGCAGTGTTTTCACACCATACCTGCGTTGTGAAAATTAACACTGGTGTAAATAATGTTCCTGGGGAGGATTTTCCTTCATTTCCCGGACCTGTTTCAGAATCCTAGATCTAATCGCCACTGATGTTAGCAGACGAGGCAAGCGTCATAAATGTTATCTCTAAAAGGGGAAATCACAAGCTTTCCTTATTTTTGAGTTTATAAATGTATTTTATTTGACCAGGTCATCTTCGAAAAATACATATACATCATCAAATTACGCAGGAGTAGGGCCTGTGGTAAATTTCCACTGGTTGCCTATCCGACGTATCCTGATGTCAGTTGTTGATATAGTACAGGAATCTGATTTGAATGAATTCAAAATGGATTATGCAACAGTAGAGTTGATAGTGATATCGAGAAGCGATATTTCGTATATTGTTAGGCTAAATGTAGGCAAGATGTCGTATGCTAACATAGTCTATTCATGTAGGTTTGGAGTTGACGAGGTTTAGTTAACCTCAATATCAGCACAGGATGGGTTCTAAGGTAGTGTTACATTTATCTTTAAGATAGGAATATAATAGCTTGTATTCAATGAAATGTACTTATTACAGTTTAGATGGCTATGTGTAGGACATCATTAGTATTGACTGTGATGACTGACAAATGTGTCATCACAGTGATACCACAGCATATGTCAGATGTAATATGTAACAACAGAGGCTTCACTAAGCTGGGTGAGTTACACCGGGATACCATCTAGACATATAATGTGCAGTAATACTTTTTACTGCACCTGCTTTAAACCCATCAATACAGCGATTTAATCTGCATTCAGGGGTCAGTCGGTTCCATATTTCAATCCCTCGGTATAAGGGACTGCGTCTGCTGCCTGGCTTTATATAGACAGGGTATATTAAATCCATTGTGTGGGCAGATCTTGTGACAGCCCCTCTTTGTGGAGCAGGTTTCACAATTATGCCAGTACTATATTGGCTGTGTTTTCCACTGTATACATATTTATGGATCAGACACACTAATTGTAGATCATGTCGCACACTCAGGAATTTGACACTTGTTTCCTGATGTAGTTTTAATAGATTATACTTTAGGCGTACTTTGCGACAGACTCTCAGACATCTATTCTGAACTCTTTGCAGTTTTCTCTGGTTGGCGAGTGTCAGGCCATTGTACAGATACCCACAGTATTCTAAAACTGGGGCTATTGTTTGTTTGAATACAAGACATGCAACACGTTGCGACATTTGGTCCCTTAACTTACCAAACATGCTTAGTCTACCTGAAGTTGTGCTTACAGTTCTTGAGACAGTCTTATCAAGATTCATGTTGGCATCTAGAATAATGCCAAGGTATTCATATTCAGTACATTGTTTTAAGGTATGCCCTCCCATGTGTATGCTTATAGTATTTGGTCGGACCCCCCTGCGACTCGGGAAACTTATTACCTTTGTTTTATCCGTATTGATACAGAGCCCACTGGCACTGAACCACTCATATACAAGAGAGGCATCCTCTTGCAACAAATGGCAGGATGTAATAGGGCAGGGATGTGGGACATAAAATACCACATCATCGGCATACATTAATATTATGACGTACAATAGAAGGTAAATTGTTTACAAAGCAAATAAATAGTAGAGGGCCTAAAATAGAACCTTGAGGTACTCCAAAGGTGATTTTCATTGTATTAGAAGTATGATTATTACATATTACACGTTGAGTGCGGTTTTTTAAGTATGCACATAACCAGTCAGTGTAAATTTCCGGTATACCAAATCCTCTCATGCGTTTTATTAGTTCCCCATGGTGGATCGAATCAAAAGCCTTCCGCACGTCCAGGAAGCAAGTCGATACAGTCTCCTCCCTGTCACGTGCTTGATACAGGTCATTCATCAACTTAAAGACTGCATCGTTTGTTCCCCTGGACGCGCGGAAGCCAAACTGGAAAGGTGACAATTTTTCGTTATCCTCTAAGTAATTATAAATTCTTGAAAATACAACACGCTCCATGATCTTACCAGGAATGGGCAATAAAGAAATAGGACGCCAATTTCCCATAGACTGCAAATCACCTGACTTCGGCAAAGGGACTACCTTAGCGCATGCCCAAGCCCTCGGGAATGAGATGCTGTGCAGTCCTAGGTTAATTATAGAAGTAAGCTGGGGGGCTAGAACAAAAAGTGCATCTTTTAACACAGTGGCCGAGATATTGTCAATCCCACTGGATTTATGAGTTTCTATTTTCTCTATTAGTGCTATTACTTCAGTATAACCTATTACTGACTCTTCAGTAGTAGGCCTTGTGTGATCAGGGGGCATGACAAATGCCTTTACCTTGGGGCGGGTGCTTAGTTTTTCGAACAATTCCCCTCCTATATTGGAAAAAAACTCATTGATATAGTCAGGGACAGCTGAGCCTCTGATGTCTGCCCCTGAGTGTCTGTGTTTGAGTGCAATTGTAGGTTTTACACTGCTAGACTTGCCCAGTAAGTTGTTGAGTTCTCGCCAAAATTTAGTGGGGTTACTGGAGTATTCTTCTAATTTCTCAGACATGAACTCATCATGGGAAAGTTTTTTGCCCTTATTTATCTTATCCCTCAGGTCTTTACATTTCTGTAGTAGAAGGGGGTTGTTTTTACCCTCAGCGCAATATTGGGTCATATATTCCTTACATAAGTATATCATTTCAAATATCTGTTTGGTGATCCAGGGTTTGTTGTGGTCCTTGAATTTCATTTCCTTTAATGGACAATAGATGTCCAGGTACCCCAGGATCAGTTGAAGTAGGATATTCCACTTCTCATCCACATCTGTTGATTGGTTGAAAACTGTCCAATCATTATTGAGTAGATAATCTTCAAAATCCTCTTTATCATAATTTTTATAAGATCTACCCATGACGGATATATCTACTGGGGTTTCCTTAGGTCTTTTACGGATTGCATAGACTGGAAGATGGTCAGAGACATAACAAGGCAGAGTGCCGGATTGCAATACAATGGGGCAGTCAGTGCTTATCAAGTCTATACAGGTTCCTCCTGTGCTATTCGGATAGGGGCGGGTAATAGTGAATATCTTATCGACCATATTCATATCACTCATGGCATTGTTATACTTTTTGGTCTCGGATGAGTCAACCTTAAATAAATCAATATTCACGTCTCCAACAAGCCAGAGTTCCCTGCCATCAAGCAAATCATCTTGACACACTTCTATAATTTTGTTGATGCAGTTTGCATAGCTGCCACTTGGGGGGTGGTAAACATGGACAATAGTCATGAGACGATGCTTGTCCTCAGTATAGTTTAAGACCAATAACTCAATATCAGAGTTGG
The DNA here is from genome assembly GCA_947462335.1 of Harmothoe impar. Taxonomy (NCBI): domain Eukaryota; kingdom Metazoa; phylum Annelida; class Polychaeta; order Phyllodocida; family Polynoidae; genus Harmothoe; species Harmothoe impar. The sequence continues at coordinate 78,882,556 of OX381705.1, forward strand.
AGACTGAGAGGTCATCCAATATTGTACAGTAAGGGGACAACCTATTTTTTGTGTAAATCAGGAGGCCACCACCTACTTTGTCTGACACCCTGTCATGGCGGTAGGAGGTGTAATTTGGAATCTGTAGCTTGTTGCTAGGGAAGGAGTCAGTGAGCCAACTCTCACTGACACAGAATATGTCAAACATTTTCACCATGTCATGAAGGGAGTCAAATTTCTTATGTGAAGTCATGCTGCGGATATTATAGTGGCCTAACTTAAGACCTTTCACACTGTGAAAGCTTTTGAAATCAGTTGTTACCGCGCCAGTTGTGAATCGGTTTGGTGACTAATACATGTATACAGTGGGTTGACTCACAGACTGACATACAGTCAATGAGGTAGAGCCCAGGAGTCCAGACGGACATAATTTGTGGGAGCGTCTCCCATTGGTGGCGATCACAGTTTAAAGTCATGTTTAGACTATTCACAAGGTAATCACAATACATGATGTAATACAGGATGGGAGAGGGCCCCCGCAATAAAAGACTTATAGATGCAGTGAAGTCAAAAGGAGTTCATCAGTCGATATGAGACATACTATTATGAGATACCACTTCTATTTCTGAATAATTCCCTCATGAATATGACATGATGTTGCTCCACCCCAACGGCCAATACAGTATATCCTTTAGCTATGCGCAATACAATGAGTGGGTAAAGCATGGTGCATGGTGTGTGAATAGAACGTGGGGCGAGCAGGTAATCAGATATCCCAACGTAAATGTAAAGCCCCTCCAAATCAATGTCAGACTCATGAATGATGGCCGCCATTTAGCAGCAGACTAGGGCTCTTTTTTTATGAAGGTGTTTTTAAACTGCCATTCATGTCAATATAACGATGTTTCCTTTTTGCTGACGGGGGCCACAGGTGGGTGGAGGTAGGCTCGTTGGAGGCTGCTGTCTCCATCTCTCTGAGTTTATTGTTGTTCGCTACACATGTATCTACATTATATATGCCTCTCTCCTTTATCCCTCCTTCTCCCTATATTCTCCTTCCTTGATATTCAATCTCTCTCCTCTCCCACTCTCCCCATCTGACACCTACTCCCACCTGCCTCTCTCTGTCTAGGATATGAGGGAAGGTGTATATTGATTTTCTCATAGATGTTCAGAGGCATCTCTCAGAGCAGCATCTTTTGACCTTCTTGGCATGTGACCTATGAAGCTACTGTCTACAGCTGATTCTAAGTGACTTCTCTGCACTCTGCCACAGACATACATCCACACATACCCCAGACAGGTAGATCCAGGGGTGTCACCTACATCTATAGACTCACCTACACATCTGTACACAAAAGCCTATAATATGCCCAGGGTACAAACAGCGGTAGCCCGACATTTGGTCACACTGCTAATATAATGATTGGTCAGGTTGAACTCATCGATTAATGTAAAGATATGTAGTGGAATCTGACACAACTCATGATATGTTCTCTAATGATTAGAATGTTGATAAAACCTCACTGTTGTTGATCATCTTTCAAGCAATGCATTTTATGTGTATAAATCAATGAAACCTTCATGTAATGTAATCAGAACACCCCATTATTCCTGTTTTAGATAATGGACATGTATTGTGTTTGATTGAGTTCTTACCGATTTTTCCTGCTTTCAGGCTCGTTGGTGTGGTGTGTGGCTGAATGCCGGAGATACATCCGGGGATACAGTGTTTGATGAGGGCCCCCCTCCCCCAGACCCTGGACTCAATACCTGGGTGGTCGTGAATGGTCAGAAAGCAGGGGGAGCACAGGTATGCGGCAAGGTGGCAGGCAGGTACCCAGGGTGGACGATTCTTATCTACAACACTGACAAACCAGATGCTAACAGGTGAGACTACTCATATAATAAGACATCTCAGGCTTATACTGAACCGGAGATTATTGCAAACCAGTATTTTTATCGTAACCCAGATCTGCATTTCATCCACTTAAGTCTGAGCCTGATGCATTAACAGATTACCAACACCTTCTGGCTGCCGTATTCAGCACTGGACGAGGCCACCCTACTCATACACCCTCATTTATTCATGACTCTTAAACGCTGATGATCAGATCAGCCGTCCTTGTATACCAGTTAATCTTCCAGTCACCAGGGGTGCACTGCAGACATATAGGGTCCAGATGATACCAGTGAGTACGCCCTCTCATGGCAGGCCTAGGAGCCCACCATGCATCTGAAACTATTATAGTGCATGGATATATCACTGTACTAGCAGTATTCAGTTTGTTGGTACCAGACACCCAGGTGGCTGCAGTGTGACAGGAACACCCTCAGGACCTTTACTGTGTGTCCAAAGTAGCTGGCACCTGGGTTTAGACTAGCCCTGAGCTGCTGATAGCTTTCATCCGACACTCAGTATAGACAACACACTATAGGGGGTCTAAAGGATGGATGCAGGCTGTATTATAGTATGGGGGTATATGAGAAGACTTATAAGTGTGGTCTTTGTTGCCGCAGTACAGAGACACCTGCCTTCTGCTACACCATAAAGTCTGTACAGCATCTGGTGAAAAACAATATAGGGAAAAAGCATGGCGCGGGAGACATTGGGTATGCATATGAAAACGGGATGGGGTTGGCATTAGCAAATGGGTATGGGGCAGGACGTGGTGATAGGGTATGTGTGATATGGCAGGACATGGTGAAAAGGGAGAGATGAAGGTAACTTTAATGTACCACTCACAGGGTATATATAGTACGGCAGGTTGACACAGGGTGCAGGCGGATACCATACACATGTCTATTAGTGCGACCAATGAATCGATTATATGATTATAATGTTGTGCTTAATATACCATTTTATACCAGTAATACTACCTCCTTTTAAGCATTTACTTTGGTCCCTCAATTTACTCCTACCTTGTTAGGTATATGGATGGATCACCTAGCGGATTATCGTGTATGATGTACCCTTGTGAACCACCCATAGCTCTCAATTACACGACAACACTATTCGTATACAAAATAGCTGGAACGACTGACACTGAGGCTTCTTCACTGATGTATGACCACAATAACCTTCACACCTACTACTGTACGCAACATGATAAGTAGGGGAGGGGGGGGGGGTATTATGTTGAATACAGCATGTGTACATTTGCACTTATTCTGTATATTTTATTCACATTGTGTACCCTGTACATATAGGGCATTAGCAAGATGATCAGTGGATAGCGCCATTCCCACTGGTAACAATCATAACCCTTTGCTCTGCAAGGACCAGCTCAGCCAAATCTCGTGGCCGAGATTAGGGTACAGGCAGGGTGCAGGTATTGTGAATAGGGCATACCTGGACACTCCTAATGTCACCTGTGTCCAGTATAGTGTAATGGTTAGCACTGTGGACTCATGATGCAGTGTACCTGAGTTCAAATCTCTTCCAGGCAATGCCTGGTAATCATAATAAGTAAAGCAATTTTGGAAACAGAATACATTATTCACAATACTAAAGAAAATTTAGAAACATGTATTTAAAGGACACAGTGTTATTTGGCCTGGTAGGGATTTGAACTTGGGCTCCCAGCATTATGAGTCCACAGTGCTAACCACTACACTATACTGGACACAGGTGACATTAGGAGTGTCCAGGTATGCCCTATTCACAATACCTGCACCCTGCCTGTACCCTAATCTCGGCCACGAGATTTGGCTGAGCTGGTCCTTGCAGAGCAAAGGGTTATGATTGTTACCAGTGGTCCAAAAGGTGGAGCCACTGTATCTCGCTAATGCGGAATATACTTTACTTTGCAGCCTGTCCCGGTGTCGCTATCCGGCCGCAGCTGATGGCTCCCAGGGGAAACAGCTGCCTTCCCCAGCAGATCTCAGCCAGGAGAGACAAGCGCTGCTGTATGCTATCCAGGTATGTGTCTAAAAAATGTAATATAATAGAATAAGGTTGATATACTACAGTATTCTAAGGCATACTAATGACTCACTATTGTCATCACTATACCACAGTCTTCCTGCATCTGCTTAAAATAGTAATCCCAATAAATTTACACAAACAGCCGTCCATACAGGGGCACCATGGGCAGCTTGCTGCCGACTCAGATCCAACGCTTTGCAAATTGATTTGGCAAACATATGACTATTTGAAGTGGGCCACTGCTGAATCTGTGTGCTGAATGGGGTCTGGCGCTTGGGGGATGTTTTTTAAGTTCAAAAGGAGGTGGTTCTTTAGGTGCAGAGTGGGACCTAATCCACTTACACATGGTGATTTCCCGGGTGTTAAACTTGTTCCTGTAGCCTCTAATTGGGAGCTGCACATAATCATCAAAAGGTGCCTGCAGCAAAGTGCAAGCTGATTTAACTCAACATGGCAGCCTCACTTCTTTATCAAAGGGATCTCGGCACACAAAAGTAATGGTCGGGAGACATTCCCATACTGCCTCCACTCTCTGCCTACTACCCTGCTTCAGTACCCCACAGTCCCTCCCCTTTTTTAGTTGGACCCAGCCTCTGAATATATATCCCTACGTTTGAAAATTAATACTGGTCTATTACCCACCACCTGTTTGGTCAGAATGATTTTGGGAATGTCCTTCTTACATCAGTACAGCTACATCTTATGTTAATAGTTGCTTATATTACTGTTCTTACTAACTGTGTCGGCTTTTCCATTCCCACAGAATGGAGCGCAGGCTATCTACGTTCCAGCTGTAGGAACACAATCGTCCAGATCTCCACCCCGCGTGTTCACAGACAAGTCCTACCGCAGCCTCCTCTACACGTCTCCCTTACCTCACTTTGATGTCATCCGCCATTTTGGATGTCATGTAGCACCACATGACTCAGTTCCTGTGCCAGGTGGTTCCACCTACCGGCTATGTTGGGGGTCCCCTCCGCCTGCCCTGCAGGTCCTCCCCTGGTTACCTGCAGCGTCAACATTCACCGTGACACAGGAAGCTACACACAGAAAGTTAACACTACCACGCTGTGACCTCCATGCGCCCCCAGTAACCTTGGACAAGGGTATTCTGGGTCATTTCCAGCTGCATGAAGCGCTCTACACCAGTGCTGCCTTCTGGGCATTGGCGGCAGTGGAGGAGGTGGAGTCTGAGTCTGGAGGAGGGAGGATGGTGGGATCTGGGGGATCGGGTGACCTGGTTGTGGGATATGCTATACAACACCTTCTGGGACTCTCAGGTCAACGTGTCCTCATGCGCAGTGACCACATACCAGAGGGCAGTACCACAGGGGGCAGTGACTACACTCCCCCCACCAGGGCACACCACTCTCAGTTCCAGCATCAGGCCACACAGACCATCAGGCAGTGGCAGTGTCCTGCTGGTATTGGGGGAAATAACTACCTGATACACTGTGCCCGTGCCTTATTTACCCACCTGGGGGCTCTCCGCTTACTGCCACCAGCCCGGGTCATCAATATGGCTGCCTGGTGGGATGCCCTTGAAGCAGTTGGCCATTATGGACCAGAAATGAAGAATCTCTCAGCTGGGCCAGTCCCTGTGGGAGGGTGTATAAAGGACCCCGTGTTATACCGGCCAGCCGGGCTGCAGGGGAGGATGGTGTGGAACAGGTACCGGTCTCGCCCCACACTGCCACTGGGAAATGAGCATCTCTTGCAAAAAACTCTTAATGTGACCTGCTCAGGGACTCACTCACAGAGCAGTTCAAATACAATCAACCAGAATCACCATGGACTACCTCATGCTCCCCTTGTAAACTCCCCTACTGCGCCACCTGTGAATCTGACCCAGCCCTGGACACAGTTCCAGTCGGTTGTCCTCATTGTAACATTTAACTTGCCACATTATGCTGTTATTCCTTATCTGGAGTTACTGTACCGTCCCTTCTTCCCTTACATAGTGTACTGTGGACCTGGTCTTCCTGACCCCTCTGTACATCCTCACCTGTCTGGGTACAACCTTACCTTTGTTTCCTACTCCTCCACCCCAAAAGGTCACTTCCCAGGCAGCTTCAACTACCAGTGTGTGCCCCTGGTGGTGGGACTGGGATTGGACGTGGCTGGGTACATGGTGATATCAGATGATGTGTACCTGTCCTTAACACGGCTCACAGAACTGTCCCTGAATGCAGTGTGGTTCCTGCCCCGGGAGCAGCTGCTTGTGGGTGACCTGGTGTTGTTAAAGGAGTGCCGGCTGGGGATGTGTGACTTTGGTCCCCACTGGAGGTGGTGGGAGGACTACCAGTCTCAGACCCTGTCTGCTCTCTCATACCTGGCTACCCACCACCAGACCTCCCGTACCTTGTACCACTGTCACAAGCAGCTTGTTGCCCTCACTGGAAGCACCAAGCGGGCTATGGGTGCCTACTCTGACGTCTACTACATCCCGCGCCGCTTAGCCACTGACTTCTCTACCATCCTAGATATGTTCTTGCAGCATGAGGTGTTTCTGGAAATAGCAGTGCCTTCTGCTTTATTGTGCCTCGAGCTAGTTGAGCGTGTGTTGCCTATTAAGGGAGTGAAGGTTTGGGATGATACACGGGAGATGCCCTCTAAACACTTTAACAGGCAGCAGTACCTAGGTAAGACCTTCCTGCATCCCACCAAGTGGAGCGGTTTGACTCAGGGGAACCATACAACAAGGGACTTCTACTGTAACAAAATACTACCACACCTACATGATCCGTATGGCAGGTTCCAACAATAACAGAACCCCTACCTGAAAACTGTTGGTTAGCAATAATGATTTTATTTAGTAATAATAATTCGCCAGGAACTGATGTTGATATTGTTTCTTAGTAAACATGATTATGTACAAACAACCTCTATGAAAACTTGTATATATTTTTCATTTTATCCTGCGATTCATAGTATGGGAATGGATTCCATGACAATCAATCAAATCTTCATCAGATTGTCATAAATAAAAGTTAATGGATTTTACTTTATTAAAGCTGCTTCATTGTGAGTTATTACATTCCAACCTTCGGCCAGTGTTTTTTAAGTTAATGCCTGAGGTCAGACATCAATGCATAACTTAATCTTTACCTTTCTCCTAAATTTTATTATCCTCCATTTTCCCATTTCGGAGGATGGCAGTTAACATGCTATTTACCTCAATGTCCATAGATGTGGGGGTCATGCTGTATGTCCCTGCAGGCCAGGGAAATCTCACAGGTGTATGTTTGGGAAAAGGAAGGCATAATTATAACTAGAATACCATACCATTAGTGTTATATGTATATGTTTGCTTTACTCTATCATAAGATTGGAATTTCAATAGAATTACTTATATTGGTTATATTGTATTTATTCAGCCTGTTCTGACTGTACATGGAGTTCCTCTATTCTAACAGCAGAATTAGAGCTGAGATCTAAGTTTGTCTCCTGTCATACATGCCTTCTGTCATGTGCTTTGATCTCCCCTCTCCTGAGTTCCCTCCTCCCCTCTTCACTTCTTTTCACAAGAAGTATAAGGCAGGTTTATCCTGCCTACTGCCAGCTGCCGACGATCTGTGTACCATCTACAAAGCAACATGCAACCAGTCTACTCACCATACAGAGGACTCCTACACCCTGGCAGGGAGGGGAGAGAAAACAGTGTAGAGATATAAGTGTACTATGCCTGGAAATACATCTCCACTCTACGTCAAACATATATGCACATCTGATATAAAGGTGAGGCGCTAGAAAGATATTCATCAAATTAGGGAGTCAGCTTCTGAATGGTGCTTTAGATTGTGTCAACTGCGAGAGATGTGATGCTATAAATGCTCTCTCGTTAGTGGTAGTCCTGGTACCAGGGATTCAATTTTTTAAACAGCCTTCACTAACTTTCCCTTGAGCAAGCCCATAACACAGCCCATTGGTAAGATTAAATTTTCCTGCAGGTTCTAACTTCCCCTGTTGGACAAAATGGACAGCGCATGGGAAATAGTTGACAGTTTAACCACCACATTGTATTGCCTTTGCAGACGTACTGACATGTCTGCCGGGCGGAGACGACGTAATATCTATAGAATACAGACACAATGTCTATAGGATACAGTACATGTTTTGAGTTGAGACTCGCCTGCTATTCTTTCCTCACACAGTAGATAAAACTATTTGCAGTAGGATTTGCTCTAAATCTATCCGTACTTTACAAGTTGGTCACGTGCAGTCATTTGACTTCCACATGTGTCCTATTTCGGTAATCTATAGTAAAGAATTCCTCACTTACCATGAATGTTTCAGCAGCTTCATCATTGTTTGGAGTAGACCGACTGACATGTCTAGAACATGTACAGGTGCATCTAAATGTGTATATCACACCTCACAGGGACCGCCCTTACTGCCACCACACTAAAAATCCATAGGTTGAAAGGGTTAGTCAGCATAGACTATCCTAGGTTGGTCATATGAGTGTTAGTCACAATGGCAAAGTTATATTCAAAGATGACTGAGCGGTCAGTCAGTAGTGGCTAACCTAGGTTCATTGGTGTGTTCTATTTGTATACCACTAGTTGGTGCCACCTGTGATGACCACTCAGTGGCTCCCCCTGGTGGAAATTAAAAGAGTAAGTTGGGTTGGTCAGTACTGACCAACCTGACAAAAATTATTTACCTAGGTTGGTCGAATAGGGAGCCAAAAAATGACTAACTAGATTAGGCACTAGTGACTGCGAGATTGGTCATATAGGGAGCCCAGGAATATCAGTGCACTAATCAATGTACACCTTTTGTACCATAAATTCTCAAAGAGCATGCAGTCTAGGGGGGGGGGGGTTCTAAAACACCTTTCATAGTATTGGGGAAGCCAAGTGTTCTATATAGTAGATAACCATCTGAGTATAAATAGTACATTCTGCAGACAGGTAAAAGTGTTGTGTGTCTCAGGGCAGCAGTCAATGTTCTGTGGCAATGGTTTAACTGGTAATGGCTAAATGCTGTTTGTAGCTTCCTAATGGTAATGTGAGGAGACAGGACATCTGCAAAGTGTTGTAGTTCTGCAAGGTAAGATGTCAGCATTCAGCTCGCATTACTGCAGGACTCTCAATAGGGTTCAGTGCAAATGCAAGGAACTGTCCCAATGCCATCATGAGTTCTCTGCCACATGGGATGTAGACACTAAAAGAAAGAAAGGTATGCCAGCAGTACTCAACTTGAATTATGATACCACATTGAGTATGGAATAACTTCCTCTTTAAGGCAGAGGTACAATCATCGAAATATTCTCGCCATAAGCAGTTTTCAGAATATCCATGGCACTGTACGTGTATGGCTTGTGTACGGCATGACTTTTGGCAATACGAAGACACTACATTTACCTTGGTTATATAATGCTATCAGCTGTTACCACAGATCTGAAGCTACAGAGTTCATGGGATTTTTCTACTCCACAACTACAACCCCGAAGCGCAGTCAGAATATTCAGTCAAAGTTTAAGTTTCTCCTTTACACTTGAAGTTAGCCATGTTTATTGAATTGACAAATTCTGCTTGGGTGGTGAGTCCATGTTAGCCAGTTACAGACACTATAATATTCAGCACACACCAGGCTTGTTCACTACATCACTTTATTTTCACGTCAAATATTATAATAAGGGCATTTAATGCTGGGTCACCCACCTAATGAATAATGTCTGTTAGCAAGAGCGGTTTTCAATGCATGATGTACTGAAGAGTGAGTGAGCCGGGTGTATGTATAGGTGGGGGGAGGGGGAGGCAGGTAATCAGATGGCCCAACATGTAAAACCTCACCAAATCAATGTCAGACTCATAAATAATGGACACCATTCAACAGCACACTAAGACTGTTTTTACATGCAGTTTTTATAACAATGTTGCAGGCCCCAGGCGACTGGAGGCTGGAAACTGGGAGAAAATGATATGAGTGTGGGGTTGAGGAGAAGTGTTCTTTCATTTTCAGTGAGCTCTGAATACAACTTTCACTCCCTCAGTATATTGTCATTTACTGGGGTCTGAAACTTCCCTTATCTCTCCCTCTCTCCCTCTTCCCCCCTCTCTTTCATAACCACTATATTTCTGTGTTCTCTAAACCTGCCCCTTCCTCTCACTTTCTCTTTCTCACACAATGTCATATTTTCACCTGCTTTTCTCTGTCTAAGTTAAGAGGGAAGGTGCGTATTGATTTTCCCATAGCGGCAACTCAGAGGGTGGCATCGTTTGACCTGGTTGGCAAGCAGCCTTTGAAGCTTCTGTCTGTGGCTGCCTCCTGGTGACACTCACACACACCCACACCCACATCACTCCTCCACTCTCACACACTCAGATTCTACTGGGACCTACTTAGAGCTCCTTGTTATCTGTGCTGTCATTTAGAAGGTAATTGGCTGCAGGAAGGCGGACACGCCTTCTGCATGCCGCCTGCACCACCCATAACCACCAACTACGCTCAGACTGTCTGCCACTCACCAACACCTCCCGCCCTGCCTGTCTTGCATCCATTAGATGGCCGCCTCCCACACTCACCTATTATTACCTCCTCTCTGTGAAGTTCTAAAGATAAAGGAGCTGCTCACAACTGACGACCCACATTCATCATAACCCAGGCTGTCTGCGGTGTTCCTCTCCTTGTGAAGTCTCGCGTATGAAGTCTCTGTGATGACTTCTCCATGTGTATCTCCTTTATGTCCCCCTGCCCTGGGGTCACCGTGTCTCCACATCTATCATTGGATTATGTCACATGTCAACCTGTCTATTCCACCCTCCATTTCCTTATCTAATGGTCTGTTATACATATATACAGATATTATACAGATATATGCGAATATTTTCCTTTATTTATATGCTGACATATCATAGTAATCTTCGGTCTACCTAGGAACTAGTAATACGGACGACAGCACAGAGAAAATCATTTTGCGTATTCAGAATTTGAAATGTACACATAATTATATACAAATACGGATGCCAACAGAAAGATAGGTATAGTGTCATACTAGGGGGAAAACGCTTGGCAGTGGAGTATTCTTTTTTCTGACTAAAACTGCTATATTTTATAGCAGCTGACTCTCAACCATGTCATAATTACTGCAGTAACATGTATACGTTCTGCTACAACCTGAAGCGAAAAGATGGCCAAGGAAGCAGTGGCTATGGATATAAAGAGCTAGAGGCAGTAAACCGAGGGATATTAGCAAATGGGTAATAGAGGGTGGAGGTAAGGGGGTATGCGTGGGACAGAAGGACATGGTCAGGAGGGGATGGAGGTTATAATGTACCACTTATGTCGGGTATGTTGGAAGGCAAGGGGAGGCAGGTTGATGAGGAGATGGAAGTGGAGTTCCTCTCCAGGTAGGTCCTGTCCTTCTTGCTACTCTGGGGGTTCTCTTGTATACTTACAGAGATAAACCCGTTACCAGAGGTTATACCCACTGCATTCAAACCCAGGTGTATCCCCCATTCCAAACACCACCACCGCTTAAGGGGATGCATCCTCTTTATTTCCCACCACTAGATTTTTCCAGGGTTACAGCACCTTGTTTGTACATGTATTTACTATATAAAAGTGAGAAAAGAACGGGACCTCGCGGTTGAAATAACCAGAGCAGAGTTAGGCAAATTATTGAAATGACTATAACATACAAATTTATGATGTGCACATTTGTGTCTGAGCCTAATATGTATACCAATCACCAATGTATATCAGGGCTTTTAATCAAACATATAGATATAAAGATATTTATGGTGGAAGGTTATTATTTTGAACCTCAAAGTCCAATAATCACAGAGAGAAAACACACTTTCTTGATATTTTATTAAAAACAAAAAAGATCCCACCACTAAATATTCTTTATGTTTGAGATATAGAACAATTATATACTTGTGCACAATGTAGAAAAATAAAAATCACCTACAGCAGTTTTCATTTTCCCACAAAAGTGGCATATCTGAAATAGTAATTTGATTTCAGAAAGGGTAGTTTAAGGGATTGGTTTGATTAATAATTCCATCACTAGAAAGTAATAACCTAACTTGAGGTTTATAATGTATACTAGTTCAACCAGATATGTAATAACATGCCCCTATTTGAAACCATTATCATTCTAAGTAATGCCAGTGACTGCTACTGCCTGCATGTCTGTCTGTGGTAGACACAGTACCCAGTGTGTGTGCTCCACTCTTTCTGCCTATGTGCGCAACTCTGGTGTGCGTGGTCAAGAGAATGCACCCCCTTTAACCCCCACAACAACCTGCCACACAATGCACTCCAAGCCCTTTACCAGCCGAAATTTCTACATTCTCCAGCCCTGCCGGATCCCTTCGTTTCTATTGGATCTACATATTCTCCATATTTGAAGCATTCTCTACCCTGGTTAATTATGGCATTGCCTACATACTCCCTGTCACTAGTTGTATAACTATTATATCGATTTTTCTCTTCCCCTTTACTCTCTTTCTTTTTATATGCATACATCTCTGTTAGTCTTCTCCATTCCTACATCCGTGTCCCACACTCCTACTGAACCCATAAAGTCCCTATATGCCTTGTCCTTAGTGCCCGCCAGGCCACCTTACACTGGTACACGGTGCCGCATACTGATCCGCAGGTCTCTTAAGAGGCGGGTCTGAAGGCTTTTCCTTCGTATAATCCTCAAGCCGACACTGGCGTCCCCCATCTCCCGCCTGCTCCCACACATAGTCACTGCCCACCAGGTTATTCTACATCATGTAATCGAGGTTAATCTTATTAGCTATTAAAATGTCCTAAAAAAAACGCACTCTGACATGTGTAGGGGTGGGATTAGTTACAGAAATATTTACAAGAATAGTGCCAACAAAGCAGACTCTGGCCTATATAGATGGTAATACTGTATGACATCAATGACAAGAATGTTTCCCGTAGCCATGGCAACCTAACTTCGGATGTTTGAACAACAGACATGGAACCCTGTATTTTGATCCCTTTGAATAACCTAAGCCAGTATTCTACAGTAGATTGCCATGCTCTCCCCCCCCCCCAAAAAAAGAAAAAAACAGGTAAAAAAAAAACAGACAAAATGGTGAAAGTTTCTCACTCTCCCAAGCCTAATGGCTGACCTCCTACCATGGTACCGGATACGGAGGAAGTCATACCCAACCTATAGCCTCGTGGAATACGGCTCACATATGAAAATTAATAACCAGTCAACTTGTGGACCTGTGTATTTTATTTATGTACACATTATGATATTTTCTATTTTGACTCACCCCCTACTTATTACAAGACTCGCCACCTATTTATTACAAGTTCAGTATCTCCTCAATATCGTCTCAGGCAGACAGAATCGGCTACAGGGAGTCAGGTTTGCAGGTGGCCTTTCAATGTCTCCTAATGCTATGTTCTATTCACGGACAGTGTCTAGACAGTATGAATTTAAACCCTTAGCTAGCACTGCCTTGTGAAATAGGAACTGCACAAGGCCTGAAGATGAGCTCCTCAGAGCTGATGACAGCTCTATTTGAACACTGAACATGTGTAACTCCTCCAAACAGACCCAGCCCTCTTTTGCCTGTTCAATTTTACGCTTACCTGGTATGAACAGATATAGAGCAAGCAGTTTTTTTGTGTAGCACACACAGCTTTGATCACTCCAGTGAGAACGCTAATCACATTGGCCCAGATCGTCCGTAACCTTGTCAACTTGTTCCTATAGGCCCTGATTGGGGGACATAAATGTACCATCAAAAGGTGCCTGCAGTGAAATACAAACTGATTTAATGCGACATGGCAACTCCACTCTTCTGCTCTAGGGATTTGGCCCCATGCACATCCAAAATGATGAGTGAGAAGACATTCTCATACTACCTTTAATGTATCCTGCCCTGTTCCAGTCCCCCTCAGACAGCCTCAGACCTACCGTCTTTTAGTTTTACCCTGAGTAATTATTTTCCCCCCCTTTTCATGTACTCTCAATATCCTCTCTCTTTGAATTCTCCCCCCGACCAAGGTTTCTCAACCACGCAAGATCCTACCCAGGGAATAACAGGTGTTTGAAGTTGCAAAGGTGGGCTAAATGAATCATTGTAAGCCTCTGAATAATGTACACACCAGTGCCACCTTCTAGGCATTGGCGGCAGGCGAGGAAGTGGAGGGGTGGGTTGGTCGAGTCACCTGGTTCCGGTATATGGTATAGAATGTCTTCTGGGACTGAATGTCTCCTCCTGCGCAGTGACCTCTCACCAGAGGGCAGTACCACAGGGGGCAGTGACTACACTCCCCCCACCAGGGCACACCATGCTCGGTTCCAGTATCAGGCCACATAGACCACCAGACAGTGGCAGTGGAGAAATAACTACCTGATAAACACTGTGCATCTTTGTGTCTTAAAATCCAGTCAGACAATTTCATGATTTTAAAAGTTGTGTATGCCGAACTTTATGTTCCTATGCTAGACACGCTTTTGATTGCCAGTGTTTTACAAGCTGTAGATTGATAAAAATGCCATAGTATTTCTCACAGTCATACAACTGGTCCACCTGTGCCTTCCTTCACATACCTGGGGTACTTTATTGACTGCTGCTCTTCTGTATTACCAATATATGGTTGCCTATAGGGAGATTTCCTTGAAGCATTTTGATCATTATTGACCAGAAATGAAGAATCCCTCATCTGGGTCAGTCCCTGTGGGAGGGTGTATAAAGACCAGTGTGTTATACAATCCTGCAGGGCTGCAGGGGAGAATGGTGTGGAGCAGGTACTGGCCTTGCCCCACACTGCCCCTGGGAAATCTCTTACAGTCAACTCTTAGTGTGACCTGCTCAGGGACTAAATCACAGAGCGGCTCAAATACAATCAACTAGAACCACCATAGACTACCTCATCATCCTCCCCCGATGAACTCTCTCACTTAACCACCAGTGAAACTTACCCAACCCTGGACACAGTTCCAGTTGGTTGTTCACACTTATCTGGGTACAACCTCACATTGAGCCTGGGAGTTTGACTTGGAATAAGCCAGGTCCATAGTAATATGAGACAATGTCCACTTGAGTTGGTAGGAGGACTGCCAGTCCCAGACCCTGTCTACTCTCTCCCACCTGGCTACCCATGGCTAGTCCTTCTGTACCGTATATCACTGCCACAAGCAGTGTATAGCCTTCACTAGAAGCTCCAAGAGAGCCATGGATGTCTCATTGGATGTCTACTACATTTTCATATATAGCCATTCATATCTCCATCTTGGAAGTGCTTGTACAGCCCACGTTGGGAATCGAGAGGGCTCTTTCTAAAATCATTCCAATAATAAGCAATTGGGGTCTACTGGGTAGTCACAGCAATACAAAAATAGGCAAATTGCAATTATCATTGCAGTGAATAGACATTGTATGCTGAGGTCCCTAAGGCTATACCCTAGAAAAAAAAGTGGCTTGTGGATTTCCCACACCTTATTTTTGTGAATGTCAATTCAATTTTTCAGGAAAAAAAATGTCCACGGTTTTCCTCCAAGAATTCGATTTTTAAGTCTGAAGAGACCGAATTTATTTTTCCTTACTTAAAGTTCACTCTTTATACTTAAAGTTACACTGTTTATTGAATTGACAACCCTGGGGTGGAGGTTGAGTCGAAAAAAGCTAGGTGGAGACTTCCACATTTAGTAAACACCAGACTTGCAGTGTTTACGTTTATTGGGAGAGTCCCAAAGCTTGTTCCCAACAATGCATTATTTGGAAGTTAAACACTATAATAAGGGCATGTGATGCTTGGTCACCCACATGATAAATAATGTCTGTAGGTTGGCAATGTGTTCAATACAATACAGTGAGGGCAGTGAAGCACACTGCCTGTGTGTATAGGCTGGGGGGAGGGGGAGGCAGGTAATCAGTTGGCCCAACATGTAAAACCTCGCCAAATCAATGTCAGACTCATGAATAATGGGTGCCATTTAGCAACAGACTGAGGCTAGTTTTTATGAATACGTTTTCAAACTGCGATTCATGTCAGATGTTCATTTTTTGCTAGCGGAGGCTATGGACTATTGGGAAAGGTGTATCACTGTGTGTGTGTGTGAGAGAGGGGGGAGGTACTTGTTCTCATGGGAGAGTGTCTCAGTCTAGTGTCATGCTCTGTTTTCTCTTTGAAATTATTATAATTATTTCTACATCTCTTTCCTCCCTCTCATACTCTCACTTTCCCTCCTTATCTCACCTCTTTCATCTGCCTCTCTCTGTCTAGGTTATGAGGTGCATATTGATTTTCTTACAAGGGGAGCTGTCAGATCAGCATCATTTGACCTGGTTGGCATATGGCCTTTGAAACCCCTGTCTGTGGTTGCCTCCGGGTGACTTGCCTACACTCACACACTGACATACACACATATAACAAGATACATAGGCTACTCCATTTAGGTGAATCCAGGTATATCAGCCATCACAGGTTGTTACACGAATTAGGAATGGGAGTCTGTAATCTGACTGATAATATATGAACGAGGTACTATTGTTCAATATCAGGAATGGTGGCAAAGTCAGATTGTATAGCCTTCGGTATGTTGCAATGACTCGAATTTAGTAAAACATCGGTGCCATATTTGTTTGTAGAATATTAGCCCATGTCATTTTACAAGCCAAAATTGCCTTTCTAACAGAATTCAATTGCGGTGAATAGAATTATAAAGAGATAGCTGGTTTTAAAGAAAGCACTTTCATCAAATGTAATTCAGGGATTAAATCCTTAAAAAAACACATATAATGAGGGCAATTAATGATTGAATACTGTCTCCGTAAGGCTACCAATTTTACCCATAATTGTTAGAAAATCTACTTTTTCTTTACTGCCAAAGTGATTTAAAATTGCCAAAGCGGTTCTGATTGCACTCAGCGCACAAATATGAAGTGTGTGCAATTGAGTCACCCGCTTTCACCCAATTAAAATAAGTGAGATGCCCGAGGGGAACAGGTCCTGGCCACACATCTCCCCACCACCTTCAAAACCCCTGGTTCCACCGCAAACTATTTATACTCAGTTATAGTTCTTTTTTTATCTGTGGTGTCATTTAGAAGGTAGTTGTTGGTAGGAAGGCAGATCTTCTTCATGCCGCCTGCACCACCTTCACCACCATAATCTACACTCCACCTGTCATCTCCCACCCATTAGACGGCCAGCCCCATACTCAGTATTACCTCATGTTCTTCAAGTTGTAAAGATAAAGCAGACCCGCTACAGACGGCTGACATCCCAAATTCATCATGACCAGACTGTCTGCAGTGATGTATTATGTATGAGCTCTCTGTGTGAATTACTCTGGATGTGTATATGTCCTCTCCTTTCTTCTCCTGTCACCATCTTTCACTGCTCAACCTGTCTACTCTAGTGCCATACCTCCCAGTGTCCCCCCTGCCCCTTACTTAGAGTTATCTCTGTGTGGTATTATCTACTGAGTGTGCTGCCCATCTATCACTACCCATCTTGGTTACTATACCATCCCACAGCTGCTGACTCTGCCTCTTTGTGCACTGCCTCCTGCTGTCTTTAGATTACGTCTCTGTGGCGTCCTCTCTTTGTCCCTCCAGGTCTCCTCCACTTGTCATCCATTATTGGCAACCAACCACTCGGCCAGGTTTCCTTCTTACCTTCCTACAAAACTCTATTGTTCTGTTCATTCCTACTGTTATACAAATAAACCTATGCACATTTCCTCTTGTATTATACACACAAGAATTGTCATACATGAATGGTTTACCATTTCGATAGTATAATTTAGTTTCATTGGTGGTTTTTTTACTGATAATTATACTTGCTTGATTCTGCCTTGACCATATTCAAAGTTGTTGCTGTATTTATCATTTCCCTCGCTTTCTTTGGCAAGGTGTGTGACAAAATACTGGAAACAGATCACAGAGTAAAACGCTGGATGACAGTCTCTCTTATCCAGACCCTGAATCCTGACGTAGCTGAATGGTAGGGTAGTCGGTAGGTATCCAGGGTGGGCATTTCTCTCATATATGTTCAGGCGAGTAGGGGTAATTCCAGATCATTTGTTAGGACGTAATGTATTATACAGGCCAGCTCTAGTCAGATCTGGAAAAAACATATTTAAGTCCAACTAATTTTTTTACTTTACACACAATTCTTCTGACCTTGGTCTTTATGGCTACTGAAATAATCTGGGGATGAACGTTATGTGCATTCCAACCCCGGAGGAGTTTAAATACAAAAGAAGTAAATTACTTGCCTCTCTAAGAAAATAGGAATTCAATGTGCACTGCATACCTTTGCTTCCTTATCAACATCCAAGGTTTTCCACTGTATTCCATTATATCATTTTTCATGCCATATATTAGTTCTGTGACTGTGCGGTATTGGTAACTCAGTGCTCTTTACCAGATGTTAAGTGTATCTGCATTAATCAATGCTTTAGTCACACCCTGATGCACTAACATAATATCCGCACCTACTGGCAACCGATTCAGAACTGGCTGAGGCCAAACTATACTTACACACTGTCATTTATTCATGTTTCCTAAACGCTAATGATCAGATCAGCTGACGGGATGCTTTAAACAGTCTGAATATGGTGGTTGTCTGACCATGCACCAGTCTTTCACTACTAACACATAGGGTCTAGGTAGTACCAGCTAATGTACTCAGTATCTATAGTAGCTTAGTAATTCCCTTTTCTATCTGCCAAGGCCTACCGCAGGCATGAGAGGTTTAGGTGGTATAACCCAGTGTGCTAGGTTTTGTGATTTGGTTTGTAGGCACGAGTAGTAATGCAGTTGGGTGCTTTGAAGATACTAGTCAGCCAAGACTAACAACAATGTTACACCTCATGTTATCCTAGTGTATCCCCCTGCATTCCTACCCTCTGGAATGAATGAATAGAAAGATCCCTGCATTATGGTAGCATATCATCCTCTGGACCACCTCCACGTGTAGACAGTAAATGTGACTTGGGCTAAAAGCTAGCCCTGAGCTGATTATAGCTTTCATCAGACACTCAGTATGAATAATACACTGAAGGGGGTCTACAGGATGAATGGTATAGGAGACATGGTGACAGGGGTACATGAGAGGACTGGTGGGGCGCGAGGTTGCTGCAGTAAGAAGGGAAACACCTGCTTTCTGTTATTTCCTGAAGCCTGTTCCACATCTGGCTGAACACAACATAGGCTACAAAGGCAGGGAGGGAGTGGGTGAGGATAGGAAGAGGTAGCGACAGTTAATGGAGGGGAAGGAGCAAAGTATCCGGGAAGTAAGGATATTTTTATTTTTGAGGCAGAGGGAGGTTGAATAAGGGCTGTAGGTGGATGTCAGTGAGCCATCGTGCTACCTATTATCGAGGCTATAACCATGCATCCAAACCCAGCACTCTTTTGTATTACCCACTTCCAATCACCTTCTATTTCTATTTTCACCTGTACCGGTACTCTCTTTTATCATATTCATATAATCTTCATCTCATAAATGCTCATTAGGCCTCAGGACTGGCCCTACTCCAATTTAGGTATGGGAAGTGGGAGTTTATTTCCCCTCATGCCCTTGTCACAGTACACTGGTCCACATTCAAACAATAGTACAGGAACTTTAGGTTTTTACCTGGAAATAAATACAATAAAGCTGAAAATCTCGGGAATGATTAGTTTTGGTATTGTTATCACTATACTTAAAGTCCTGGAAAGTCCTAGATGGGCTTCCATTAAAAAAATGGCCAAATCCAATATGGCTGCCAAATAATCAGAATCTCATCTCCCTTGACCACAATATTTATCCTAGAAGGATTTAAACCTTACCAATTCCCCCTAAATGGGTGAATCCACTGAGGTAAATCTGTCGGATCGGACGAGATTCGTCCATAGGTTTAACATTGTGAGGTTCATCCGATCTGACAGATTTTGCCTCAGTGGATTCACGCTTTAAAATGGGTCCAAGGAATCCATTGGTGTCATTAGTTTGTTGCTAGGACCAATGGTTGCCTAGCAACAGCAGGTTTGCCTAGCAACCTGGGCTTAAAAGCAATATATCTACAGTGAGACCCCCATGATGCCACTTAGGATGACCCTAGTATCACACATCCCCATTAAATCAACTGCATGGAATACAATGCCATTATTGCTGTAGTGTTGGCCTCTAGTTGCTTAGCAATATTACTTTCAAATGTATAACTGCCTAGCAACTTACATTTAACTTGTTTGCAGTTGAATTCCATGCATATTAAGAGACTTTAATATCATTAGGCATTGAACATTCTAACAGCACCAACCCTCTTAAATTGAAAAAAAGAAATACAATGGTTTCAGTTATAGCTATGAGAGTTGCTTAGCAACAGGTATACTTTTGCTCCAGTTGGTTACCAAAGGCACTATTGAGCCTATATGATGACCTTTGGATTCAATACATAAATATCAGCCCCCTTGTGAATCAGTCTAAGAAATCCAGTGGTATCCTTCATTATTGGTCTCAGTTGCATAGCAAAAAGCATACAATTGATGATATTGCTTAGCAACAGTACTATATACAGGTAAGAGGAACAGAACAGCCTGTGAATATTTGCTGAGACAAGGGCATTCAAAGAACAGCTTAATCTTGTTCTGCCTCCTGAACCACATACCTAGCCATCCTCTTACAAATCCTAGACCTAACAATATAATACAAACTGCTGGACACTATCCAATTACCCTTAGGGAATAAAAGACGGAGAATAATTGAACATCAGATTCTACCCTTACCAGACTACTCGTATACTATCTATCTATCTATCTATATATATATATATATATATATATATATATATATATATATATATATATATATATATATATATATATATATATATATATATATATATATATCATTAGTGCTGATAAACCCAATAACTTCTGTGTTCCTAACATACTCATCCTCATGGTGATTCCATATAACACACCTTTTACACGTTAAGAGACATACAACAGAACTTGGTTAGACATAGATAGTCTTACAATCTTTGTATAGTTTATTTTGAACCCTGGACCTTTCACATACAAAGCTGCAGTGATGACTATACTATAGGATCTGTATTGGGTGGCCATATAAAGGAACCTCTATAATTTATCCACCATGGTAATACACAACCAACTACTAACTACTGGTGTGCATACTCAGGTTGGGGCCAGAACCACTATTCTAGTACGCCCTAAATGAGCTGTACTCGTACTCACCATCTAGGGCGTACTAGTATAATGGCCTACCAAGTAGTATCAGTGTATATAAGTGTATACATGAGATTTCTCTTATAGTCGTAATGTATTATATATCATGTATGGTACCATTGGAAAGAGGATATCTGTATCTACACACTAGCCAATTTACACATTTCAATCATGTATATTTATCTAAATAGCGTGCATTGAACATGGCACTTTCATAAAATACTCTTACAGAGACCCAGGAAAATCCATTTACGAATTTTCTGTTATATTTGCTGATTAATATAAATATACACAGTAGTAGCCTAGGCACTTATGTATCATTCTGTGGCATGGTAAGGTCACAAATTGAGAAAATCATGAGAAAAAGTGGGATTTTCTCCCTAACCCGTACCCTCAGTGTTGGTATGAGTAGTACCCATTGTTTTGGGATTACTGATAAGGTACTCAGGGAGCTGCAGACCTTACAATGGGCTCATGGTCATGGCCTAATGATCACACCAAATGTACCATTTAAATGGTACGCCCCAGTACCATGCACAGTACAATGATCATGGATGATGAGTAATGGGCATTATTGCTCGGCCTGTTGCCATTCTAACAAAAGTGTTGACTGACAGATAAAAGAGATCTCGTGAGTGGTGATGCATCTAACAGCCTATGGCAGAATGTGTTGTACTACCTGGGCGCCTATAGACGGGCTGATATGGGACAATCATTCCTCCAAACTCTGACTCATACTGCAGTAAAAGTAGCTGGCATGACCACACTGACACATTTCACCTGTCTAATAGATGTTGGCATCAAAGATGTCATTAGCACAAACAGTCGGAAATGGGACAGACAGATGAAGGCCACCCTCTCTGTGACCTTTATCATTAATTTGATTAAAGAAGTCTTTACCCTGGTGAAGGAGAACTAAAGTTAGTTGACTGGTGTAGAAGATGATGATTGTAGCTAATTTTGATGAAGAAGTCTGCACTACACTACCATCCCCACACTGAAAAACTCTGGAGAGCTCTGGAGTCCATAAGGTCGTCTTACAAGACGACCCTAGGGTCTTCTAAGTGAACAGCATAGAATCAACTAGCTTCAACTTGTCAAATTGACAACCTGCCAGGTTACCATCCCACAAGACGACCCTAGACTTGTCAAGGTCGTCAAACTAAGATAGTTGATGCAGGCCTAGATAAGCCACAGCTGGGGCTCATCATTGCATAAGGGTGGTAGGTCTAAAGTTTCAAATGTATGAGTTTGGTCTGGTTCCAGATGACAAGATTATTTTATCAATTTGTTTAAATACATAACCACATATAGAAGCGGTTTTTAATACACTAGTGCCACCAAGGGTTCACTTAATGTATCACCAAGTCTTTACTGAGAATAGGCTACTCTCCAGCAATGGACTGTAGGCTTGTGTGTGTATAATATCAATATAAGGTGCATGCACCTACTTGTGCCCTAGTGAAAGACACAAAAGAGGTGTCTTCATTCTACACATGTGCTCTATTTTTTAAATGTTGTCAAAAGTGTGCATTCTTTACATTATCTTACTTTTCCCCTAGATACTTCACATAATCCTCCATATTAACATATATGTATTGTAATACTCAGTATTATATCAACATAGGAATTAATCAATTTGTTCCCAAGGGTACACATTTTTGCTAGGTAATGGCCACCTGCAGGGAGAATGGTGAATCACTTCTAGACAAGTTAAGGGCTGGCATATACCAGGTAGCTCTAGATGGGTCTTCTTACTGAAGGGTTTTGCTTGCCAGCCCCTCTCCTTGTCAAATTGACAAGGCAGTGCCAGGTTTGCCGACTCTGGATTTTTTCTGTGCAGTACATACTTAGCAGACATAATGGGACAGTTTTGTTTTTACAATTATATATATATACTCATATTATATAAATTCCTCATGAATAGGATCATAACATTTATTGTATAAGTGACTGCATACATGTGCTAATGATGATAGGAACAGAACAACAATATGATATGTATATGCATTTGTGTGTGACTTGAGTGTCCCCAATCTAATTGCCTCATCTCTCACACCACCACTCACTACCATTTACCATATTGCCCCATACATTTGGGGCCTGCAGGACAGATCTGCCGCATTTGAGCAACATAATGATTATGTTGGATCCCATTCTGCACCTCGGCCTGCCTCCAACCAGACGTAACATCTATGGGATAAGTGGCAGCAGGAATATTATCACACACCCAACCTGGTGACAGTTGACATTTTTTCTGGCTCTGCATCCCGCCCACTCATCCTAGTCCTAAGTTGTGGTGCAGGAATGACAGCATAGCCACTGGCTGTGAGTAGGCCTCCTTCTGGGCAAATATTTACACCTCCTACTGAGTCGATGATGGTGGAGATAAGCACATCTGGAGTGAGGCCAAGTGAGAAGCTCTGAAACAAGTCAGCAAAAGGAGGCGGATGTCATCTGACAACTGCTATGAAGTATATTATGCTTAGTCTGATTTTGCGTTCCCTTCTACTCTGCTCCCAATTTCTCTGACTGTCTTCAAACGTATTTCTGCTTCCCTCCTCTGTCTCTCTCCCTCTCTCCTTCTCTCTCTCGCTATTCCTGACTATAATACCTGATATGTCTTGATTCTTTGTCGACATGCCTGCATCACTGCCTTTACCTGCATCCCCACTCTCTGTCTGCAATCCAACTGCCAGTCCATTCCTGCCTGCCTGCTCAACCCACCTGCTTCTCTCCATGTCTCACTTTCTAATTATATATCCGTGTCATTTGCCTGTTTGTTTCTAGTACCTTGATGTATCCTGACAAACCCCCTACTGACATCGTCTAATTATGTCCTTCAACAGAACATGTTCCAAAAAGCACATTACCCCTGCATACAGAAGCCGCTCATTCAGCCAGAATCACTAATGACATCCTGTCTAGGTGTGGCCACCCTCTAACCGTCTCTCTTAACCTCCTACAGATCACAGCACTGCTTTCATGCAGGGCTGCAGCTACTTCCAGATTGAGTGATCACTATTTTTCTGTGTACTTACCAACTGATCTGGACTTTGTAAAGGGGAATTTGTAAATGTGTGTTAAATGGAGAACAGAACATCACTCTCCACAGGGACACACTGGGTTCCTCATTCCTAACCTGCCTCTCTCCTTGTCTGTTCCCTTTCCTTGCTTCTTATTCACCTACCTATCTCATTTGCTGCCATGAATTGCTCTTGGTATAGGATGATCTTGTGGCAGTAAGAATAGAGAAACGATGAATGGGTAGGGAAAATAGGTTTTGTTGGAGGGAGTAGTATGCACAAATTAGGATGCAGCCATACTTTTTTCGCACTACATATATATGTTACTACTGTCTGTGGACAAACATAGCATGCGCCTTTAATAGTCCCATTACTTTACTACATGCATTTACAGAGCTGAAAGTATTTCCTGCATGCATCTTAGTACCAACAACCCTGTCAGTGGTACCCATCAATACCAACAGCCCTTTGTGCTGTTTGTATAATGAATGAGGATCAGGGAGGGATTAACTCGGAAACAAAATGTATTTTAAAGCAACTCACACAGTGGGTGTAAACTGCCCTCCACAGGTAGCAGTGTACACATAGAGTTCACACCCACTGTAACATAGTGTGAATATGTTAGAATTACTGCTAGTTAGAGCAGATACAGGCTATTCCCATTGTCATAGTCCACAGGTCTTTCGAAGTATTAGTAGTATTAAAAGGGGTTCCAGTGACACTGTGTCGGCTTCCACAGCTGTATACTGTGCATGATTTACAATAGAATTATGCCTTTCCCAACTTACCTTGCATGCAGAAATTTGATATCTCATACCACATATCAGAATTGGGGTCAACATAAACTGGAGGATGCGTGTCCCTGTTTGCATGATGTAAGAAGCAGCCTCCACTGTTCATTAGCTGAAGTAACCTGATCTTGGAACAGTGGTGCAGGCTGGTCACACAACCATCTCTGCTGCTTCTTGTTATCCATTGGACAATCTTATATTTAGCTATGCTCTCCATCTTAATTTGTCATATGAATCATGAGTAAGGTGTCCAGTAGTAGAGTGTGGTATCATGAATAGTCATTTACAGCAGCACTGATGGTCCTTGTTCAGATTGCATTTACATATAGTATGCTGTAGTGAAATATGATGTGGCGCACTCTGTAAAACTATGTAATGGTATTTCTGCTCAGAGGTGATGCTATACTGCTGCAAATCTCATAGCTCAAGATATCTTTAGACAGCTGAATATGAGTGGAATCGAATTTAGAACTAACTTAGACAGTACCTACTATAGTAGTACATGCACTGGTTTAGGATAAGGGTAAAATTATAACTATATAATTTGCTCTGAACAACTTTGTCAAAGATATTGATATTTTCGAAAATCAATCTGCAGAATTACTTTATGCTTTTCTACCTGTGGTCTAGCTGTTTTACATCAGTCTTGCACTGACATTAGTAGCCCCACTCAATGAACGGATTGTCCCCGATAGTATTCATAATTGAATGCGGACATATTGGTCGGCAGTTGCATGGAGCAGATGCTGATGTCTCTGTCATTGTATTCTGCTAATCTTCTTCTCATCACCATACCCTCTTTCCTTCCATCCTCACATCAACTCAGAATTTTCCAGATGCTGTACACCAGCCGTTACCATAAACACACCATCATGGAATGATAACCCTTTAATACCCCTGAATAACCGCTGCTGCCATAGGGCAACATCAGTGCACAAATATAAAATTTAAAAGAATTACAGCTGCTATTGTCCATAACTGTTAAACTGTAAAATCTGCGTGTCGTTATATAAAGACTGGGGAAATATGTAGTAACCAACACCATGTGTTATTCCAGATTAATTTACATCCAGTAAGTCCTATTTATATTGTACTCTTGGATGACTGAATCACGTATCAGTTTAACCTTTTGATCTCATGTAAGTTAATATTGGCAGTCAATTTTTGGCATGATTGCTTGCAAAACCTTCCTCATTTTCTGTTTTTGTTATTTAGACTTGGTCATAATGACTGTAATCCCTCACTGTCATTCCCCAAAGGGCAACCAAACAGTAATTTGATGATCCGAACCTGATTTCTAAAAACATGTTACCCTAATAGAAGACCTGCACTCAATGGAGTTAAATGTGGGACACGTTGGTGGCATGGGGCAGAACTTGTGAAAAGCTGTGAAGGTAATAGGAACAAGCCCCTCAAACTTCTTGGTTCTCCCTTTACTATCCCGATTGAGATACTAATCAGGAAGTACATGCTTCTTATTGAACATTGCTCATTAATATGCTGAAGGGACTGATCTTGCTTCACCAACATTAAATTCAGTCATTTTGGATGAACATATGATGACATTTTTGTGGGAGGCTGTCATCTGGTTGGCTGTAATGTGTACAGTATAAGCACTTCTGGTGGCCAAAGTAAACTGTATGTCAACATAACTGACTAAGGCGTCCTTACAACCAATGGTGGTGTACCAGATATAGGGCCCATGTTTGCTGATTGAGTGGACATGCTGGCATCTTGGTGAGCGACGATACGACAAAGTGGACAGCTCAGCATACTACAAAAGTAGCGCAAACTATGCATGCTGACTTTTTGTAGATAGAATGGAATATCATATTATTGTGCTGTGCTTAATCATGCAATGGGTCACTACACTGAAAATCCATAGATTGAAAGGGTTAGTCAGTACAGACTAACCCAGGTTGGTCATATGAGTGTTAGTCAAAATGGCAAAGTTATATTCAAAAATGACCAAGGGGTCAGTCAGTAGTGGCTAACCTAGGTCCATCATTGGTGTGTTGTATTTGTATGCCACTAGTTGGGGCCACCTGTGATGACCACTCAGTGGCTCCCCCTGGAACTAAAAAGACTAAGGTGGGTTGGTCAGTAATGACCAACCTGGCAATAATAACTAATCTAGGTTGGTGGTATAGGGATCCAAAAAATGACTAACTAGGTTGGGCACTAGTGACTGAGAGGTTGGGCGTATAGGGAGCCTAGGAATATCAGTGTAGCTAGCAATATTTGCCATTTACCTTCAGCCTCCTTGTAGTCCTCTACATGACTCCACCAATATTCGGGGTTATGCTTCAGATCTCACTAAAGCACTATATATACTCCTAATACAGTGACCCCTGAGACGTGAATTCACTTCTGCCAACCTATTCTGGCTATCATCACATTTAGGATGAATGTCCTATATGTAGAATGTGTTAACTTAAATTAAATATACTGGGAAAGGAGACCTTAGTGTACCCTGCACTATGGTCCCTTTTCGCAGATCGTGTCACTTATGTTGATGTATTTTTAAAGCACCATATAACTATGAAAGACTTAAACCTTGGCACTCAGAAGATGGTTCTTGAGCAGTTGGATGGCTACCGCCGGGTCGCATGTGACAGTGTGCAGGTGACAGGCAGCGATGAGGGATACCAATTATAAATGGCTTGCTACAGTAGGCTTTTTACAATGGCCAGTCTGTTAAACACCAGCTGTTAGAATACTGATACTGGTTGATGGAGTGGTGAGTGTGGAATAATATTGACCCCCTCGATCACTTTGCTGACCACCAACTACCCCCCTGCTCTCATCTCACATGCTCACACTACAAACCTTGCACCATCATTCTCCCTCTTAACTGAAACTCAACTGCTCACCCTAAGGCATGATATGATTATCTGTTGATTCAGGTAAAGTGGGACATCAGGTAAAGTGGGACAATTAACATTAAGGCCATTTTTAGGGGTTGATTTCTTTCCTGGGTGTAAAATTTTATTTTTTTCTTAGAAATATATGTTTGACCCCTCTTAATTGTACCTATCTCACCAAAGTTAAGAGGTAATTATACCTTCTTAATTATGACGTGATATGGGTGGAGAGCTTTTGCCGCTATAAATTTGGAGGTACATAAGAAATAGTAAAATTATTTGTTAGTAGTGGTACTAAGAATAGTAACATGATATTTCAAAATGTATGTAAATATTAGATACATATATTGCTTCTTTACATCTTGATATTTTTTTATTAGTCAGATATGGAAATGAAGTACACTGATACCTTAAATGCAAGTGTCCCACTTTAGCTGAAGGTGTTAGGTAAAGTGGGACAGGCAGATTCAGGTTAAGTGGGACACTATATTAATCCCCTTTCTCAGAGTAGCATAACCCGATATGCCTATATTTTGATTTATAAGGAGAAGAAATATCATAGCAAATATCATTACAATACTTAGTTGTGTAAATCATACCAAATTATTAAGTATAACAGCCAGAATAGGGCTTTGTTAGTGCTCCAAATTGTGCTTTATCAAATGACTTAACTGATGATCATTATTTAGATGAGAGAACCACTGACTTCCATCAGCGAACCATTTACTTTCATCATAATTTAGATAATTATTGTGAGATTTCTTACCTTTAATGATTTTTAATCATACACTATGATGTTAAATGGTAAAATCTGTAGCAAATTCATTTAGAATTGGTATTTGATATACATTGAGGCTAAAACCATAGAAATCATTAACCAATACTACTTTCTTACGTTTATAGAAATTATTGCCATTTACAGTTATTCATAGTGATTAATATGCCCCTGAAATGCTCTTGCATTACTACCTCATTAACAAATCATTTCATTTTAGATGCTTACAATTAAGAGTATGAGCTATATAATTGTGCATAACATTATTTAGCACTATGTAAAATAATTTGAGGATAGAGATTCAGTTAGGGTACAAATATGTTGTCATGTAACTTAATGTAGTGTAGCCTTGCCCAAAGTTAAGTCTAGATGCACAGTATTTTGGCAGTTTTACATTAATACTCTGTGTACTTGATTCATCCTGTAAAGGACCCTACATAAATTTCTTTAATGTTATAGATGTAGTCCATCAAAGTATATATCTCACCTTCAAAAATTGACATTTACCATTTTTGTCATACGGATTATAAAGCATGGGGGTCGATTCTTATAAATTGTCCCACTTTACATGAAGCGAGTGTCCCACTTTACCAAAAATACAAGTAAAGTGGGACGCTTTAATTTTGAAACGGCATCTCTAAGAAATGGGCTATTTAGGCCACATTGGCTAAGGTATTTCATATATTTTTTATATTTTGGTTTAAAGGAATAAATACTGAAACTATTTGATGTGTTTGACATTTTCTACTATAAGTACCAAATGTGTGAATGGCACATAAAGTCAGAGTATGGCTTAGGTGTCCCACTTTACCTGAATCAACCCTAGGTCATGCTCCTCTCAAGTCCTCATGCACTAAGCTTATTCTCTACAATCTTCTTAAATCTTCAATACATAGTGACTAGTATATGATGTGATGGAATGACATTACTATGTCTATAGCCGTTGATGAGGAAGAAACATAACCCTTCTGTTCTTCTCGGTTTTGCCCCTCCCTCTTGGCATAACAATTCATTCATAGAATCAACTCAACGACTACAAACTGTAGTACCAAGGC
Source organism: Harmothoe impar (assembly GCA_947462335.1). Taxonomy (NCBI): domain Eukaryota; kingdom Metazoa; phylum Annelida; class Polychaeta; order Phyllodocida; family Polynoidae; genus Harmothoe; species Harmothoe impar. The sequence goes on from OX381705.1 coordinate 78,912,148, forward strand.
TGCTATAGGATAGATACTGTAGTACCTATATCTAGTAGCAAGACACATCAAACAGAGCATATATGATGAGAGGAAATATTTGCAATGTTTTTAGCTTGTAAATACATATGTGGCCATTATGTTACTACGGTGGACAATGTAAGCTGTGTGAAAAAAACATGTAGGCTACTGGGATATTATAGTCGTGCCTGCTGAGTGTTCCTGTTCAAGGAATGGGTGAGGGAATTGCGTCACTGCAGTATTTTTAGTTCTCACAGTACTTGGAGGTAGATAGGGGTCTTTGACATTACACAGGTCGCATGGCTGAGTGTGGTTTAAAACAGATGTGATCCCATTTTCATGATGGATGTGCCACTCTCCCGTCCTCCATTGCCAGTGGGGACTGCTCACACTGACTTGAAATCCTCACAGCTGTGCCTTACGACATGAATTGCTTGTGGTTTGTTTGTCTGTCAGGTTCTGTTGTGCTGTGGTTTGTTAGGTTATTGGTTCTAGTATCTTGTAAATGACTTCAATATCCGAAACCGTTAAGTAGGTTTTACAATTCTGCTCAGAACTAAATTTCTACTAAAAGACAATCTTTTAATCAGTAGGGTCATCAATTAATTCTAATTTTACATGAAACATTTGGTAAATATATTGCTGGAACTTGAATCTGATGGGAATACAATAAGAAGGCAAACCGACCTATATCATGCACTAGCATATGTTGCAATGTGTGGTAATACTGGTGCATATCTTAACAGGGAGTATTCTTTTTCTGTAACAGATTAGTGACATATCAAAGATGTGACTGGTCTGTTATTTTTCAAATTTCGAAAATTCGTACAGTGTTTTTATTGGTTTAATATATTTGTAGGGCCTACCAGACAGATTCCCCAAAAGATACCCGTCAGCTTCTCCTCCCTTGTGTGCCTGTTTGCATCTTTGTCTCTTTGATTTTTTTCACACCTCAGTTTCAGCTGACATCGGCTACTGACATCTCCTAATTACATCCCCCAAAAAACTGGATTTATTCCACACACAGATGCTGTTCACTCAGGCAGAATCACTGATGGCCTCCTGTCTAGGTCTGCCCACTCACCTCTCCTCACTTCCTCCCTAGTGTAGATAAGCCATCAGACGAGATAACAGGCACTTTTAGGGTTGGAGGGCCATCAGATATATATGTGTCTATCACTGCATCTGAGTTGGATGGCATTTGTAACATTGTAATAGATAGTGAGAAGGCCTTCTCCTTTCCTGCAGAAGTAAAGGTTATTATCACACCATGCCATTTCAGGAAAGCTGCCTCTTAACCTACCTGCTTCCATTCCACCCTGCTCTGTGACTGCTAAATGCTATGCAGGTTATTCTCACCCCGTGAGCTGAGGGATCCATTGAGGGATATACAAGATATTTGTGGAATAATGCCAGGAATATAGGGAATTGGTGGTCTGCCATGGGACATGCCCTTTGTGGGAGTAGTATGTCAAGATTAGAAAGCAGTCAATGTTTCATTCTAAGCCCCAATGCTATTGAACCTGCTCAGCCATGCCACTTACACAATTGTTATAAGGTTAAGTGGCATTGTCTACCTGTATCTGTTATCCTTATTATTATTATTGGATTTACAAATCCCCCTCGCCCACCTTATCTAGATGCTTTCCCTATACATCTCTATCCTACATTCCCTTCAATTTTCCCTCTCATACTTCTCCATCTTTCAGAAATATATTTTACAAAAAGGGTTGGTGTCTTTTGTGTCATACATCACGTGCAGAAGGTCTCAGTTCTGTGAATATCCCTATCAGTGTAGTAATACACCATGCATAGTACATAGATAGAACTCTAGTTAGATCTGGTAATTAGAATTATTGAAAATAGTTGCAATCATCATAGACACTTTATTGAAAGTCCAAAAGGTTTGTTTTTTCTGAGATCAAGTAACTAAAATTAATTTATGAAAATATTGGGGGATGCCATCTGGAATTAATAATTCAGTTGCCGGTGTAATATTAGAATTTGATGGTTTAATACAAATATTATATGCCGCAGTGTCCAGATAATGTGACAGTGTAGAACCTGAAGGGCTCAGATGTAATCCTATTTCGTCACTTCCTAACCTAGGTCTGTATGGCCCATGAGCAATGAAGGACTGTTTTCATATGTTGCTAAGTCTCCTCTCTTACTGTCATGCCTGATGTACTCTAATGAGAGCCTATATGGATTTAGTTTTTCTGTTTTATAATGGCTGTTTTTATTACCAATCCTTCTTAACTTATATAGTTAGAGGCTTTCTGGGTATGCAGCTTGTAACTACAGTTCTGTTGTGGCTGAGTGTCCCAGTACTTAATGATTTGCAGGTCTACATACCCCTGACAATTAAACTAGACAGAGATTTAGAAGCCAGGTTTTTGTAATTCGTATGTGAAAACCCCTCTACCCCTACTGCTAAGAATGTTATAAGAGCAGGGATTATGAATTTGAAATCCTGTTCTTAACCTGATGTTAACCCAGATCTGTATCAATCAATAATTTAGTTCAATCCTGATGCACTAACAGATTACCCACACCTACTGGCAACATATTCAGCACTGACTGAGGCCACCCTACTCACACACCCTCATTTATTCATGTTTCCTAAACGCTAATGATCAGATCAGCTGACTGCCTGCTTTAAACAGTCTGAACATAGTGGTTCACCAACCATGCACATGTCTACCATTGTTAACATATAGGGCGAGGTGGTACCATCTGGTGTACTCAGTGTTTATAGCAGCTTAATGGTTACCCTTTCTTTCTGCCAGGCTCCCACAAAATGTTCTGTTAGGGTATATGTAGTATTCCGCATTAGCGAGATACAGTGGCTCCACCTTTTGGACCACTGGTAACAATCATAACCCTTTGCTCTGCAAGGACCAGCTCAGCCAAATCTCGTGGCCGAGATTAGGGTACAAACAGGGCTCAGGTATTGTGAATAGGTTGTACCTGGACACTCCTTATGTCACCTGTGTCCAGTATAGTGTAGTGGTTAGCACTGTGGACTCATAATACTGGGAGCCCAAGTTCAAATCCCTACCAGGCCAAATAACACTATGTCCTTTAAATACATATTTCTAAATTTTCTTTAGTATTGTGAATAATGTATTCTGTTTCCAAAATTGCTATACTTATGAATTTGGTTACCAGGCATTGCCTGGAAGAGATTTGAACTCAGGTACTCTGCATCATGAGTCCACAGTGCTAACCACTACACTATACTGGACACAGGTGACATTAGGAGTGTCCAGGTACAACCTACTCACAATACCTGCGCCCTGTTTGTACCCTAATCTCGGCCACGAGATCTGGCTAAGCTGGTTTCTGTGAGTACTGGGAATAGACCTAGGACCAGTGGAAATGGCGCTGCCCACTGATCATCTCGCTAATGCCCTATAAAGTAGAGTGCTGGCAGCATTTTGTTTGTTGGCACATGCCTAACATTTTGCCCTACACTACCCTGCATGTATATCACAGATTTACTACCTTCGTGCATGACTGAATAGGAATATCCCTGCAGTTTGAGAGCATCACCCTCTGGACCACCTCTATGTGCAGATAGTAACTGTGACTTTGACTAAAACTAGCCCTAAGCTGATGATAGCTTTCAGCTGACACTCAGTATGAATAATACATTGTGGGGAGTCTACAGGATGGATGGTGACAGGGGCATGGTAACAGGGGTGTATGGAAGGACTGGTGGGGCCCAACGTTGCTGCACTAAGAAGGGAAACACCTGCTTTCTGCTGCTTCCTGAAGTCTGTACCACATCTAGCTGGACACAATGCATTGGCTACAAAAGCAGGGAGGCACTTGATATGGATAGAAAGATGTAGTTGCAGTTTATAGAGGGCAAGTAACAAATTAGTATGCCAGGAATGGAAGTGATAGATTGCGTGATTGTAGAGAGAGGAATTTGTCAACACAAGAATGTATACCACTCAAACCCAGTGGGCACAGAACATTGAATCAACATTGATAAATGGTTGTCAACATTGATTCAATGTTGATTCAACATTGATTCAACATAAACCAGGATTTTGTGCCCACTGGGAAGGGTATGTGGGAAGTCAGAATACTTTTCCCTCTGAGGGGGAGGCAGGTTGAAGAAAGGTAGATGTTACTAGGTCTAGAGGTCTAGGGGGAAGTGAGAAGGTTATTTCCTTGTATATAATATCTGAGCTGACCCCTGCAGCCTCCTATGCTCAGTTACTGCTATTTATTCTCCATCACAACCTGAAAGTACATCTAGTTAACTGTCATCCACCCCACTCACACCTGCTCACACTGCTTTCTATTCCCCTCTAGCTGGATGTCCACTGGACAGCGCCATATTGGACTGGTCCCAGTATGCACTCTCTCCTTTCCAGTCACTAGCTTCAGCAAATTATGTGGACCAGATCAGGGGGCTAAAGCTCTGCTTGGAGAGTGAAACTACTACATTCCCTGCATGCTAGGACACCTGCAATCTTTTACCTGTCCAATATAGGGTTGTGGTTAGGACAATGGACTCATGACTAGGAGTACCTAAGTTCAAATCCCCTCCAGGCTAGGTGTGGTTACCATTTTAACCCCATCGGTTGCAAAAGCTTGCACCAAAAGTTTTGGCAAAACGTTTTTGTAAAACATTTTATGAACCTTTGCAAAAGGGTTGGGTATAGTCTTTTGGTAACCACTTTTGGTAACCATCCATGTTACACTAAAAGCCACACCAAGGACCGAACCCGGGACCCTTAGATCGGGAGTTCCAGGCTCTCCTGGTTGAGCTATGGAGGCTGCTGGTAGATCAAGGTACAATAGGTAAACATAAACTTTGTTATTGATTATCCTCACTAATGATCAATGCTATTAGGGACCTTTAGCAACCACGTAAAAGCTCATTAGGGACCTTTAGCAACCATGTAAAAGCTCATTAGACGTATCCTATGTCTTCAGCACTGCTACGTCTGCGTTTAATGAGCTTTTACGTGGGTTGCTAAAGGTCCCTATTAAATGCAGATGTAGCAGTGCTGAAAGGATAGGATACGCCTGCGTTTAATGAGCTACGTCGGGTTTGCTAAAGGTCCCTAAATAATGGTGCACTGTGATAGGGACCTTGAACAACAAATGGGGTCGAACCCAGGCTAACAGTCTAGAGTAGACCATTCACAAATAAATCTTGTTTATTTTGGGTCTGCCCCTGATCTGTTAGGGAACATGCCTTTGAGTTTATTACCTTGGGTTCGACCCCATTGGTTGTTCAAAGTCCCTATTACAGTGTAGGCCTACCATTAGGGACCTTTAGCAACCATGTAAAAGCTCATTTAACGCAGACGTAGCAGTGCTGAAAGCATAGGATACTTCTGGGTTAGATAAGCTACGTCGGGTTTGCTAAAGGTCCCAATTATTTAGCATTGATCATTAATGCGGATAATCAATAACAAAGTTTACCTTTTGTATCTGGACCTACCAGCAGCCTCCATAGCTCAACCAGGAGAGCCTGGAACTCCCAATCTAAGGGTCCCGGGTTCGGTCCTTGGTGTGGCTTTAAGTGTAACATAGATGGTTACCAAAAGTGGTTACCAAAAGACTATACCCAAACCTTTTGCAAAGGTTCATAAAATGTTTTACAAAAACGTTTTGCCAAAACTTTTGGTGCAAGCTTTTGCAACCGATGGGGTTAAAATGGTAACCACACCTAGCCTGGAGGGGATTTGAACTTAGGTACTGCTAGTCATGAGTCCATTGTCCTAACCACAACCCTATATTGGACAGATAATAAAAGGTGTGTCCAGGTACAACCAATGCATAATACACATGTAGAGGCCTAGTGTAATCATTGCTCCACTCTCCCCCTGATGTTTGGCCCCCTGAGACCCACACTGCTAGTTCTAAGTGTCCCCAATTGTGGCAGCACTGGTATCCCGCTAGTGAGGAATAGATCCTCTTCACTTTAAAACTGCATAGTTGTAAGTATGGCAAACTACCAGCCTCCATCCGCATTTGCTACGATCCTCTCCCTACTCTTCACCTCCCCCCACCCTCGTCAATCTCTTCTTGGTTCATTTTTAATGCTTTCATAGTGTAGGATATTATCATGCATGTACCGAGGATAATCTTACAAAGTTGTAATGTTGGTTTAGTCTCCCTCAGGTCAGATGTGTGTATTTTATGTGAGAGTGTGCATCTATGACTGCTACATGTGCTTGCACGCCGGTGCTATGGCCCCACTGACTTATATCAAAGTTCAAAAGCTAATATTGACCCACTTGCAAAGTGAACCATACGCAAAGAACTAATCTGAGTAACCTATTCTGCTGTTAAAGTAGGTGCCATGACCACACTGACACATTTGATCTGTCCAGTAGACGTCGACATAAAAAAAGGGACAGACAAATAATGGTCAGTCTCTCTTGGACCGTTACCATTAATTTGCTCAATCTGGGCTCTCATTGAAGAAGAAGTTTACTGTCAGTGATCAAGCATCAGTGCAGGAGATGTTAACTGTAACTGGTTGCCCTCACATCTATCCTCTTTTGATATAGCATGTGTTAAGCTCTATACAGCACTGATTTTCTGGAACTATTTTATATACTGTCGCTTCATCTACATATGGCCTGGACAGAGAGACTTGAACTGCTTGGTTTCTATGTGACAGCCTGCCAGGTTTTACTTAGTAATGTTGACATATGATGGTTGGCCGTAAGACCCACATCCTGTCTACTACTGCAATGCTTATCATGGCATATGAGGTGTTGGGTAGTTTCCTTACATGGGACCATCACATTGATTGTATTTATAAGTGACTGCATGCATGTGGTAATGACCACAGGGACAGATCAATAATAATATGATATGGGGGTTTGTGCATGTGTTTAATGTGAGATGCCTCAGGGATGTCCTGTGCCAAACATAATCCCATGGCATCTAAACAAACTGATAACTTAAGTGTCACGACTCTAATTGCGCCATCCCTCACCTCCACCACTCACTACCATTAAAACATATTAATTGTCCTATACATATTTGTGGCCTGCAAGATAGATCTGCGGGTATCAAGCATGGAATGTTGGATCCCATTCTGCATCTCGGCATCCAGCCAGATGTACTCTATCTGGGATAAGTGATAGCAGGAACATTAGCACGCACAAGAACCTGGTGACAGTTGAGCCTTTTTCTGGCTCTGCATCTCACCCACTCATCCTATTCCTGGAGGTCTCCACACATTGTGGTGCAGGAATGACAGTACAGCCACTAGCTGTGAGCAGACCTGCTCCTGGCCAAATATTTACATCTCTTACTAAGTTGATAATGGTGCAGATAAGCACATCTAAAGTGAGGCCAAGTGAGAAGCTATGAAGTACATTAAACTTAGTTAGTAACTATCTGAATAACTACTGCCTGTGTTGAGTACATATCCGCCCTCTGCCTGCCTTTCACCTCCTAGCCCATTTCTGACCCTATCTTTTCCCCCTATCTTCCAGCTTCTCCTGCATTCATAACTTCCTATGTGTAACTCCAGATCCTTTAATTAACACATTGGTGTCTTCTGCCAAACCCCCTCCTAACATCTGTTAATTATGTCCTACAAAAAACATATCACCTCTGCAGACAGGAGCTGCTTGTCCAGCCAGAATCACTGATGACATCCTGTCTAGTTTTTTCCCACCTTCTACTCATCTCCCTGCACCTCCCACAACTTCCACCCCCCTCCCCTTGTGTATAAAAGCCAGGAGCAGTGATAACAATTACAGCCCATGAGACCACAGCCATACTTTCAGGCTAAGCATCAGCCACTTTATGATTAGGTAGCCGCCATATATCTGTGTCCTTACCAATGAGTTGGTCGGTATTTGTGACTGTGTGAAGAATCGGGGGCAGTCCATCAACTTCCCTCAGGAACATCTTTAGGCGAAAACTACCTTCTCCTTCTAAATGCTGATTCCACGGAACAAACAATGGTAAAGTAACCAACACTGCAGATGTAATCAAACATAGACTGCATATCTATTTTGAATTTAAATCCTCTGATATAACAACAGAGTGTCGCCACCTAAAAGCGACAAAGTATTGAAATATAGTGGCGCTAGTAGTAGTAGTAGTAGTAGTAGTGGAGGTAGTAGCGTTTTAAAGCCTCAACAGAGCAGGGGCACCTGTCTCTCTTCTTATGTGATACACTACATTGTTATCTGACACATGCTATGAACGAGATAAAAGGGACCATTGGCTCTACATTTCCCTCTCATGCAGAAAATCATAACTCAGGTATGAAGACTGGTTAAGGAAGGCTGCGTGGGAATTGATTGAATCTTGCTTACATTCTCTGCAGCAGTAGCCATTTAATAACGCACTTGAGTTCACTGCGTATAAAAACAAGGGTTGACTACTTCAAAGGAGGTAAGGTTCTGCTCAATGGGGCTTTTGTTATGTTTTATGGCTTTTGTGAAGAGATGTGGGAGTAGGAGCAGCTTTAAAGGAAATTACACATCAACCAGCATGTGTCTAAAGGATTTGAGCAAATTATAGGACTACGATGAACGTCTGACACCTCAAGTACTTAGGAAGACATTGGGTGCAAATGCTATATGGAGCCGGAGAGATAGGATAGAGGGGTACAGTGTGTTTACAAGATGGGCAAAGGCTAGAGTGGGGGACACGGCAGTAAAGTACTTGTGAGTGAGTCGATTGCATTGTTCTTGTCGCAAAAGCACTTACATTTATTTACTTCATGTATTAGACATTTGATGGAAATACCATGTAGAGAACAAATGAATACACAATCGATGTAATGATAATATCGAAAGCAGAAGGAGGATATGATAACAGGTTAAAGATGCGAAATTGGGGCTGTTGAGGTGAATTATTTTCATTCATCGGTCTTCTAGTGTCTCTAAAAGAGAGCAGTGGTACTGTATTTGGCATTCTACTGTTACTGCTGTGCACCTTTCGTTCTTGCTTCACGTTTCCTGTTTTTCCTTTTTCAACAGGTCGGGTACCATTGTAGCTCTGTGGCGGCATGGTGGCGGGCAGCTGCTCTCCTTGACTATGGGGAACCGCATGTAGACACAGGCCAGTTAGATTACGAAAAGGATGCGTATGTATATAGGGAGAACTGTTGATAAATACATATCATTAAGTCCATGTTCACATAAAACATTCATTGACAATAGAAGAGCCCTCATGTAGCAGTGTCAACAGAAAAGGACTGGCAGGCGTTCCGTAAACTCAGGGCTATCAGTTCCATATCTATACGCTCTCTGCTACTCTGCTGGTCACTCCCATCAAGCCATGTGCAGGTGCTAATTCCAAGTAGCTCAAGTTTGGCTCCATGCATACATCAATTCCATATTTATTCAGCTAAGGAAGCATATTTTATAAGAGAGCCGTAAAGATCTTGTAGAATATAATGTGTATCATGGTTAAATGTATGTAGTAGTTATACTACACCCAGAGCCCTTTACTCAGGATAATGGCAACAGTCAAGGCTGATCACAAGTCGCAGACGAGAGTAGTATAGTATGTATCGGAACGGGACTATAGTTAAGTACTGTTTATTACTCAATCGACATGCAGCCAATCAGAGGCCTCCATTTGGTCACGTGACCGGAAGTGACCTACTTAGGGGATTAGTGGTGCATTCTGGGTAACCCTGCAGCCAATCAGAGGCCGCCATTTGGTCACGTGACCGGAAGTGACCTACTTAGGGGATTAGTGGTGCATTCTGGGTAACCTACTGACCTACTTAGGGGACCGGAAGTGACGTCATATGACCTAATTTAGGATCACATGACCGGAAGTGACCTGATGAGTCACGTGAGCGGAAGTGACGTCACATGACCTAATGGCCGACCGGAAGTCAGTGACCTCATTGAGGATCACGTGACCGGAAGTGACTTGATTGATCACGTGAGCGGAAGAAGAAGTTTTTTGTTTAGGAAGTGAGGGTCTTTAGGATCACGTGACTGGAAGCGACGTCGTCACATGAGTGACGCTTTAAGAGACTGCGCGACTTAGTAGTAAAAGAAGACGTATGAAAATAAAAACACAACAATATTTTATTTTATTTTTTTTATTTCTTTTTTTTTCAATCTTGATAAACACTCTATTTTTGAAAAGATGCACACGCTTATTTTTTTTTTTTTCATATCTCTAAAGGACTCGTCACACCGTCAGAATGCACGCGACGCTTATAATACAAGTAGCGCACGCCGTCTTTCTCTATGGTGTAGGTGACCATTTTGTTTCGCACCACTTTGAAGTTTCTATTTACAGCAATGAGAGTTTTTCGTTGGCGAAGAACATCCAAGAAGTCGTCTGGTTCCTGAGGGTTTTGTTTCTTCTGTACGCCTTTTGCACTCCATTTTTTGGATTTTCTTTCACCGGTGTCGCTGACTCGATCGTAGCAAATGTAAGTCTTAGGGTTGAGACTTAGGATCCCGTCACCTTCCCACTCCGCTTTCATAAGCCCCGAAGTTCTCAGATCGTGAAGGTACCGTCTCTCACAACATCCGCCGGGCGGCGGACACCATTCTCGCACTCTTTCCGTTTTTGTCTTCACGAAAAGCTCTAAGTGATCGTCGCACACCGCTGTCGGAAGCCACTTTCGTTTCTCTCTGAAGTACGTCTCTCTCAGGCGAGGTTTGACTAGGTCATCCAACGTGTCACCGCTGAGAGCCATGTAAAGACTGTCGGTGTCCATTTGACAAAGGGCATAATCGCGCCGATCGACGAATCTATCCAAGAAGTCGTATGTGAACTCTAACATTTTCAACTTCGCGTACTGGTATACCATGAACCCTATTTGAATAGGGAGGTTGTTGTTGACTGTTTTCGGTTGTAGTTCGACTTCAAACAGATCGGAACTCAACTCGGACGCCTTTTTGAAGCGCCACGAATTGGCCAATAGTTCGAACTTCCGACTGTCAGTGTATCTCACCGCCGTGTGTTTTTCTTTGTTGCAGATTGTTTTACCGTACGTAGCGTTTCCCATTAACTTGTAACAGTCTGACAGAATTTTCTCGTTCTCGTTCACGTCGCCACGTCTTCGCGCCGCCGTTACTTCGTCCGCGAAACCGGCAAAGGAGCGTTTAGGTAGGTATTCTACCACCAGCTGCACTTTGGTGACTATCAAACCGTGCTCTAAATACCACTTGAGAAGCGGCGTTCCCAAGAGAATATTTTTTCCGTGGTAACTCCCTATCAGACATCTCTGAGGCGTGTTCAACAGCTTTTCTTCCTGCGCAAAGTCTGACATGTGAGGTCCTATGTCCGATTTTGAAACGGTCGCGTTCTTGAAAACGGGGGTCATTTCTTCGAAGTAGTCTCGTAGGTGAGGCGGCGTAGTGATGTCCACTTGAACTAAACCGAACATTTTCTCCTCTTTCACAGCGGAAAGGATGTCGCTCTCGCTCATCGCGTTTCGAGACACTTTCAAAGCGTCAACCTTCCAGCGTTGTTGGGAGGCCTTGACCCGCTCATCTCGACGCTTCATCTCTCGCCATTCGCACTCCCACACGACGACCAGCTTGTGACCTAGCGCTTTCAAGTAAGCGCTTACTCTGGTTGTTCTGTCACGTCTCTCCCCTCTCAGTGAAGCGCACTGATATCGGTGCGACGGTATGCACTCGTGAGCGTGGAACCAACACCCGTGAAACTGGAAAACCGTATTAGAGGCCGCGTGAAACCCGTCCACGCGAATTCTCCGACAGCCTACAACCATCTCGCCGCCGTTCAAAGCGTGGCGCAGTTTCACGTCGCGGTCGTGCTCTACGAAGCGTAACCACTCCAAAGCGCTGTGAGAGTTTCTTTGCCTAATTTCGGGCTTGAACTCGGTCTCGGGCCGTCTCACCGCGTAATAGCCCGTGCAGTGCGCTTCGCTCATGCAGCGCAAGTACAGAGAGTTAGCGTCTAGTCCTAGGATGTGTTGGCACGGTCTCGCTTCTTCGCCGTACTTGTGCTCCCTTATCCGCATGGTGCCCTTCTCGTGAAATCTATGGAAGATGATGGAAGGACCGCCGACTAGATTTTCTTTGATCAGAGCGTGGAGGACGGCGTCGAACTGGGGGAACGTTGTGAACGCGTCTTCTAGGTTTTGGAAGAGGAACCGTAAAGTCAAACCGGCGAGAGAAACTCCGTCTTTCAACATGTCAATGCCGCGATCTTGGAAAAATTTAGCGTGATTTTTCAGAGCTTCTATGAAAGGTTTGACGTCTTTGTTGTTGTAGTGGATCAAGTAGTCTTCCATAGTTTGCATCTTCTCGTCGGACCAAACTTTCTGACATGCGGCGTAGTCGGATTCGGACATTTTGACGCCCGTCAGCTCGCTGTCGAAAGCCGATCTCGGTGGCAGCGTTCTGTTTGCCAGTTTCCTGGTAGACGTCATCCATTCGTAAGGAAAGTGACCTTTCTCTTCGTTCCTGGTGAAAGCTCGCAAATAGGTCGCGTAGTTGTAACCGGGTGCCAAATAGTTGACTACGTCCAAGAAAACCGTGTGCTGTGTGTAAACCGCCAAGTATTGATTGCTTCTCTTTATGACGCTGAATTCTTGGTTTCTTCGGTCTCCGGAGGCGAAGAACGAGTGAAGGCGTATTTTGATCAGGTTCAAGTCGTAACGCCCCGAGTTGAAGCCCACGACTGGAGCTTGACGGATGTATCTCAGAAGACGCTTCTTCAGTTGAACTAACGGGTGTCTGGTCTGAGCCGCAGCGAAGCCGCCTGGAGAAGGGGTGAACGTCGCCTCCTCCAGCAGGAGAGCTTCACCTATCGCCGCATCTAACTTCGCTAAGGTCGGTCGGTAAAGTTCTAGCACAGCTTCCCCGATGACTTTGGCGTTCTCGTTTATGTGATTTAAAACTCGGTCCAACAAGGGGTCGGAATCTGCGTCGGATTCTCTGACGAAGCACACGGGCCCCTCCCACCCCGGAAAGTCGGATGCGACGCTAGCCGACAAAGGGACGTGATCCCACAGCAGGGACACGTGTTCCGTCGACGGTTCTTTGCACGGTCTGAAGAAAGCCTCGAAATCGAAGGCGATCTTGTAAGGGTAGATTCCGGAATGTCCGTCGGGGGGAAAAATGGAGAAGTCTGCTAGCGCTTCGAAAATCGTTCTCGAATTTTGGTAGATGCCACCTACGTAGCGCAACTTGACTTGTCGGCAAGAGGAAAGCTGGTTCCTGTGTCTCTTCAGCAAGAACTCGGTGGTGAACGCCGCCTTACACTTGCAACATTCGTATATGCCCGCGTACGCGTTGAAGTCCGTGTCGAGAGAGACGTGCAAACCGCCTTTCGCCGTCAGGTGTAGGTTGACTTTACCTCGGGCGGCCAGAGTTCTGGAAGGCGGTCTGATCAGAGTAACGCGTCTCCTCAACTTCCGCCCCGGCACTTGACGCGACGCGGTGTAAACCGCTATCTGTACGTCAAACAAGTTCTCTAACGCGGGTAAGTCGCGGATGTTCAGACCCGGAAAGGATTCAGGTGTGGCAGCGGGACAGAACTGACGTAACAAATCTGAAGCGCGCTTGCTGGTGTTGTATAAGTGAAAGGAAATGCAGCGGAAGATGCAGAGGTTGTCCTTGTTGGGAAAATCTAACACGCCGCTTCTCTTTCCAACTCGACCGGCCTGAGTGATCCTACCGCCTATGGGGAATTCCCCCGGTCCCATGTAAACGCAAATGTTCAAATTGGTAGGAAAAAGAACGTGCCACTTGGTGTCAGCGTCGCAAAGTTTCCGTACTTCCTCGCAAGCGACGGTGTTTTCCATCTTTGAGAGGACCTCTTCCAAAGTTTCTGAATTAGTTATAGTAGGGAGCGGTTGTATGAGAGTTGCGTTGTTCTGGGAGGCGTGAAAGTAGCGCAGTTTGCTCTTGTCTTCTCTGTGTTGTAAGAGTAAGCCTACCGAGAAACCCACTTTGTATCTGAATCTTTGTGTCAAGTGAATGCGACGCATAGTATCTACAGCGTCACTCAACTCGCCGGTTGGTAGCCTGAAGTTTGTTACACTCACGCGAGTCCCGTGCATCCTGACGCCCGTTTGTATCGCAGGCCAATTCGCCGTGAACGTTTCCTCCCCGTTCGGTACAGCACATATGCGCGGAGGGACGGTCACCCCGTCCAGAGATTCGCGTCGACAGGCGATCTTTCGGCAATCGCCTTCGCCGCATAGAGGGCAAAACTTAGGTACTACTCTACAATTTTCTACGTGTCTCTCGTGGTTGTACGGTCTTTTAAACATTTTGAAACACTTTTCGCATACGTACTGTGTCATGTTTTTTTTCACTCAGTTACCAACTACTTAGCCGTCTAACTATCTATCTATCTATCAATCTATCTGTCTATCTATCTATCTATTTATCTTTCTGTCTGCTGTCTGTGTATCCGTCTGTCTGTCTCATACAGCGTACGTCAAACGCTGTGTGTGTGTGTGTGCGCGCGTGAGCGTTGAGCGTCTCTCATTCCGAATCTATGCCGAGATATTTCAGAATGATCTCTGTTTTGTCATCCAACTCTTTGAGCGCTCTGGCGGACAGCGTCACTCCCTGCTGTGTGGGTTTTTTGTCAGGACCTTCGTACTTGCGCACGTGGACGAGGTTCTTACCGCTGTAGTAGCTCACAGCTGCGTACACTTCGCCCTCCTCATCCAGCACTGCGAACCAGGGGGTGTGATTAGGTTTTCCTTGCGCGGCCGCTGTGTCGCGTATGCGCACCACTGCGCGGATATCGGCGATGTGTGCTATTAGCTCGCGCAGCGCGTCGGCCGTGAAGTGCACTCGCTTGCTTCTGGTCAGAGACGCCTCTTTCACCTGGCCGTCTTTTGTGTAGCGCGGCCTCCTAGACAGTCTAGCCACGTCCTCCCAGATCTCCAGCGTCAAAGCTCCGTCTAAGCAGAACTCTAACCCGAGAAGACGGGAGAAGGTTTTCTCTGCTTCTTCTCGTCCATCTCGTTCTTTTTCTTGTATTTTTCTCTTCTTACTAGGCCTTGTTGTTCTGGAACTCACCTTAGAACGTTTCACACCCGCAGGATGAGTAACACCATCAGCGTGAGCTGAATCAGCAGCAGAACCGATAGCAGGAGCAGCGTCAGCGCTGGTGGTATCCGAGGCCTCGTTGTTGGAACAGCGCAGCCACACGCCGTCGGTGCTGAGTGTAGCGGTAGAAGATGAAGCGCCGCCGCCCTCGTAAGGTGGCGGTGAGGGCAGTCGCCACGGACCGGACGGGACGCTACTAGTGGAGGAAGTGAGGTCGAAAGGTCGAAGAGGGAAGCCGAAAAACGTACCGCCCACCCCTTTCCCTTCGGGTTGTTCGTACGCCTCGTCGTCAGCGTCGTTCTCTGTCTCACCCTGTTGCTGCTGCTCCTCCTCCTCCTCCTCTTCTTCTCGGTTTAGGGGCTGAGTGTCCGAATAGCTGTCACTCTCAGCGCGAGCGGCGTCGAGGGCGTCGGTCGATGTAGTGGTGGAGGAGAGGGGCTGTGCAACGTGCGGCAGGTCATCAAAGTCATCAACAGTAGTGGGGAGGTAAAAACCCGGTTGCCAGTACTGCGCTGTGCCAGGAGCGTTGTCGTCAGTAGTAGTAGCGGTAGCAGCAGGTGCAGCAGAAGCAGCAGCAGCAGCAGCAGCAGCAGCAGCAGCAGCAGCAGACGCAACAGTAGCAGGCGCAGCAGCCTCAGCAGGCGCAGCAGTAGCAGGCGCAGCGGTAGCAGGTGCAGCAGCAGCAGCAGCCGCAGCAGGCGGGGCGGCAGTAGCAGCGGCAGCGCGCTTAGCAGCAACGTGTACCGTCGCGAGTGTAACAACGTCGCTAGCACGACGACTACTACCAGTAGTACTACTACTACTACTACTACTACTACTAGTACTACTACTGCTACTACTACTGCTACTACTACTACTACTACTGCCGCGAGCGCTCGCTACAGCGGGAGGGTGATAAGACCAAGCGGCTGCGGCGGTAGTCTCATTTTCAGTAGCAAGAGGAGGCACTGACGCTAAACGAGCGCTGTTCCGCGTAGTCTTCTTGTTCTTGGACGGCGCTAGGTGTTGTCTTTTGCTCATGGTGGTGACTGTAGAGAGCAGCAAAAGAATGAGTGAGTGAATGGAGGTTTCCAGACCCCTTATATACGCCTTCTCGCTTCTAGAGCTAAGCTACTTACTGACCCTGTTCAGCTGCCGCCGGCTGGCCGGCGGCCATTCACAAAGAGAAACAAAAGACATAAGGCATGACGTTTTCAGCTGGATCCCTTTCCCCCCTTTTGAGAGATCGACTGTCATGAGCTAAGCCACTTACCACCCTGTTCAGCAATTCAACGCGCATTAGCTGTATAAAGGATTAAGCGGTTGCTGCCGTCGACTGACCGGCGGCCATTCACAAAGACATAAGGTATGACGTTTTCAGCTGGATCCCTTTCCCCTCTTTTTTTTTGAGGGATCCACTGTCATGAGCTAAGCCACTTACAACCCTGTTCAGCCATTCAGCGCGCGTTAGCTGTATAAAGGATTAACGGTGATGAGCTTAGAGTGTGTATACAAAAAAAAACTACAGGAGGCGTGTGGCGTGAAGCAGGACCCCCCTAAGACGAACGTGTCTGTCTGTGAGTAGAGGCGTGTGCATGTGGTGAGCGACTTAAGTGTAAGACAAAAAAAAAATCACCACCTCCTGCCGTGGTGAGTAGACCGGGCCGGCCAGGCGGCGGCCGGCTAGTTCAATAGGGAGGGGTGACAGCTGACTAAGGCTGTGCATGAAAAAAATCCGATTTTCACCTGACCTCTGACGTTTGCTACAATGAATGTCAGAGGGAGGGAGACGTCCTCAGGTAGGGGGTAGGAGGTAAGGCTATGGATGAGGAAGAAACACCGTTTTCAGCTGGTCTCCACGGATAGCGATGACACACCCCTCGTCATCTAAGCTCTTAAGGAGCGGAGCGGTTGAAAAAGCGTCATGCGGACAGGTCGCTACACAGCTGGAGTGCTGTTGGAAATGGGATTAAACTCCCTCTGTATAAAAAGCTCTGATTTCTGTTGGAAAAAAACCATATCGCCTCTGACCACAGTAACGTCTACTACCACCACCGCCGCCACCACCACCGCCGCCGCCGCCGCCGCCACCGCCGCCGCCGCCGCCGCCAAGACGAGACGAGATGGCTCAAGCTATTCCACTTTCAAGCTCGCCTTCACCGCCTTGTCCACCTGAAAAAAAGTTAATGCGGCTTGACGACGTGAGACGCGCGAGGCAGACCGATGGGGAGAACAGAGAGGTAGGACAGCGGCGGTTAGCCTTTAGCGACGCCTTGCTTCGTCAACTAGGTAAAGAGTTGAGCGGCTGTTGGAGAGAGTTGGGCAGTAGCTTAAAAGTTACCGCCGCCCGTATGGATGCTCTAGTAGAGCGCAGTGTCAAGACACTGGAGGAGCTGTGTACGGCGATGTTCCGAGTCTGGTGGGGTGAAACCCCGCATCGTCATAGATGGGGAGAGCTCGGTCGCGTCTTCACCCGCATTAGACGCGTGGAACTGTTGGCTCAGTGGATGTCACTTCACCACAGACAGGGGTTGGATTTCGAAAACCCCGACTCGCGCGCGATGCATAAGCACTTGGGCACCCTCGGCAGACGTCTAGGTAGCAGGTGGAAAGAGGTGGGGGACCATTTAAAATTGTCGCCTGAGAGGTTAGATAAGATCGCTGAAGAATGCGAATACGGAGGAAGTCCCGCTGAGTGGGCCTTCCGAGTGTTGAAAATGTGGCAAGATGAAGCTGACGGTGCCGGCGGTACACCTTTTGAACTCCTTCGAGTGTTGACTGAGGACATGGGAAAGTTTGACCTCGGCATCGCGATATTACTTGACTTTATCAAGCAAGAAACAACGAGAACGACGGACATGTGAATTGTTGTGTTTTATTTTCATACGTCTTCTTTATTAGTAAGTAAAAAAAAAAATATCATAACAATTAAGACGCGCGCCCTCTTAAAGTGTCACTTCCTCCAGTCGCAGCTGATCGCCTCATCGAAGCACGTGATAAACAAAAAAAAACGAAGAGACACGCTTCTTCCTCTCGAGAGGAAGAAGCGTGTCTCTCGATTGAAATCTTTTTCTTTTCTTTTTTTCTTAAAAGAGACAAACGCCCCTTAGAGTGCCCCCCCACCCCCCTAGAGTGCCCCCCTCCCCCCTCCCCCCCCTCCCCCCCCCACCACTCGCCCCATGCATCCTAAAAGCGCCCCCCTCCCCATGCATCTTAAAGGGGCCTCCCTCCCCTTCCCTCCCCTCCCCTCCCCTCCCCCCCCTTTATACACTCTAAAGAACGCTTCTACCTAGTTCAATAAGTCACTTCCAGTCGCTCGTAAAACAATAAAAAATGAAAAAAAAAAAAAAAACTTATATCGTAGTGTTTTTTATTAGTTTACCGAAAAAAATAAGAGACTCGCCTCCTTCTCCTCCTCCTCCTCCTCCTCCTCCTCCTCCTCCTCCTCCTCCAAAAAAAAAAAAAAAGATATCACATTTTAAAGCGCGTGACCCCTTAAAGACGCTCATCTCTTCATTAAGTCGCGTGACGTCACTTCTTCTTCTTCTTCCGGTCACGTGATCAATCAGGTCACTTCCGGTTGGCCATTAGGTCATGTGACGTCACTTCCGGTCACGTGACTCATCAGGTCACTTCCGGTCACGTGATCCTAAAGTAGGTCACTTCCGGTCCCCTAAGTAGGTCATATGACGTCACTTCCGGTCCATAAGTAGGTCATATGACCTCACTTCCGGTCACGTGACCAAATGGCGGCCTCTGATTGGCTAACTAGGTCACGTGACCTCACCACTAATCCCCTAAGTAGGTCACTTCCGGTCACGTGACCAAATGGAGGCCTCTGATTGGCTGCAGGTCGATTGAGTAATAAACAGTACTTAACTATAGTCCCGTTCCGATACATACTATACTACTGACGAGTGTACTCAGCCGAGACTATTAAGCCATTATCCCAAGTAAAGGGCTCTGGGTGTTGTATAATTAACTTATGCCACACCAGCCTTGAGTGCTTTTCTCACCTTTTGTATGTATTATACAAGCAGGTAGTTTCTTTTGTCTTTCCACACAAGTGTGGTATAAATGTTTGTATTATCCTTCCTTTTCTACCTAGTCTAGAAGTGGACTGAGTTTCAGTTCAGTGATACTGTGCCAAGTCACCTAGCTGACAACTGTGTAGAATTAACAACATGATTAAATGCTTCTCCCAATACAGCAGTTAATGGTACTAAATGTCTCATATCATATACCAAAATTGGAATAAGAATAAACTCATAAAACAATGTATGTCCCTGTCTGCATGATGTAGAAAGAGGCTTCTACTGTTCATTTCCTGGATCTAACCGATCTCGGAACATTGATGCAAGCTGGTTATTGATCCTCCTTTGCTGCTCCTCTACCTGCATCATTATCTCCCACTTATTTGGTCAACCTCAAGGATGGGTAAAGAAGGATTTCCTACACAAGATGAGACAAAATCCACACCAACTCAGATGCCATCTCATTTGCTAATTATATATCAGTTTTGCTTGCAAATCTAATAACTGGTGTTTTCAAATAAAGTATCCCCTCAGGTAGGTACCTGTGTATTGTCTAATAGATTGATTGTTTGGATAATAGGAATATTGAAGCTTCAACACATGTCCTCTAATTCCAAGCCTCCAGAGCCATAGTTTATAGTAGAAATGATTGGAGTGAAGCATGTTTCCAATGTGAGATTTCACACCTACAGCTGTTCTCAGGTTGTAGTGATTTTAGCTGTCAGATGGCCTTACTGAGGCTACAAATCACTATGACAAGTGAATACACTACAACGTGTAATAAAATACGTGGCCGAAACCTGATTATATTTTGCCGGGTTCATCATCTTAATTTCTCATGTGAGCCATGAACTCTAAATGCTGGCATTTTCTTGGCCAAGGGTTGCAAATCATTTCCAAGAAACTGTTTATTTACTTACCACCAGGTGGCACTAATGTCCGGAGATGTAATAACTGTAGTGATATACGTGAACCCTTTTCCTGAGCAGTTCTGCTAATCCTCTTCTCGCCCCATGCTCCCCTTTGATTCTCCCATCAACTTAATGGATGTGGTCCTAAAGCTATTACTTCTGTGATCCTGCTGTTTTACAGTAGTGTCACACAGACAGTAATTGCCCATCTCAATGCAAAGATTCTCCCTGATTATTATTCATAATTCAAGGAGGACATATTTCACTGCAGTCATATGGGGTAGAATCTGATGTCTCTGACAGTCTGTCTATGAAAAGTATTGGAATTTGTGCAAGCTGGGTCTGCAAGCATGTCTACATATTGTACCTCACAGATATCTTCCTAACTTTCATGGTGCTGATGTCTAGCCATGTGTGTCCTGCCTTTATTCTTTATGCATGTATCAGTCTCTGTTTATATTTCTCCTATTCTATATCTACAGTTACAGTTGAAATGACAGAACAATCATAGCTCCATCTTTCTTCATTTCCATTATATACATTAATTCATTATCTCATTCTTGTAAGTTGTTTATCAAGTTCTCATTAAGTAAAATGTGGATACTTCATGACAATGTTCGGTCTGTGTATGAAAAACGACTCCTGGAGACGATTTATGCAATAAACATAATAATAGTAATATCTGTGTATATCTAGTTCCATAAAACTTCAGCCGGTATGACTATACAATAATGTAGTTACCACATTGCTAACATTGTCCATTATAATTATGTTTATATGCAACTGAGGAACTGTTTCAAGTATTATCAAACTATGTACTGCTTTTTCTATGGAATATGATGCGCCATTGATTTCATTATCACGCGACACAGTGCTAACATTGTTTATATGTAACTGAAGAGCTGTATCAAGTATGAACAAACTATGTAATGCTTAGAGACTATTTTCATGATAAGATATAAAAATCATCTCATTTCATCTCATTAATAAGCCCAGTGTGAGGTACCCATCATATGGACAATGAACTGAAAAGACTTTGGTACCTGTACCTATAAATTGATCTATGCCATTCTGGGCAGTATGTACGTACCTCTCAACCCACCTGGTGATTCTTAGCCTTAAGATAATGTTTGTACCAGGTTACCAAATAAAATCAATCAATTAATAGTTTTCATAGAATTATCTCAAGAATACTGATACTAAGTACCATCAATTATTAGTACTTTCCTCTCCCCCCCCCTCCCCTCTCTCTCTCTCTCTCTCTCTCTCTCTCTCTCTCTCTCTCTCTCTCTCTCTCTCTCTCTCTCTCTCTCTCTCTCTCTCTCTCTCTCTCTCTCTCTCTCTCTCTCTCTCTCTCTCTCTCGCGATCGCGCGCTCTCTCTCTCTGATTGTGATTGAGTGGTAAGATGGAGAAAAACTTTGCACCAGATACATTTCCCAGATGAATTACCTCAAAACACTTCTTCTTCCTCACTATACAAAAAATGGAGAAATTAATTCCTCTTATAAAAAACCGGGAACATGCCCTCGAATGATGATTTTATTAGTTGCCTTCCTGGTGCTTTTTCATGGTTGCCCTTTTCTTTGTGTGAGGTTACTCGCTTAAAAGCATCTTTACTTTCTTCTATGCTGTTTGACTGCTGCCATCCAGAGGCAAAGGACGTTTTTGCACAAGTAACCTCAGACATAAGAGCTGTTAATAAACAGACAAGTATATCTATGATTCATAGAGATGTGGGGAACTACAATAAGAAACAAATTTACTATTTGATATCTCGATTCGAGAATGAACCAATTCTATAACATATTTCATTCACTTAGGTCCATTTAGAAAGCAATTTTCACTCCTTCATCTGAGAAGGATAAACCTGCAGTCCTCTAGAACTAGAGCTATGGGAGAGGTTTATTCAATATGAGTGACGTGTACTATGAAAAGGTACCTTGAGCAGTGCACCTTGCACTAATGGCCTTTTTTGCAGATCGTGTCATATGAAGTTGTTTTTACCTTGACACCTGTCTACCAGGATTCAGTTGGGCCTCAGCACATGTGCTAGACAGCTATGGCAAGCCATTTGGGTTGAAATAGACTGGATTCATTCCGAAATAAACTGGGTCTGTTTCAAATACACCCATTTTATTCAAATACACCCAGTTTATTTAATCTAAACCACTTATATTTCGAAATAAACCGGGTATATATAAATACACCCAGTTCATTTGAAATAAACTCAGTTTATTTCTAAATAAGAACCTAGTTTATTTGAAATCAACAACATAAAATAGTTAAAACACATGGTATACCTTAGCACAGAATACCTCCCGGGAATAGGAGGCTGTGAAATGGCCCCTGTATTCAAAACTAATTAGGAATAGAATCCAATTACATGACTTGCCAACAGAAACTATGTTTGCTGAATACAGTCATGTGTGCAAACTGATGTTGAAAATATGACTGCTGGTCTGATGATGTGTCATTACCGCAAACCTTGTCCCAGTCTGTGCAGCCAGCTCTATGATCAACACCAACCCTACATGGGTCGGATCAAAAAATGATGCAGATCTGGGGGTACACATGGGCAAAACACAAAATTCAAAATTTCACTAAACAACTTTATTTTCTTGAAAGGGTAACATCTTGGCTCCCTGAAACCACTGTCGAACTCTGTTTCGCCCAAGAATGCAGTTTCTATTCACTGTCCACCACATGCTACCATAATCTTGAGGCGTCTGTGACATTAATGAACAGTGCTATGCAACAATCTCTTTTAAAGTGACCCAGGAACTCCAAATTTTGTCTCCTATTTGGCTGATCATGTACCATTATTACTGGGAAATTTCCAAGCTGTAAGTCGCAAATTAAAAAAATTGTGGTACTTTAAATTATGTGGAAATAAGAAAAATCCAAAGCAGTTTGTAACACTTTACCAACTTTAGCCTAGTTTCCTCAAACTTGCTTGGTTTACCATCAAAATAGCTGTGTAATATCTTTAATATGTCTAGTTTCCAAAATGTTGATCATTAGATAATGGTATTGGACCATCTGGCCACACCAGTCATTGCAATAACATCAACATGAAATCAGTTTACCTGTCTCTCCCTTCTGCGTGCCTGAGGCTTTATTATTGGTCTTGTATTTCTTCTCATACCCAGGGGGCCAAGAAGGGGGTGGGGTGTTGGCTCTGCTGTGTTAGGTTGGTGTATTCTTTCAATAACTAGGACCTACACTGAGTTGATTCTATGTGGACAACCTTTCTGGAAATCCACACAGGCCATACGGTGGCCATTTTGAATTTCCGGGAGGGTGAAAATATGATAAATCTCTATTATTAACAAGTTTCTCCTTACATTTGATTATTTGGATTTAAAGAATTTGTAACAGACAGTGGTCCGTATGTGACATGTAATTGAGTAAAAAAGCTTTGGACTGTTCAAAACATTGCTTCAGGTTGTCTCGTGAGGGTATAATATAATATAATGTCTTTATCAGTTTTTATTCGGTACATTATTTGCTGATTTTGGTTTTGGTATTAGTCAGGAGTGGCCTTGTTCATACGGCTGTATCCATATCATGTAGTTATCCATAGCATGTGTTATTGCATAGTTATTTACATACTGCTAGTTTTCTTTGTAATATTGTACCCATTGAACACTGTATCATGTGTCAGCTTAACCTTTTGATCTCATGTAAGCCAATATCGGCAATTAATATTTGGCATGCTTATTGCTTGCAAAACTTTCCTTATTTTCTACTGTTGCCATGTGTACTTGGTATTGGTGATATGACTGTAATCCCTCACTGTCATTCACTAAAGAGCTTGCAAATAGTAACTTGGCAACCTGAACCTGATGTCGGACACCTTTATGATCTAAATGCGTCTACACAAATAGACTGTGCCAGTGGCTCAGCGAGACCAAGTTGACTTGTGCAGCCAATAAGGATCACTAGTCTGATGAAAAGTTCTGGACATGACTTGTTTTAGCACAACTAATGACTTTTAATCTATTGCTTAAAGGTAAACCGAGGTCAATATCCTCTTTTTTGTAATTAGGTCTGTTATAACCATTTCTATATAATGATATGCAGTCAACAAAATTAGAAATGTAATGAACAAAATCAACTTATTTGACAATTCTAAATAATCCTTATAGCAGGATTTTGACGTAGGTCAGGACCAGCCCCGGGGGACCAGCCCTCTTGGTATTACTATACATGCACTGTAAAAAGTTGTTGTTCATGAACAGCAAAATTTGCTGTAAATGTACAGTACATTAGCTGTAAATAATAATACAGCAAATTCTACTGTACATGTACATAGACAAAGGTTCACGAGTTTAGGCCTTTAGGCCTGGTTATTGCACGAGCAGACCTGTAGGCCGTATTGCACGAGGCCGTAGGCCGAGTGCAATGCGGCCTACAGGTCTGCAAGTGCAATAACCAGGCCTACAGGCGTAAACGAGTGTTCCTTTGTATTTATTTTTTATGTTTTTTTATTCAAATTATTGAAATTCTGACGGGGGAGCCTAAAATTGCCTTTATCTACGTCTTATAAATGTAAACAAACCGTCTTTGATGACGTCATCGATGACGTCACAGGGTCGTGCAATACGGACATGGGTTATTTAACAGGGGGGGTGTAATACGACCTTCGTTGGTTAAGTCAATGGCACTGCAGTATTCCATAAAAAATAAAATTCTGTTACTGTAGATGCAGGTTACGGTATTGACTTGTAGATCTACAGTACTTTTCCCTGTAATTATGTACATGAGAGGTGTTGGGATCGATCCTAGGTCTAGCCACCTCTCATCAGGGATCTTTAGCAACAAGGCTGTAGCTCATTTAATACAGACAAGGCAGAGGTAGCTTATATCCCAATATGACCATTTGTAACACCGGCTCTGTGGCATAATGGATCAGGGCCCGTCTCCAACACCACAGGTGGTGAGTTCAATCCTTGGTGGAGCCACTTCTCTTGTTTCACCTACATCCACCTAAAATTCGTTTTTCCCTCACATGGATGATTAAAAACATCACCAGCACCGGGATGCGAACCCAAGACCTTATTATCATTATCAATCAGTTGAGAAGTAGAGTAGAGATATATCCCAATATGAATGTTTGTAACACCGGCTCTGTGGTGCAATGGTTCAGCGCCTGTCTCCAACACCACAGGTGGTGAGTTCAATCCTTGGTGGAGCCACTTCTCTTGGTCTACCTACATCCACCTAAAATTCGTTTTTCCCTCACATGGATGATTAAAAATATCACCAGCACTGAGAGGCGAACCCCAAACCTTTACAAATTATTATTAATCAGCTGAGAAGTAGAGTAGATATATATCCCAATATGAATGTTTATAACACCGGCTCTGTGGTGCAATGGATCAGCGCCTGTCTCCAACACCACAGGTGGTGAGTTCAATCCTTGGTGGAGCCACTTCTCTTGGTCTACCTACATTCACCTAAAATTCGTTTTTCCCTCACATGGATGGTTAAAAATATCACCAGCACTGAGAGGTGAACCCAGGACCTTCAGACTATGATTTACAATCAATTTTGCTGTACAGTAACAGCAGATTCTGCTGTCCCTATACAGTACATAGTGCTGTAAATATACAAAAGCCCACTTGCTGTAGGTCTACAGCACAATCTACTGGAACCAAAGTTGCCCCCAGTATTTGGTGTACAGGAACACTACTTACTTCTTACATTCTTACAAATTCGCCCTTGCACCCCCTTATTTCTTCGAACTTTGTCATGTTCACAGCTGAGACAAGGCTGCTACAGATCATTTACACTACCACCACATACTCCAAACAGTGTGCGGGGTGCTGGGCTTCTATAAGAGATATCTCGGTGTTCTGATTGGAATTATATGAAAAACTTTGGATGAAAGCTTCACCAATGGATCTATTCTGTACCATATCATTTCGGGCAATATCAGTGCCATGAAGCCCTTGTTGTTGTCTTTTTGTATTTTGAGGAAAATAATTATAGCATTTTTCATCAGGTATGTGTGTATAAAACTGAACTAGATATAATCCATATTCATTGACTCAGTAAAGAATGTGTTCAGAACCAATACAATGATTGATTACAAAAGGAGAGCTGACTTAAATATTAATGTGTCTGTTCTAAATTACCACTAATATTGATGTGTGTGTCTATGGGGGGGGGGGTATCAATATGTGGGTACAGCTGGTGTGGTCCCACAGTCCCAGGTCATTCTTAGTACAGAGGTTCAGAAGCTTCAATTAACCTAATCACAAAGTGACTTATGAGCGATTCATATGGACTCCAATTTGTAAAATCTACACAAACCACTCATTACCTCTGCTGGTAGAGAGCCACTCAGACCACATTGGTAATTGTAGTCTGACCTGAAAATGCCATTGTCAGACAGTGTCCTCAAAAATGGAATTAGCATCAAAAATAGAAGCCAATGGGACAGATGGCCAAAGGTTAGTCCCATTTGATCTTCGTTCCATAGGCTCAATTTCTATCTATCATGCTCCACTCTCTTAGCAGACAATATTTCACTAGACAGATACTTCCTAGTCATTACATCTCACAGGGTAAGAATCCTTGCAAAGCTATAAAATGATCCCATAATTGTACACAAAGAATCATGATATATGTTAAGTCAAACTTTGTGGTGATATTTGTTGGTCTTAACTCTTAACTCTGACTCAAGACCGATCGCGCCTTTAGGCACAAAATCGGCCGTTTTTTGGCCGATTTTGGCCGATTTTTGGCCCTCTGTGCTTTGCTTAAATATTGGTAGAATCCCATGATTTTTTCTGACAGTGGTCTATGGCATATTGTCTCTGCATATCTTAATCGGTTTGTACATACATTAACTATTCTAAAAATGTTAGGCACCTCAACTTGCATGAGATTCATCTAATTTTTAATATAATTTGAGCAATATTCAAGGCAAAAATCATGAAAAATGTCAAACAATATTGTTTTTTGGGTGAAAAATGATTTTGCCCAATTTTTCATGCTGAAAAAGATAGTACCAAAAGTTTAGGTCTATTTTGATGCATTATGGCCTAAATATAAGTTGCCATGGCAACATATACACTAAAATAAGCCAAATTAAATTGCAAATAGGGCTTTATCTCCCTAATTGGAACACATAGAGCGATTTAGGGTATCTTACTTTCTTGTCATTCAATACTGTTCATTTTGTCATAGATGTACTTCTAATTAGAATATTTACAAAATTCTTTCAGTTTCTGAAAGGTTAGGCCATCCCCTACATCTTAATATTCCATTTAAATTTCATCTGAAACAATCTGGTTTTGGGAGAGATGCCTTTATTTGGGACCTGGTAAAGGAAGAGTTAAGCTATAGGAAGCAGTACACATACATGAATACAATGTGGTGATGATGCATACAATTCAATGCAATGGGGTGCTTATACAAAAGATGGCAGCAAGAGGTGGAGTGTAGACTCACAAAGCAAAATAGGGCGGGGCACAGCCGCATTGGCAGGCCTGATATGTGGTGTAAGCCCACAGTGATTCAGTTAATCCTCATTAAAACTGCTAGCTTTTAAAAAGGAAAAAACAGCATTCTCCCCACGCAGACTGACACCTTTTGGTCCCTGAGCCTTGTTCCTTTGCTTGGGGCTAATTTTGAAGGCGTTAAGTGGCCCCTCAGTGAAAATGCAGAGGATTAATTGTTAATACCACAGCAGTAAATGTGTAAAACTTAGTCAAGCACGTTAGTAAGGGTCAGGCGATACTGGACCTTCAATTAGAACCTGGATTCACCCTAGATTTTCCGAGAGGCGGGCAATGCTGGATCCTTAGAGAGGCTCTTTAGAGTCCAGCTTGAGTCATTTTGAATTATGTAGAAGTTCAGAAGCTAATATTGATCCAATTACACAATGACTCATGAGTAAATAATTACTTGGAGTAACCTCTTCTGCATTAAAGTAGCTGGCATGACCACACAGACACATTTGACCTGTCCAGTAGATGTTGTTGTCAAAGATGTCATTAGCACAAACAGAAGGAAATGGAATTGACAGACAAAGGTTGGCCTCTCTTTGACCTTTCTCTTTAATTTGGTTGATCTACTCTCTCATTCAAGAGGATATTATCTGTCAGCACTTGGTTAGGTCTCCATTGTATCAGATGAAGAGTTTCGTTGCAAAACGCAACAAATCCATTTTATGAGTTTTGAGATAATAGTGTATTTTTGATTTTGACAAATTGGTGAATAGAAAGCATTTTTCTTTAATAACTAATGATTAATGTGCCAGAGATAAAATACCTAGAAATCGATTTTTGAGATCCTTGGAATTTTTTTCTAGGAGAAAAAGGATGATTTAATTTCAATTTTCAGTTTTTTTGCAAAACGCAATAAATCCATAATCAGTTTTTCTGCATATATCCATAAAATCAATAATGGCCATTTTTATTTCGATATTTTAAATTCTTGGTATAGTGGGACATACATGAAACACCAACAAGTAGCTTTTAAAAATCCTTGCATCATTTTTCTTTGATTTAGAAATAGGATTTATTTGCTCAATTTAGTTTTTTTGCAAAACGCAATAAATCCAAAAACAGTTTTTTTGCAAAACGCAATAAATCCACGAAAATCATAAAACATGGTGTTTGTGGCCATATTTCAAATGCCTTCTAAATAAAATGGTTTTTTTAATTTTCAAATAATGCTATTAACAATATAGACCAAGATTGAATTCAATAAAGCCTTATCAAGACCGTATCCATAAGACAATAAACAGTCATACATACAAAAACAGTCTTTGGTAAGGTGGATTTATTGCTTTTTGCAAAAAAACAGAATTTTTGACAGGCCCTATCTACTAAATAAATATACTTTTTCAAATTTTTTTTTCATAATTTTTTTTCAATTTACTCTCCACAACAGCCTGACCTGTTTTCTCCCGATTTTGTATTTTGGCGCTTATTGCGTTTTGGAACCAAACTCTTCAGATGTAAACTGGCAATGATTTAGGGTGGAGTTGGCTTATAACTGTTCATGGTTTTGTGTCCTATGTAGAAGATGATAATTGTTGCTGGTCAAGTCACTTTGTGAGTACTGTTTATAGACTATCTACCTTGAAACGCGATAAGAATGAGGTAAAGCATATATCCATTTTAAACTCTTTCACTATAACTTCCGCTACTCTCTAGTATTACCATTATAATCTAATCCACCCCACTGTTGCCTACGTGTTTACACATGGGTTTGGAGTGTTGGTCCCCTGACCAACCCATGAGGCCAAGATGGCGAAGCCTTCAAGGCTGCTCATGGGTTGGTCAGGGGATCCAACACGACAAAGCCATGTGTAAACATGGTTCTATCATTGTTTAATCAATTAATTAATAACATATACCTACCTGCAGAGGAGAATCACATGGTAATGTGTTAAAATGACCTTAAAACTGCCTTAATGACCTTAATGACGTCAGAGCATGGTGTTGGTCCTCTGACCAACACCATGAACGTTGGTCCACTGTTTTCAATGGGACATGCACAGCCAACCATGATAGAACTCCGAACTAACCCATTTTAAGAAAACATTATGTTAAGCAGTATATATATATACATATATATGTATATATATATATAAATATATATATATATATATATATTGTAGCGGCGACGGAGGGGGGCTGTGGGTTCAAAGACCCCCTCCGCCGCCCCAGCGTGTGTTGTATATAAGTTAGTAGTTACTTCGCGGACGGAGGAGGAGACGGCTGGCCCTGCCGCTAAATAACGGCGGGGCCGGCGGGATCCTCTCCGACGCGGATACTTTCGAAACGGGGGCATCTGCGAAGTTCGCCGGCGTCAGAGAAACGTCATCAAGCTATATAAAGAAGGGGGGACAGAGGGTTCAGTCAGTCTGGGTTGAAGCTGGAAGCAGAGAGGATCTCCGACAAAGACTTAGCTGGTGTGGCTAAGGAGAGCCAGGTTAATAAAGTTCCGGTTCAACTGTACTTAACGAGTTCTGTCTCCTTCCTAATTACGGCGGACGCTACTATATATATATATATAATTATCATATATATATATATATACTGGTACACATGGTATACATGATCGGATAATATTATTTTCTGACACTACCTTATGTCAAAACAACGTTTTTAATATCATAATGACATTTTGCCACAATAAGGAGCCATAGAGAAACGTTATATAACGTTTAAGGTATTTTGTTTACTGGGTATGTTACAACAGTGCACTGTGACTCCATCTACATCTAGCCTGGAGAACTGCACATGGCAACATATGAATTGCTCATGCAGCCTTGCTACTATTTGAGTGGCTGTCAGGTATTTACTCTTGCCTCTTGTCGAAATATGGTGGTTGGCTGTGGGATTTGGCAGAAGCTTGTTATGCTCATGGCTTTTGATGTGTTATGTTAGCCTATATGGATTTATATACATTGGAAAATAAATGATTGTATGCCTCAGGGAGATCCTGTGTCAAACATAACTCCATCTGAACTAACTAGTGTCCCCACTCTAATTGCCCCATCTTTCAAGCCAGAATCCACTACCATTAACCATTGTGAGATGCAATATGAAGGATCCCATTCCGCACCTCGGCCTGTCTCCAGCCAGACGTAATGTGTCTGGGATAAGCGGCAGCAGGAACATTATCACACACACAAACTGGTGAGAGCCTTTTTCTGCCTCTGTATCCTGCCCACTCCTGTTACTCCTGGAGTTCCTGTGAGTAGACCTCCTTCTGGGCAAATATTTACACCTCTCCCTGAGTTGGTAATTGTGGGGATAAGCATATCTGGAGTGAGGTCAAGTGAGAAGCTATGAAACAAGTCAGTGTAAGGTTATCTGACAACTGTTACCTCCCAATTTCTGCTTACCTGCCTGACTAAAAGTCTTTCTGCATACATCTCTCTCTCTCCCTGTCTCTCTCCCGCCTTGTTTCCTGCCTTTTTGATGAAAGCTCCAGTGTCTCCTGACAGACCCACTACTAACATATCTGCTAATTGTGTCCTACAATGAAGAAGCTGCTCATTCAGCCAGAATCAGTAATGACCTGGAGATAACCATCACAGCCCGTGATACCACAGCCATACCTTCACAACGACCACCATTATTTTGTCGGTGTACCTGATATTGGCTGGGACCGGGTTGGCATGTGTGACTGTGTGATATATTGAGAGTGGTAATGTCCATCACCCTTCCTCAAAAACATAGGCCATCTTTACGCCAAGTATTTGATGAAAACTGCTGAATTACACCCTGCTTCCTTCCAATCCTCCCAGCCTCCCTTCAGCTGTATCCCGACAACTGCTCAGATTGTTTATCCGAAACAGGATGAATATAGACACGATGCCGAGATAACCTGAAAAAATGTTGGTATCCAGAATATGTAAATGGTTCTTTTAATAATGACACTAATGACACCAATAATGAGTCTAGCCTACTATCTGATTTGAATATTGCTTGGGATAATGAGGGAAGTGATGTTTCTTTCTTAAGTAACTTCAGATATAACATTTCTGCCATAGCTTTATGAAACAGACGTGTATATTTAGGATACATAGAGAACTTGAGTATGTAACTACAACGAGATTAATATCAAGTTTAATTGGTATTTGATATCTCAATTTGAAAATGAATTCAATAACTGTTGAAAGTGTCAGTAACGTCTGCAGTCTATTTGAGAGAGTTATCCACTATGAAGTTTTTGATCAACAGAGTATCATCTGTCTACCTTGACACCTCTCCTCCACAGTATTCAATTGACACTTTTCTGCTAGATAGAGTAGGGTGGGAAATGAGTGTTCCCAAATGCTGTCACTTCTCTGATAATCAATTTGATATAAAGGTCACCTGAACCACAAAGTATTTATAGAAGGATATCTACAGCTACTTCAGGACACTGGAAGTGACTGATGATATGCCTTAGTCTGGAGAGAATACTTCCGCGTTACCCCGTTAAATTGTCCCTGTATGCAAAACTAATTAGGAATAGGATCAATATAATCATGAAGAGTTTGGATGCAAAACGACATATCTCCATCCCAGAATTGAAGCATATAGTGCTTTTTGTAAAGATACCCTGAGGTCAATAATTGTACTTTGGTAACTGAGTGTATCCAAACTCTTAATATACATGACTGTTCAACAAAAATGTTATATTTCTGAATACATCTTTTTACAATGTTCGGTGGCAACATGCAGCTACCAATACAGGGTGAGGAGGATTATGTATTTCTGTGTCTGGGTGAATGTGTGTGGATAATGTTATACAGAATGACTATCCCCTAGAAATGTGCAACCTTTAGTGGTCCCTGCAGGGCTGATGAGATTTCATTACCACCGACCTACTTCCAGCCACCAATGTCTGTGCAACCAGCATTGCCCTCTATGGCCAACACCTACCAACTATGACCCTCACGGCCTAGCACCACCCTATAGTGTATCATCTAGTGTAAAGAGTATACCACAATCTTATCCCTTGCCGCAGCTCTGCCTTACCCAACCTAATTCCCTACCCCAATCTAATGTCATTTTCCACCCGGCCCTGCCCTCTGTGCTGCTCATATTTATGGTCAACCGTTTGTTCTGACAGATGTTTTATTTTATACTTTTTGAAAGCTATTGGTGCCCATTCCATTACTGTTTGATATGATATTCTAAGCCATAGTAGGTTATCATGATCTTTTGTCACTGATATCAAACAATATATATTGCCAATTCTCCATGAAGGTTTGGTTTTGTTTCTTAGTTGGGAATATGATATTTAGGCTTAGAAAATCCTCTTTCGGTGTGCCACATGAGGACATCTTCTCTCAGCCTTGTCTAGAGATTATCATCTCTGTGATCTCTCACTCCTTCCTGGCTTTCTCTGCCTGATATCCTTTCTCCTTCCTGCCACCTCCTCTACCTATTCTCCCTGCATCTCACCTTAATTAGCTAGTCTCAGCACCACACTCAGTGTTTAAATAAACATAGCCTTGTTCACCATAAATTATTCTGCCTGCTTGCACCCACTGTGATAATCTCAATCTCATGATGTTTCAGAGAAAGCTATCTGCACTGCCTTTAATGAGTTATAGTTTCTTAATGTAATAAGTTTGGGGCTTTTAGGTTTCTCATTTATAAGACAGAACAGAGAACAAGAGGAGGAGTCTGATCCAGTAGGGTAAATGTGAAATTTACTATCAGAGGTCTGCAACAATATACATGCACAATCTTGTCCCAGGCTAAGTTGTTCTGTGAGAGGAATTCTGTAGGGTATAATCAATATTCATTGACTCAGTAAAGAGTGTGATTATACAAAAGCTGAGATCAAACAATGATTGACAAAAAGGGGAGGGGCTGACTTAAATATTAATGTCAGTTCTAAATTACCTCTAATGTGTATGTTTCTCTGGGAGAGGGGAAGTGTTTAGTGCAATGAGTGTGTGTGACTATGTGAGTACAGCTGGTGTGGTCCCACATCCCCAGGCCTGTCAGCGGATAGAAGCCCACAAGCTGATATTGACCTAATTACAAAGTGACTCATGACTAACTCATATGGATTCCAATTTGTAAAATCCATTCTAACCACTCATTAACTCTGTTGTAGGTGGAGTAGCCACCTTGACCCTGCTGATAATTTTAATCTGTCCTGTAGATTCTGTTGTCAAATAGTCTTCTCAAAAATTAGCATGAACAGAAGCAAATGGGCCTGATAGACAAAGGTTAGTTTTACCTTGACCTTTATTCCGCAAGCTTAATTTGTACTTCATCAGCACCACTCTCACCACAGACAGGCAGACACTTCCTGGTCACTGTGTCTCACATGGTGACACTCACAACTTCAGATTTAAGGCACTTGGGTTTATAACAGGGATCTTCTGAGACATAAATACATGTTTAGGATGTGTTCAACGTATCTCAATCAGGCACTGTACTTACGTGATAAGCAGATATGATATTATACAAGTTCATAGAAATGGGGTTTGGTTATTTTACTTGATAACTTTCATGGTTTATGATACATGATAATTGCACATAGTGAGGTTGTGAGTGACGACATAGTTTAAGGGGTAGCTAATGTAACAGTGAATGATATATAAAGCAATACAGACCTGTATTTAGACAGCGGCCACATTGGAAGGTTCTATAATTATGTAGTGCTAGCCCACTGAGTGTTTCAGTTCCTCATTAAAAACATTAGAATCCCCCCCCCCCACAGACTGACACTTTCTGGGTCCTCAGACTGAACGTCCTTTGACTGGGTCGTAAGGATTCTTAGTTACCCCTCAGTGAAAGCATAGAATTAACAGCAGAAACAAAATAAGGTAAGCAGCTGGGGGAGTTCACGTCAGATCAACTAGGATTAGAATATTTTCCTGGGTGACCATATCAGATTTTTCAATAGGTTGGTCATATACTAGACCGATGTATCCTAAGTATCGTCTGTAACTATGGCTTTCATAACCTATGCGGTTTTCCAGTGGTCACCCATTTTGTGTAGGGGTGGTTTGCTCATCAAATTGAGGTATCAAGGCTGGTCAAGAGGTTTAATATATAAAGACTATGGTAACTAGAATATACTGCTCAATCAACCAACTCACCTATATATTAGCATGAGGTGCAAATATTTGCTTCACCATTATCCGTGAACCATTAAGACTAGGGGGCACTATACATAAGAGGAAATGAATTACCAAAGATAATAATTATGTTATATTGCAAATGTCACCACACAGTTAGATGCCTTACCCTATGATTTACCCCTAATTTCTACATGCTAGTTTGAGAGAAAATCATAAGGCAGATTTATGACAATCTAAACCAGTTTAGAATTTACTTGAGGCATCCCCCCTCTACCTTCAGAGAATCTATAAACTGAATGAAGTTTAGCATCCCAAGATTTACCTGTCTATGTAAATAGATTTGAACTCCAATTCGGCCACAGATGGAACAACATCCCATTCCACATTATGGCACTCTACATTTGCTTGCAAAAACTAAGACCATAGCTTAGAATAGATTGTTGGGGAACTGATTTTACATAAATGAGTACCATTTGAAAAGAAATTCTTGAGGAGTTAGATGGTATTATCTTGGAGCCAGGTGACATGGCGTGAGTGACAGGCAGTGATGAGGGAGACTGATTGGATGCTTATAACAGTAGTGTGTTTTGTGGCCAGCCTGTTAAACACACACTGGTGGAATGCTGATACTAGCTGATGGAGTGGTAAATGTGGAATAATATCAACCCCCTCAATCATTCTGCTGATCACCACTTACCATGCTCATTGCTTCCGTCTCATGCTCACGCTACAAACCTTGTAGCACCATTATATCCCTCTTAACTTCCAAGTCCTCACCCACAAAGTTCATGCTGTACAAAACCTTTAGCAAACCTTTGCCTCTATACTTTCTTCATTCTGCGTGTAGAGACTGAATAATGTGATGGCATGACATAACTATTGGTGAAGCAGGGGGATAACCCTTAACCGAGAAGTGATATAGTGACAAGACATAATGTACATAATGGATATGTATTTCACTTCTATTATCTCCCTTTGATATGGGAAGGGTAAACACATATTGCAAAAGGTTAAATTATAATAGGGAATGTGCTCTGATGGTATGGATGGAAATATGTATAAGTCATACATGTGTCCCGGACAAAAGGGAATATAAAAAAAGACAGACAAAGGAAAGCTGGCAAGGGAAGGAAATAATGGAAAATTGTTTACATTCACTACATCACTTGGCACAAGATTCATAATGTATAAAAATGGGCTGTGATCCCTGGAAGATCCCTGGAATCCCAGTAATTAGTAGGAGGGGGGGCATTCAATGAGCTCACACATCAACTCTTCTAGCAACATTGTAGGGAGGGTAGGGAAGCAGATGATATCTGAGGGGCTACAGGAAAAGGCAGGCAGTGTTAAGGTGGCTAGACCCTATTGTAAACACGTTAACTGCGCAGGTCAGTGCGCATATGCACATGTAGTTGTCTCAGAGGACACAAGGGGGTGCCTTGATCATATTTTTGTATATTAGATATATATTTTCATGTATTATCAAAATTAACCGGCAAGACCTGACCGAGGCTTGAACCCAGGGTCTCCTGCACATGAGTCTAATGCTTTACCCCTACTCTACTGGGGCTCTGGTAGTAGGCATGCTGACTGCTATACATGTACCACATCAAGACTGTGTACTCCATTTTTTAAATTTCAAACACCAAAAACCTCTAAAAATGTAATATGCATGGGACCATAATTATGTTCAAAATATAGTTTCTGGGTGTAAAAGACTATAAACCATATCCTGAGAGAACTATAGGGAAAGTTTATTACTTTAAGATGCTATTCCATGCACATATGTACTATAACAATATGATCCTATTACAGATCACTCCAAACTCGAAGCCAGATATCTCAGAAACTAGCTTGAGACCCCCCTATTTTCTCTACACCATTTGAGACTAGTTATAATATGGACCTCATGGTGAAAATCCTGACAAAATCTAATTACTTCTAGACTATGGGGACTACCCACCTTAACAAAAAATTACCTTCCTTTTCCACAGCAGAAAGAAAGAGAACTCCTCACCCCTTTCACTCACATTATTTCAATCCACCACCACAATTCTTGCGTCCTTTAAAACATCAGTATTTGTGCCTTTGTTGGCTTGGTATTGATGCCACTGTGTGTTTTCCCTTATTCCTGGTAACACTTTCCCTGTTTTTCCTTGTTGACCAGGTCGGGTGCCATTGTAGCGCTTAGCTGTTGCGGCGTACGTGGTGGCGGGCAGCTACTCACCCTGACTGTGGAGCATTGCATACAGTGAGGCACCCGCTTCTCATGTGAGGGAGCCTGCTATTGCTGTTTCTGCTTCCCAAGATCTATCAGTTTGTAGGGTTTTCAATACTATACTTATATTGGACCTGATCAGCTATGTCAGTTGCACCCATTTTGAAAGCAACTAAATCTATTAATGGATCTATCATACCCCTCCTTTGTCTTCATTGCCTGCTTGCTCATGCACGTACATCCTACAGTGCCCTCCACCTTCCCTTCTCCTACTTTCTATCACTTCTCTTCCAGTCGTATGATACTCTTTCATCCCTTTTCTTCTGTTTCCACCATTCTTATGACATGGACTTTTGGAATGCTAATTTAGGTATTATATCTCGCAGATCATGTGCAGTATATGTCACTGCTCTGTCTATCCCTGTCTACTTAGTAATACATCATGCATTGTGTGCATATCGTTGACATTCAAGGTGGGTAGGTTGTATAAAGGGCTATCTCTGCAGCAATAAATCATATTATGTTGGTGGCTGTAGAGGAGTTAGAGGTAATCATGGAGGATAATCACCTCCCGCCGACAATGGCAGGCTACTCTGTATATATAGTGGGTACCCTACAGTCAGGTCACGTCTTTGTTATATAGCTGCATTTACATAGAGATGGATGGGTATATTCCTTTATCAGTCTATCATGTTTGTGATGGAAAGTCATATTCTAGTAAAAGATGTAAAAAAGGGGCAGTCTCAGATTGATAATTACAACAAGTCTATGTTGACTCACCAGCTGCTTACTTCCTACCTACCCCTCTACTATGGAAGTCCTTAAATATGTGGCATATTCAACCAAAATGAAAAATTAATATTCTGAGTTATGATCGTGTCTAATTACCCTGGGCGCAATGACACGTTTAATTAGATGTCTACAGCTGAAACAATTAATCCCGGTATGTTTTCTGTCTTAAGGTTGATCGCTACTCATTGAATATGGACTACTGCGCAGCTCTTTGCGCATATAGCTTAAAATTGTCAGAATAGGCTAATATTGGCAAACTGGATCCATATACATGTATGCTAAGCAATATAAAAAAAATTGGACAATTCCGTGCAAAATTGTGCATTTTATTCCACTTTAAATATTTGATATTTTTGGAGCCCGTGATATTTGCTATTTTTAACATAAATTAGAATATTGGAATTATTTACCAATAAATCATTATCGAGATTGATATAGATCTCATCACTGTGGTTTAAACAACCAAGAGTACAAAATACATACATTTTTTACCCCCATCCTTGGCCTTTAACCCATTATTTTGGCCTTTAAATGAGACTTTTAGACAGTTTTTGACCTATTTTTTAACTTTAAAGGCCCAAAACCCTAAAAATAAGCGCGGGACCCCCTATCAAAATTACTTTTTTATTTTAGCAAATGATCTAAACAATTTTTTGAGAAAGTAAAAAAAAAATCTATGGATTTTTTTTGCTAGTTTTTAAGCTTTTGTTGACAAATTTAGCATCAAATTTAATCTATCGTCCTAGAACCACCACTTTTTTTTCACAATAGGGTTGTTTTTGGACCATAATTTTATTTTTCCCATTTAAGGACACAATATAGGATTATTCATATCAAATATAACATTGATGTGGGCAGTGGTTCACTAAGAAAAAAAATCGTGAAAACTTTACATTTTTTGGTATTTTTTGCCAAAAATAGAAAATACTTTTTTTCTTCAAAAATCTGTAATAAAAAAAGTAGCTCGGGACCCCCCCTATTTTTTTCCATTTTCTAATGATCTAAACTACCAAACTAGGCAAAAAACTAGGAAATTCTATGGATGAAAAGTTAAGAGTAGCGATCAACCTTAATGTTTGGCATAGAAACTATTTTAGTCTAGGAGTACGTATACCTAGTGGTACACAGTACCCCTACCAAACTAAATATAACAGGTTCCATCTTTCCCTTTGGATTTATCTCATAAATTCTGCAAAAGAATATTTATACTATATCTTGATAGCAATATCGTTTCATATGTAAATCTCATTATGTCAATTATCTCGCCTTAAATATTGTAGAATATTGCAAAACTGTTTCAGAACACTAGCCTATTTCTACAAAGTCCATTATCAGGCAGTCACCTGTTTCCCGTTCATGGGTATTTCAGAGGTGCTATATTCACATAATTATTCAGGTGTATACATGTACTACATATCATTTTCCAGGACCCCATCCATGTTGCTTAGGAGAGATGACGACTCTCATAATGTTATAGTTCTATACACTCACTCAAAGGATCTGTTTCTAAAATTGATATTTCACGGAGAAACACACTACTTCGGTTGTCATGTAGGTTTCATATCTATGTTTTCCCAGGGAAAATAGCCCTTGATCCTTGCTGCCACCACTTTTCCTTTGTAATACATGCATATATATATGCAACCTCCCTACATAGATCCACATAAACTGACTGTGTCCCTCCGTCCATGCTCTCTCTTACACCTTTACATGTGGTCTCCCTACACTCAATAACCTCCCCATTATAGCACCTCTAAAAGTACACATCACACCCCACAATCCTAGGCAGTCTTCCTAGGCTATTACTGTTGGCACCGTAGTCAGTGGAAAGTGTGATTAGTCTGCTCTGTGAGGAGATAACAGAACACATGAAAGAAGTCTCAGCCACATCCAGCTCCATCCAATCCTGCTGCCTTATGATACCTTACACCCTGCCTGCGAAAGGACAATATGAATATATTTGCATACCTCCATAACGCCTCTGCCACATTTTATTCACAGCTTTGTATGTAAATGATATAGCTAAATTAATATATCGGGTGGCCACTGAATATAGTTCACACCCTTTCTCACTATATAACACTCAATCATGTCCCAGAGTGCTGTTTACCTACCTGAAGCCCCAACCCTGTGAATGGCTGTTCACAGGCCAGCATAAAGGGTAATCCAAGGGGAAATTAAAGACTTAAATGTATGCCCTGAGCTTTAAAATGATGTATCACTTTCCTAGCTATTCCATAACGTAACAGGGAAAGTAATGATCTTCTCAGTAATACACTGCTTTTCGGAACAATTTTCAGGCAAAGATTCCTACCCTGAATTCCTACCCTGAATTGATTTTTTGAGCATTAGGCTATAAATTTGTATAAATTTAGTCACATAATTATTAGAATGACAGAATGGTCTCTTTGGCAACCACAACTAAGTCATTTTAAAGATTCTCAGTTGAATATTTGGAAGCAGTTTAAAAGGTGTGTATGGGATAAAACCCAGGTTTCATCTTTTCACCAAAATGTCCTTAAGTATTGGTTGTAGTGCATTGTTGCCTTTCCCCTTGGATGTACCTTTCTGCCTGCCTGTTCAAAGCTCTGTACGAATATCATATGCGTAGAATAAAATATATGAATGTATATTCTGACATGAAATATTTGTACAAAACTACATTTGTCCCCTGAGGCTTTCGCCCAGATTCCCCCCGCCATGTTTTGTGATTCTGCTCCCCTCTCGCTGCCTTCTCTTGTTCCCAGGAAGTATTAGTCAGCTTTAAAAATGGCTACTGCCAGGTCTGTGCGTGATACAACCAGCAACATGCAACCCTCTTACTCACCAGACAAAACACTCAAAATAACCAACTTGGGGAAAAACTACCAAAAGATATTCCCCTCTGCATACATCCCTATTCTACTTCAAACATATATACACTAAATCTCTCTTAGTAGATGCGGGTGTTTAGGTGTTGATTTAATTTGGTAAAATATATAAATGTATAAAACCAGCTTCAATTACTTTATTGGTACAGTTATTTGATTTCTTTTCTAGATGGGGTACATACACCTCTGTAGTTACAAAATACAAATTGTATCAGAGACATAAATCTGGGCTTGTATTCCCATTAAAAAGGTATTTCAAAATATGAGTTGGAGCAA
The DNA here is from genome assembly GCA_947462335.1 of Harmothoe impar. Taxonomy (NCBI): domain Eukaryota; kingdom Metazoa; phylum Annelida; class Polychaeta; order Phyllodocida; family Polynoidae; genus Harmothoe; species Harmothoe impar. The sequence goes on from OX381705.1 coordinate 78,952,818, forward strand.
AGGAGGTCACGATTAATCCTTCATAATAGATAATAGGAGGTTATTTAAGTCGAGGTACGAGGTTTAGCTTTTATGGAGATACACTCTGCTCTAACAGGCCGATATTAACAGAATCTGACACTGCTTTTCACATATTTAAGCCCCCTGGAATTGCACTAGTGACACTGTTGCTCTTTTCTAGATTTATTGCACATTGATATCATCCCACGGCCTTTATTAGCCCTGTACTGCCCCATAGTTATTGCATTTTGCACTGTGCATCCCGTTAAGTGTTGAGTCCATCAGTTTTTTATTCCAAGTATAATTTGGAATTTCAATATATTTTTTATCTGAACAATATTAGCTGCTTTTCATTATTGGACTCATTAGTTAATCCTACAACCATTCAATGCTGTCACAGTATTCAGGTTTTGATATCAGTATTCTGATGCTTGGCATGTTGAGTACCCCCTTCTCTGAGGGTGGTTTTATAATGGTCGGTATTGAGTCACTACCACAGTGATAACCGCGTATAACACAAACTGGACATTGGAAGAGGCTAGGGAGGTTGAAAAAGCTGCAGATCGCATTGATAGGTTTTATCACAGATGCATTTCAAGTAGATAAAGGGGAGAGCTTGATGCTGTATTATCCAGTTTTTACAGAGTTGTGCTCAGGATGTACTCAGTGATAGCTATGTATACAAATAACTGTGGTGAATCCTTGTTTCAAATAATGTCTTTACAAGGCTGACACATGAAGTTATGCATTAAATTGATTGTTACAGAACATGGTGTTCTTGGAAATGTGGATCCTGTGTTTGACAGAACCCGATATTCCCCACTCTGATTATTCCTCACTCAGTACATAGTAAATATGTATAGATATAACATTAGCATATGCTTACATGAAGATGTTTGAATGCATGAGATGAGAATTGAAATATTATTTAGAGGTTACTCAAAATAGGTTATCATTAGGAAGGTTTTCTATATTTACTTTATTGAATACATCTTTCTTTTCTTAGATTGGTCTTCTAAATTGTTATGTTCATCCATATCCATACAACATGGTTGCGTTTAACTAAGATGCTTACAGTTGTGTGAGATGTAGGTAAAAAGGAAATCCTGGTAATCGTGGATGAGAACTGCTTGTGACAATGATACATCAAAATGCACAGACTTTGTAGCTTTCCAGGAAATTAAGCTGGTCAACAGTCGATAACCTGGTCCTCTCCCTACTACTTCTACTAGCCAACACCGACTGTTTGCTAATGCATTTTTCCCAAGTGAGATAATGCACCTAGGCTGGCTTTTATAGTTTGTATGAAAAGCTGATTCACTGAGACCGTTGGTGTTTATGATCAAATACGTGTCTTGTCTTGTTGTCACACTCATCTCCCTTTAATTACCCATGCCACTTCACCCCAATCTGCTACTACTGTCTAAACTCTGTCTTATTCTCCTTTATTTCTGTGCTTGTTCTCCCACATTCTCTTCTTTTATGACTCTTCCTCTCCATGATGTTTCTTCTGCCCCTCTTCTCACCAATGCCCTCACATAAACTCCACCACTTACCTCTCTCTAAAACCCTACTTACCCTATTACCAGACTGTTGTTTGCATTATCAGTGTCATGTGCTGATTCTCTATATTCGTGACCCACAGTAACATAGCTTCTGGGCATCCTATAATGTGGCCACGTTGTTGTTCTATCAGCTGGCTCCAGCTCAAAAAGCCTGGTCACATGTGTCCAATATCAATATAAAATCAATCTGTGCTCAGCATGCCATGTAGTGTCCTTTTGGTAGATTCCAATATTGCCACCCACTTATCTCACCACTCCATGTGGAGTTGTGGGGATGATGTGCTTTAACAAAGGATGGGTAGGTTTGACGAGATATTCCTGCATATATACAGTCGGTGTAGGATATTAAATCAAAGCTGTTGCTTTCGACAATAGTGATTTGCTACCAGTATCTTAGAGGTTCTTCGGGTGTAAGGACATGTTATCTTTTTCTAAAGCAGGACACAAATTCTAATATAGAGAAAACCTATAAAGGTAGGTATCATGCACCAAAGCCTTGAGGAGAGCTACTCACCGGCACTGCATGGGTGGTTCATCATGACGACAGATTTAGCTTTTAAGTGAATAGCCAGTTTAAGATATGCCTACTCGTAACGTGTACAGAAATGTCTAGCCCGTCCTTTATAGCATTGCTGTAGTCATACATGTTGCCGTAAATGGCGTGATTTAAACCTGGCTAATATCACATAGCCTGTAATCATTACAAGATGACATGCTATAGTTTGAGAGAAAATGATTAGGCAAATAAGGCATTGTTTGAATTTACTTTTTATTTGTATTAAGACCTCCTTCAGCCAACCTGACAGCTTTAGAAATTTATAAATTGAATTCAAAATCATGTGAATATTTTTTAGACTACAATTTGGCTTGGCTACATAAAGAAACAACACTCAATTGCACAGGGGGTACGACCACTCTCCTTTTTTTGGCAAAACTAAACCCAGCAACTAAAGTAGTTTATTCGAGTTTCAATATCATTGTGTACTATGTGAAAGGGAATTTCTAGCAGTTGGAACATGCTTGGTGACACTGACAGGTGACAGAGTGCAAGTGGCAGGCAGTGGTGAGGGAGACCGATTAGAAAGCTTATGACAGTAGTTTTTCTGACAATGGCCAGTCTGTTAAACACCAGCTGTTAGAATACTGATACTAGTTGATGGATTGGTGAGTGTGGAATAATACCAACCCCCTCAATCACTTTGCTGACCACCAACTACCCTATCCACTGCTCTCATCTCACCTGCCCACACTACAAATGTTATACACACGACTCCTTACCCAAAAGCATAATATTTTGTATATTTATAGAGCATGCTCCTCTCAAGTCCTCACGCACCAAACTCATGTTGTATAGCAGTTTCAGCAAACCTTTGTCTATAGATGATCCCTTCAATCCTGTTTTTACTGACCCATTAAATTAGAAACATGGTGAGATGATGTGCAGACATGTAGAGACTGCTGAATGATGTGATGGCATGACACTACTATGAGACAAGGGCATAACCCTCTGCGCTTTGGTTTTTGTTGAATGGTCTCATGGCATACAAGTGCTCTGTTCACAGAATAGAGCTTTTTACTCAGCAGCAATCTGTATCAAACCATAGTACGAAGACTATTACAGTGCAAATACTGCAGCATCAAGTGTGCTTCTTACAATAGAAGAGCATTCTAGGAAATATTGTGTTCTCCTACCATACATTTCATTTGGAATGTATTTATCAGATGTTAGGAGTGAGTGTCAATTGATACTGCAGTGTCATGTTTAACCAATAACGTATGGCTAACAGGTTCACGAGGGGGTGTATCGTAGGATATCGGGCAAGAGGCGCGTAGCGCCGAGTGCCCGATATCCATACGATACACCCCGAGTGACCTGTTAGCCATACATTATTAGGTTTATTATACGATTATTACATTCAAATGTCTTTAATTACCTTATATATGTCCTAATTTCGCCATTTTGAAGGATATATACGGCACAATGCACACAGGCCGTGTGCCGACGCCAGTGGCCGGCCGCGGGCAGGGCTCCGCAGGGCCGGCCACCAGCTACTGGTGCCGCAGTCCCACTCCGCCCCCCCTCCCACTCCCCCCCCCCCTCCCCCCCCCCGCAGACTTGAACATACCCAGCGTTTCCCTCCCCACGTACCACGGCCAGAATTGCATGGGCACTAGCCTGTTCGCCTCACACACCAAAGGTCCCTGGGTCAAACCTGGGTCGAAATGTACCATTTTCGAAGTGCGTATGAATAGGTAAAGAAATTGTCCTAGAATTATTTTAACGAATAAGTAAGTAAAGTCCAACTTCTACCGTTAGCCCCCCCCCCCCTATAATAAAAAAAAATTGATTTAAGGAGAAGTTATAACAAAAAGTGAAAAAGTTGCTGTATCTCTGTTAATATAAGAGCTAGAGGGCTGAGAATGTCTCCATAGACGTCTTGTTTTATCCCCTTCTTCTGTACGGCCGGATTGGCAAGGCGCGTAGAGGCTTTGGCTTCTAGTCTTGGGGTCCTGAGTTCGTATCTCCATGAAATTGCGGATTTTATGGGTGAATAAACTTCGGAATTGCTCAGGACCACCGGAAATGGCATGATATCCACCGGAAGGGTGCCGATATCACTAGATATCAGCACGGGGATATCACGTAAAAAGCACGATGAGTCGCCCGATCGTATAATAAATGCAGATAACATGGTAGCTATTTGCAAAACCTCTTTCTGCACTATTATAAGAGAATTGTGTCTACAAAGTACCCTACACCACATGAAGATTACTAAGATACAATTATACTGAGTGTTTCTCTATTTAAGGAATTGATGGAGAGGATTGTAGTACTGCAGTATTTTTAGTTCTCACATTACATGTAAGTAGATAGGGGTGGTTGACATTACATGTAGTAAAATAGGTGGGTGGTGATCCCATTGCCATCGTGAATCCTGATTGTCAGGGGGAGACACTCACAGCGATTTGACACTATTTACACAGAACTTGTGGTTTGTTTGTTTGCTAGGTGCAACCTCAACAGCATAAGAATTACGAATTTATGAATTAAGAGTTTAATGCCTGAATTTAAAAGTAGCCTAAATGGGCAACGTCAATGTAACTGATATCAAGACCTGCAGCTGCTAATTATTTTCTGTAGCTTGTGTGTCATGGTCATCTATCAGGAAATATATTGGCAGCACTTTATCAGGATCATGGCATCTGCTATCTTTTTCTTTTTGAGAGAATAAATGCTTTTAGCATGTGATAGTATTTTTGTATTTCAGTGACTGTGACCGATGACGTCAGTGTAACAGCTCTTACTGCCTATGTGTTACCTGTTATCTGCCCCCTATCCCTACCATTTATCAGGTGCATGTATAGTCCTCTTTCTTTCACCCTATAACATTTGCTATGATATCATATATTAAGGACCTCCAAAGCACATATTATATCCTGTATTTGAGCCATCATGAAATGAAATGTATTGGCTCGGTCTCTCAGCCAGACGTGTTCAGGATAAGTATCATCAGGAACATTTAACTAATGTGAGAGACCAGTGACAGTTGAGGGTTTGCTGGCCTTATTCCACTCACTCCCACTCTGCCCATTCATACTCATGATATCCAGTCTAACATAAGGAGGTGATAAGCAACACACATGCAAAGCAGCTGTGATTAGTCTCAACACAATGTGGAGAATGGATGTATGCTATCTTATTGGCTGCCTATCATGTATACATGCCAGCATTTATACATTTTCTCCTCCCTGTTCCATTACCATAACCCCTCATCTTCTCCTCCATTAATTTTCTAACTCGCCAACATACCTGCCTTCCTATCTCCTTTCTTGCTTGACTACTTGCCTAGCTCTTGACACCCCCACTGACTCTTATCCTTATTGTTCTGCATTTATCCCTGCCTGCCTCCCTTTCTGCTTGCCTGTCGCCCTCGTTATTCTTATCTTGCCTCATCTCTAAAACTACCTGTCACCCTTCCGTACTGCTCCCATGGCTGTTTGCTTGCCTCCTTATGTGCCTGCCTCTATATCTCCCTGTTTTTTTTCACACTTTAGTGTTAGCTGACACCCGCTACTAACATCTACTAATTACATCCCAAAAATAGCTGCATTTGTTCCACACACAGACGTTGTTCACTCAGCCAGGATTGCTGATGGCCTCATGCCTCGGTCTGCCCACCCATCTATCCTCACCTCCTCTCTTGTGTAGATAAGCCATGAGCAGAGATAACAATCACAGCCCCTGGCCATACTTTCAGGCCAAGCAGCAGCCACTTTTAGGGCTGAGGCTATCATCTATCTGTCAGCCTATCACTGAGTCTGGAGGTGAATGACATTTTCAATATTGTGATAAAGGGTATAAGAAGCCCTTCCCCTTTCCCTGCAGAAGTAAAAGTTGTTAATACACCAGGCCATTTGTGGAAAGTTGCCTCTTTACTTGCCTGCCTCCATCCCACCCTGCTCTGTGCCAGCAGGATGCTGTGCATTAAGGCTCTAGTCATGCCATGAGCTGCTGTGAACTCCCCTTTACGGGATAGGAGCTATTTGTGGTTGTTAGTAGTATAGGGAATTGGTGGTCTGCCATGGGACATTTGTGGGAGTAGTATGTCAGAATTAGGATGCAGTCAGGACTGCATTCTGAAACCACAAGCCTTTGTTTGTTAGCTTGCCCCAAATGGTAAAAGGACCACCCTGAGGGAGTAGACAGATTTAAAAGGTCGGCTTTGAGATTGTAGAGAGGTTGTGAAAGGTCTGAGCTGAGAGTGTAGGTAGGTGGGCTCACATTATAGACTGCAGGTAGGTTTACACGTTATGGGACATAAGTAAATCACTAAGACACTTGCCGTTTGTGGAGGGTATACCCTAAAGGTCCTGTGTTGTATAGAGGGCTTGCATACAATGAATACATAGATGCAGCACAGACTATATGCACAGGTTGTACAATATACCATGTAAAAGAGCGTAATTGCTAACTTATAGGCGCCCATCGGGTTTTATATTCTAGACCAATGGAATATATAATTCCCCCTATCCACTGCAGAATTATTGGAGGTCATTTAGTACCGATGTGACATCAGTTATCTGTGCGTATCTTACCACTACCAGAGAGTAATGGCCGCACCCATAGGACAATCAGATTGTCCTCTATACATTGACGGAAAAGCATGAGCTTTTCAAATCTCTTTCAAATATCCCTCCCAAATAGGTTATACACATGTATCTCATGATGTATATTCAATAGTATTTTACACTTGTTTCCATATATCGGTAATGCTAACACTAAATCCTCATAGATTGCGATATAAACATGCCATGGTTTTGTGAACATACACCAATGACAGAAAGGGGCATACATAGGCTCATGGATAAACAAATGAGAGCTGGCCAGGAAATAATGGAAATTTCATCATTTATAATAATGGTCTCATCTTGAGATCCCTGGAACATTACATAAATTACTTCAGCGCCACCCAATGGAACATGTTATGTTCTGATATTATAGAGAGAACTGGGAGAGAGCAACCTTTAAAGATACAACACCAGCTAATACATGTTCCGCACATTTTCCATGAAAGGGATGATTTATCAACATGATAAGCTCTATTACTGTTTTATATGATACATACCACTCAATATTTGCACCACATTGGCCGCTTTAGTACTTCAATGGAGATGTAGCAAATCTCAATCTGTGGCGGGAAGAGTTTGACACATGCCACAGTATTTAGGGGGAGGGGCTTAATAGTCCATAGCTGATATCACAAGATGGCAGCACCTGTATGTACCTGTATACTGCAGGTGTATAGGTCAGACAAGGTCCATCAGATGGCAGGCTTGTTACCCTTTGGACACATCTACAACTTGCCATGAATCGTAATCCTGGATACCCCCCCTCCCATACACCTATACCTACACCTGCCTGTTCTGTCACCTCTGCCACAGGCTCGTTATCAAGCAGTCTACCAATACTGCCCCACTCAACCAAAATACTCAACCTGTGATTCCTGCCATCATGTGTGTGTGTGTGTAGTGGAGGTAGGGGGGGGGTGTCCGTACTGAGCAATCACACCCGACCATGTGACAAATGGGACTATGGTAACTGCAGTTACCAGATCCAACATGACCAGAGGTGAGTAAACAATACTAACCGTGACTGTGAGTGTGGAATAAATACTTTACACAAAAAACTGCATAATCATAGTTCATATATGTGTGCTTCAGTAAGAAACCCTGCTATAATGGTTTGTCATAGAAATCAGCCTGAAATGAAAGCGTGGGTCTATGGTAACCGTTTGTGTAGGACTACGGTAACTGGCCCTGGACATATCAAGTCAGGCACACCAGCCAACTAACGTGTTGGAATACAGGGACCAATGCCCCACCCTGCTGTTTTCGACTGATAGCTCCACTTCTAAATATGTGTCTTACGTTTTTTTTTACTTTGACGAAAAAACAAAATATACACGGGTGCCACCACATGGGCTAGCTTTGGGATTTGCTACTGCCCTAGAATACACCAGCCCCTTTTTGTATAAAAAAAATGACTAAGAAAACACCCCTAATCGCAGGGGTGTGAAATGAAAAAAATGGTTTCCGCTGAAGATGCTGCTTGAAGTGATGATGTGACTCCAAACCCTTACAAATTATACACTTTAACATTACTAGGGGGCTTTAGGGGCATGCCCCCCAAGAAAATTTTGAAAATCTAGAAGCAGAATGGTGAAATGTCATGTATTTTGGTGTTCTGGTTTGACAATACTTCTAAGTCCCCCCCCCCTACATAAAGGGAAATAAATTGTATCTGGACAAATCTCAGGAACTGTCCCTGTGGTGATAAAAACCGTGAATTTCCGCGTTTCCGCGGAGATTTCACACCCCTGTATTTGTCTAATGGGTACAACATTCGGATGCCAAGTGACTCCAGACCTCCCCACTTCCACAACCACTCTCACCCCTGTATGCATCTGTATCACCGGGAGAGAGCAGGTGCTGTCACATACATGACCATGGGCATGGAAGTAAGGCTGAGGATTTGATTTAGAACTGTGGTCATTTTCTGGTTGTGTCTCAGACCTGCTATACAACTATGCAATATCCAAGCTGCTATAAACACAGTGTAATCAACCGTTTCGATTCTCTATGCTACAGTGGGGACCCCTAAGTGGTGATCTGGTAACTGCAGTTACCATAGTCTCCTTCCTGACAGTGATTGAGGTAGCAGTGTACCAGTAGGCCAGAGTTAGCAGGACCTACGTATTAGCATATCCAATGAGGCCACCAAGACCTTGGCAGCCTGCCAGGTCCTATCATGTTACCCGGTTTTCTGTCGGCTCTCAGCTATAGTTCTCACAGGTTGGATTGCTATTTCCATGACAAATATACAGCCAAGTAGTTTAATCTTCTGGGAATATGATTACAATTAAATGCATAATGTTTAGATTACCTTAATGGAAAACGGGTAAAATTTAGCTGGTGTTGTATCTTTAAGGAGCTCACACATCAACCACTGTAGCAATATCTAGAGGGCAAGGGAAGCAGATGATTATTAAAGGGCACAGGGAAACAATGTCACATGTACAATGAATTAAGCATCCTGTGGAACTCTCAGATGCCATTTCATACAGTGTTGATAACCATATAAATGTACTACTTAAGTATGAATAGTGGAGCTAAGGGACAGATTGTTTTATCTAAGGAAGTGTTTAAATAGGCCTACCTTCTTTTTTCTTCTGCAGAAATAATGAAAACCAAAGGAAACCCCTCATTCCCTCACCTGCCGTTATGTCCAACCTTTTGTTTAACTATTATTTCCGCAATCCACCACCATAACGATTGTGTCCTCAAAAGACGTCAGCATGCTTTTGTTGGCTTGGTATTGTTGCCACTGACCAGATTTCCTTATTCCTGGTAGCAAATTTCACTTTATTTTAAAACACTTTTCCTGTGGCTCCATTCTGGCCAGGTCAGGTGCCATTATAGGGATGTAGGTGCATTGTGGCAAGCAGCTGAATTCATGGCTGCCTTCCTGATATACCAGTCTTTCCTCCTACATCCTAAATTACCTGCCTCTCTCCATCTTCCCTTCTCCATCTTTCCATCACTTCTCTTCCAGTCTAATAATATCCCTTTGTAATTGCTCTCTCTTCACAATTTTCATGACCTGGGCTTTTGACATGTTATTTAGGTATTATATTTTATACAGTCTACTTTACATAGCTGTTGTCTCATATGTATACATAATAGGTGTCAGTGCCTCGTCTATCCTTATCTGTGTAGTAATACATCAGGCACAGTGTGTGTATATACTTGACATGCAAGGTGTGCAGGTTGTATTAAGGGATATCTGTGCAGTAATGCATCAGGTATATCGGTGGCTGTAGAGGATTTATAGGTAATCATGGGGAATAATCACCTCTGGCTGACTATGGCTGGCTACTGGGTATAAGGTGGGTACTCTACAGGCAGGTCACATCTTTGTATTATAGCAGCATTTACATAGAGAGAGACGTATATTCCTTTATCAGAGGGCATACTGCATATTCACATCAAGGGGAATAGATAGCAATAGAGGTTTATGATGAAGGGTCATTTACGTACAGAAAACTAGTTGTGCAACATAGTTATTCATATTACATTTCTCTAGTAGAGGCAATTGCTGTACTAGCAAGAATGGTGGTGTAGATACACACACATATTTGCAACACACCTTTGAAATCAACACACTTTTGGCAAAGAGTGTGTAGTGTGTAGTGTGTTACACCAAAATGTGTGTTAAAAGTAGCTGCAGAAAAGCGTGTTGATAAGTGTGTAAATGTAACACACTGTTCTTAGAGTGTAGGTCCCCCAGCACCAACTAGGTACCGGTAGGATCGGGTTGCGATGTTGGGGCAGCCGGACCACAGTGACCGTAAACAGTGACAACTATCTATTTGATCCTACATTTATGCTGAAATTCTTTGCCTATTGGACCTGTGGAAGACCTTTGCCTATTGGACCTGTATTCTGTCATTTCTTCTGTTCTCTAATCTCCTATGTTACATAGAACTACTGGCAAACGTTTATATACTTCCCCTGAGGCCTCTATCACATGCCTCCCGCCATATGCTGTGATTCTACTCCCCTTTCTACCTTATCTTGTTCCCAGGAAGTATTAGGAAGCTTTCGAAATGGTTACTGCCAAGTGTGTGTGTGATACCCCCAGTGACATGCAAACTTCATACTCCCCAAACAAAACACTCAAGTAACCAACTAGGGGGGAAACTACCAATGCTTCTCCCCTGTACACACAACTCTATTCTATTTCAAACAAATACACTGTAAATTTAAACATGTCTTTCCTCTGACTGATTGAATTTATTTCATTTAGACTCAAGGTGTTTAGGCAGTATGTAATGTACCATTTCAGTTGATGTTTTATGTGTACATACATATAGCTGCTTTCATAGTACATTATGAATACTTGGCTTAGGACCATTACTTATAATGATAATATAATATAAACAAAAGGATCCTTGTGGAAGGAGGAATCTTTTTGGTTGTGAAAATTGTCTATATCAGTATTGTGATACCTGCCATGTTAGGTGCACCCTTCCTCTGAGGGTGTTTCCATGCTGGGTGGTATTCAATCACTATCAAAGTGATTCCACACTGCAACTGGGGTTGATAATTACTCACACTGGGCATCATATCATGATTCAAATATTGATAACATTTAATAGAGCTGCATAATGGGGAGGTCTGAATTATGCATCATTCAGCTGCTGATGCTGACATCTAGACCATACATATAGTCCACCTCCGCCTGTTCCCATCACCCTACTCCCTGCCCTCCGCTATCCTAGTCTCCCATCACACTGCTTCTCATCATGGACCATTGAGAGGTGGGGGGTTAGAGGTTGGGACAAACAGGCTCTGGTAATACTAACTTCCTAATGAGGGGGATGCTATGTAACCCCACAGTGTAGAGTCTCCCATAGGATATACTCAATGATGCTCATGTCTACAAGTTACTTCCGTGAATAATATCTACAAGACTGAAGTATAAAGCAATATCTCTGCTTTTAAAATGCTGAGAGATGAGGTTCTGCATTGATTGTCACAGTTCATATGCATTCTTTGTGTAAATGTGGATTTTATTTTTGACAGAACTCAATAATATTCCACTGTAGTTGACGTCTCTGGTACCTTGAGGTTATTGTTTCTTTCTCATCTTACAACCTTCATATCAATAAAGGTGCACCAAGGTGCTAGAATTATAGAAATTCCGATATATATGCTATATAAGACTTTGGTATAGGTATACTTGTACTTGTATGTAAGAATGGTAAAGATCATTGAATTACTACACAGAGGGAAGAAACAGCGTCAAAAGGGAGTCCAGGTTACCTAGGGGAGTCATATAGCCCTCTGGGTCATATGACTCCCCCAGGTGATTCCCTTAGGTCATCCAGAGAGTCACCTAGGCTCCCTTAAGCGGCGAGCTGGACTCCCCTAGAGAGTGGAGTCATTCTGGAGGCAAGCTGGACTCCCTTTTGACGTTTCTTCTCTCCGTGTAGGATATAGTTCATATTACTGCCAATTGACACCAGACCTTCTACAATATAGCATATAGGTAGACATCCAATATAAGAACAAGACATGCATTAAGACTTGGATCCATGAGATGGATACTTTAGTCATCTAAAACATCACACCACCCCTGCTCTTCTGCATACCAATGGTGTATACTTCAATAAGTATGTCAGGACAGTCCACCTCCGCCTGTTCCCATCACCCCACTCCCTGCTCTCCGCTATCATTCATCTCTTGACACTTTTCCCTTTTGCATCCCCTCACATGTATACTCAGATCAATAAAACCGTCCCTTAAACCCTGGCCATGCACTCTTTGCCCAAATCCTTATTCTATTATCGGTGCAGTGCTGATTCTTTACATATGTGGCCTACAATAACACAGCTTCTGGACGTCCTACAACGTGACACACTGGTCCTCCTATCGGCCCCCACCAGCTCAATAGGCCTGGGGTCTGTTACATAATGAATTTGCGGGTAAGATAATTGTTCAAAGACCAGTGGAGTGTTGCATGGCCGCTTAAAATGATACCCCTTCAATTATTGTGTCCGTAAGAGGTAACGGGTGTAAATTGCTATCTCTATAGTAAATAGTGTAGTGTTACACTGTCCGTTAAATTGTACCCGTTAAATAAAAAAGTTGGCCGCAAATAAAAAATGTGTAGTGTTGCTACATGGCGAGTTATACGAGATGAAAGCATGTGTATAACTTTTTTTTTTTTCATTTTATTAAGTAATAAAGATTTAGAGGGGTGTATAAATACCAGAAAATACAGTAAGAATATGTTTTGAAAGGAAAAAATGGGGAAATATAAAAAAAAAAAAGATATAAAGAGCCCAATTGAAAGTGCAATTTTTTCAGTTTCCGCTAAATAAAAAATAAATAGCGGGTAAGATATTAAAAAGCGGTCACAATTAATGTGATTGTATGGGGCCTTAGGAGAAAGGGAAGTGGAATGACGTATTTCCTCTTATTTTCAATGTTGTTATGTACCACTATATAAATAGGATTCGGCGCGAAATTCGATCTTTCCCGTATGCTCTGCAACAGTGACTGGACGTGTTACAGAATAGACTAGTCACAGAATGGCGCAACAGCTGGACGCGTTGGGGAGGTTGCCGAAACAGTACAGGCCTCTCACTCACCCCTTCGGGGAATTCTCTGATAGAAAATTTCGTTTGCGGTATCGTGTGTCCAAAGACACTGCACAGGAGGTGATTGACCATATGCGTTTGGTCCTACCCCAGCTAGAATCTGCAGCTGGAGGGGGCCTTTCCTTGGAGGATAAGGTAGGTTTTAAAATTAAATGTAGATATAAATAAGCCACGTGTATATAGTGTATGTTTAAAATAATTTTTATACACTGTATAGTGTCCATGTAAAAGGACCTTATATGACTTGCAATATTTGTACATACGCGTATTGGCATGTGGTGCCCCCTACTGTACAATATGTATATTAGCGGTCAACATGAAAGCGTGTATAATATAGGCCATATGTTTTTAATGAGGGCCACATAGTCTATATTTCTGTTATGTCATATAAAACAAGTAATTACATTTCAAATAGCATACGCTATGCTGGGCATGTTTAATACTAATTTGAATCATATCTATATTGTTAATGTCTAACGGGAACACATAAATTTTAATTTGGGTACTTTTCGTATGTGCTGCCGCATGGTGGGAAAAAGACATGTTACCCGCCCACATTAAAGCGGATACAATACTATATGGAATGTATACACCGAATAAGGTGGCTCCCTCTATAAGTGTTAATTTTTTTATTGCAGTTCTGTTTGTCCGTAAGGTACTTAGCGACGGGAGCGAACATGTCTGTGGTAGGCGATTACCAAGGGGTTTCTAAAGCTACGGTTTCCCGTGCCAATGATGCGGTAGTCAAGTACTTCTATGACTACTCAGACCGCTACATAAAGTGGCCAACTACTCCACAAGAGAAGGCTGCAACAGCTGCAGGTTTTCTAGCCAAAACCGGGCTGCCCCTCTGCATAGGAATTGCGGACGGTACGCACATTGCGGTGAAATGTCCAACGGTGAATCCCCAGGCCTACATCAATCGTCACGGGTATTACTCGATAAATACCTTGGTAAATACACTTTGCTGTTTGCATATATGTAATGTGTAATAACATTATGATTAATGGGTATGAATATGTATATTTAAGATAGGCTACACAAGGATAAAGTGGTATAAATATATCTATATAGAATATATATATTATATATAATATCTATATATATATATATATTATATATGTATAACATATATATATATATATATACATATATTAAACCATATTCTACTTTCTATGATATAGAGATTCATATTTTTTTTTTACTTATAACAGGTAGTGTGTGATGCGGTGGGTAAAATTACGCACATCGACCCCACGTGGGCAGGGTCTGTGGGGGATGCCCATGCATTCAATCTCGGCCATCTGCGGCCATTGTGCAATGATGGGTCGCTCAACCCATACTACATTTTGGCAGACAGCGCGTAAGTACTTAATATCTGATACTATATTTATATTTTCTTGGATGTTTAAATGAGGGTAGAAAAATGTGTGCATCTATTTAATAGTGTGGGAGCTGCAGTAATATGCATTATGTACATCTAAATTTGTGAATATTATTTTATACAAATTAGGACATAAAGTAAAATTTTGAAATATATTTTGTTTGCTAGCTACCCAGCGGCACCCAACATCTTTCCACCGGTCCGCATCGAGGCAAATGCCCGCCAGCACCGATACAACCGGTGGCACCGCACTCATCGCTCACAGGTGGAGACCGTCATCGGGGGAATGAAGTGCCGTTTCCGGTTGGTATTTGATCAACATACTATGGTCCCATTAATAAATCGACATTTATTTGTAAATTTTTTTTTTTAAATGGGTCAATATTATTGTGTTGATATTTCAATTTAAATTCCAAGCATGAAAAGTCCCATATATACTATATGCTGCCGGGGAAGGATTATCAAATTCCAAAAGTACATATAACTTTATTTATGATATGTCTCCAAAGCTGCATAAGAGCAATACTAAAAAATGCCTTTTTTTTTTGTTTAAAGAGATTACCCCCGTGCTGGCAACGTAAAAGACCAGCTAACGAGAGAGAGGCTGCCGTTCCGCACTCATGGGCAATACAGGCTGCCAAACCTAATGTGCCTTAAGTAGTGAGGACTGTATATCAAAGTGTTTTAAATAATTTTTTACAGGACAATAGACGGCCATGGGGGCTATCTATACCACACAGTCCACAAGTGTGTGCGCATTATAACGGCCTGTGCGTGCCTCTATAATTTGGCCTTGCAAGATGGTAATGATTTCGACCCTAATGCGGACGAGGAAGAAGATATCCGCATCCTCCACGGGCAGATACCATTGGGCGGCAATGTCCCACAGCCAGTGGCCAATGGCCCGAAAGACGATCCTGCCGTGAGGGATGCGTACATCACTGCACACTTTTAAATGTGTGCTTGAAAACTGTTTATGTGTTAGATAGCCTACACCTGTACCCTGCTATTTTTCATACCCACTGGCCCACAAGGTCTAGATGAGGTGTTATACACCCAGTGCCTCACCACCTTTCACTTAATAGAATATCATAAATTTTTATTTTAAATTGCCCAAAACCACTGAATAATGCACGGGACCATATTTTAAAATTTATCATGTTTTATTACAAATGATTAGAGTAATATTTTGGGTGAGTTTAAGAAAAATGGTGATACTTGTAATACAATTACTCACAAAATACATGAGTTTCTGGTCTAGTGTTGGAGAAATAGTTTTCTTTTTCAAAATTGGATATTTAAAAAAGTAGCTAGGGACCCCATATTATTATTTTCACTGTTTGCTTTCAAAATATGTACGGTATATTTTGGAAATATTTGGAGTGAATATAGATACTTGTTATCCATTATAGGCATCCACTTTAACCCTCGTTTATGTTAGGGTATACCATATACCCAAGGTGCGATTACTTTGTGTTTGCCCTCCACCGTGGGTTAATGAAGTGTTATTAAAGTCTGTTTAGCATAATGACAACGACATAGCCGGTTGTCATGAGGCTTTTCATTATAATTTATGCGGTTGTTTTGTTACGGATACCTATTAAAAAAAGTATATTATTGCCGCGAAATTAAATATCATTACGAATGATTGAGCGGCAACAGTGGAAATAAAAGAATTATATTTGTTACAACCTCATGTGCTCGTGATTGATTTAGTATAAATAAACCTTTAGCGTAAGGACAATGTAGTTTAAGTAATTGTAACGGGTTGACTATAAAGTCTAACTGTTATTGTTGTATATCTATTGTATGTTGTATGATGTAAGACAACACGGTTCTATTGTGTTTAATAATTGTTTTATTCATCTAACTAGTATCGTCGGTTCGTTACATACACCGACTCCTCTAGTTCGGTTATCTATACGGTAGTGTACCGGTACCACCTTCGGTTACCGTCGGTAGTTGTTACATAAGCATTTTACATAACTAAACCTAACAGGTGGCGCTGCTAGTACGGTCACGTGGCTATGCAGCGCTGTATATAAGACGGCTACTTCTCCATTGGAAGTCAGTCAGGTTTGGGACTGTCGTGACATGACCACCCTGTGCTCACGGGCTTAACTCTATGCTATAGGGTTGCCCACTGTATTATATATCTGTTCTGATCTTGTATATCCGCTGGTTATACTTGTACTATAATACCCAAGAGTTACCTTTACAATAAAGTCGCCGTATATTAAAGTCTAATTTACCTTGTCTGGTTTTTGTACTCAAGTGTTACATACGTAGTAAGAGACCAACTACATTGGTGCCGTGACCACTTGATCGAACCGACCATTGATAGGGTATTAAATAGACTTACAGTATATGGATTACCTATACGATTTTGTCAGCTCGTTCAGCGGCAGGACTAAAACCCCTGCTGAGGAACGTGAGGAAGCCGTACAGAATGTACGCTTCTTCACAGGCAAATCCAATAGGCGGGAGAGCCGGGCAGCCTTGGAGGTGCCCGGTGACGACCTCTCCCAAGAAGCAATAGGTGATCCTATTGTGGAAGCCTTTACCAAAGGAGAGGATGGGGAGCAATCTCCAATCCCGGGACCCTTTGATATAAGCTCCAGGAGATCGTTGGACTCCCTTTCCACGAATCTTTTCTGTCCTGAGGGTCAGAAAATACCGGGTAGAGAGCCTAAAACTCTCGGCCCAGCTGCCTTCGGTTCTACACCGACGGTAGCAGATCCTTCATTGGATCCAGACACGTCGGTTTTCACTGATGGTGCCACTCCTATGGGGGGTGGCGGGCTATCAAAGAAGACTAATGTGGCAACAGAAGCTCCTGGTAAGGGGTACCCGCCAGCAGTAGATGAGCCATCCAGTTTACCACTGGATGGGGACCTACTAGCTGCCATGGGTATCCCCACCAGGAAAACTGAGTTGCACGAGCTCGCGGAAGCCCGGAGGGAACTTGCTTCCATCAATCAAACTAGGAAGTTATTCCTAAGGGAGGTTGATGAGAAGAAAAAGTTCCTACTGGAACTCCAGAACGAGATGGCTTCCCACAAGGTGGAGGTTGACAAACTTTTGCACCAGAGGGTGTCCGGCGAATGTGAGGTTGCAAGCTTAACTTCCTTGGGAAAGGATTTGAGCACGCAGCTCCACTTAGCCAGACAGGACCTCGCAAGCTTAAGGCAAGTCAATCAGGACCTGAAGACGAAGTCGGAGAAAGTACCACCACCTTCCACGGTGGTACCTCCAGTCATACCCGTACCCAGTGTGTACACGACAGTGACACCTTCAAGTGTCCCGCCGCTAGTACACACCACGGTAACAGGTATGACACCTCAGATGGGGGCTAGCTATCTACAGACTCCGGTCTGTGGTGGCGCCTTTGGAGGCACGGCAACACCTCCAGGGTACACCCACCCATCTACTGGTTCAACGACGTTAAATCAGCAGCAGACCATGGTCTCAGTTCCAGTACCGAAACCCAGAGCTAGACAAGGCTTAACGCCTGTCCAGCGGGCTAAGTACGACAGGAACCCGGCTATTGAGAAGCTGGGGACAGACATCGTCCCGCGGGACATCGATGAACTGGATGAACGGTATGCTCCTTTCAACTTTGGGGAGATCAAACATCCTGATGCAGCCCGTCAAAAGGCCATCGATATTCCGCCTTTCACAGGGTCGCCACCCTGGAGAAAGTACAAAGTTCGGTTCAAGGCTATTGTGGAGAGCAATCGCTGGAACAATCAGCAAGCGCTGGTTGCTCTGAAGCAAGCACTCTGCAACGGGCCAGGTGAACCAGCCCTTTTGGCGTTCGAGAGAGTGAAGATCAAGACATTGAGCTCACTTGAAGAAACAGCTGAATGGGCGATTGGGAAGATTGGTGAGCATGACCCAAGGACTCAGCTGCTCAAACGTGTCCAACGCAAGGACGAGCATCTGAGATCCTACGGATTTGCTCTACAAGAACTGATATCCGAGTGTTATCAGGGATGTAGACCTGACACCCCCACTGTCATCCAGGAGTTAACCTCCAGGTTTGTCAATGGAGTCAGAGACACCAATCTCCAGGCATATCTGCGGGAGAAATGGCAGCCGGACTTATCTCTAGCTGACCTTTTTGACCATGCAGATGTGTATGACACCAAACAGGCTGTTTTTCCTAGTGGAGGAGTGTCGGCAGCTCCATCTGTAGCCCCGAAAGGAGCTCAGGTGGTAGAGGCCGCCACAAAACCACCTAAGAAAAAACAGCCCGCCTCCGAGGAGGTGGCGGCAGTAATGCCTGACAGGGACATGGAAAAGATGATTGAGGGTTTGTTGCGGAAGCACTTGGAAAAGAGCTCTGCGTCCACTTCTGATTCTGGATCTGGAAAGAGAAGGCAAAAGAAGAAAAAGGACACGAAACCTCAGCCATGTAGACGCTGTCAAAAGATGGGTCATTGGGCTAGCGAATGCAAAGCCCCTGCACCCGTCGCTGCTAAAACTGAAAAGGAGACGGAAAACTGAATGGGGCCCATCCTCTTGGCAAGGATGGCGCCCCCACAGTTAGCCATGCCTGTAAGGGATTAGTAGACGGTGTTAACTCTTCCATGAACCAAGGCCGCGCAGAGGCAGAAGGGTCTGTACAACCTGTAAGCATCTGGCAAGGCGGGGCTGGCAATGACGAACGGAATCCGGAGGATTCTGTAGTCGCTGGCTTAGAGGAGTCTTGGTTAGAATCAATTGCCCAGAGCAGTGTGATTCAAGACTCCCCGAGCGACCCGTGTTGGGATTATCTCCTGACAAAAGGGGTTGCTATGGATGGAGGGGGAAGCCCGATGCTGACCTCTGAGTGTGTCCCTTTACGGGGACAGCGTTGGTACCTGAGTCTGGTTATTTCCGGGACGCGTGGTGAATTTTTGGTCGACACGGGTGCATCTCACACCTTGGTCGATCGTAGATTCATGGCCCGTCTTTGCAACCAGCCCGAAGCTCCGCTACTGGGAGTAAAGGCTCGGACTGCTACGGGAGATAGTATGCAGACTTATGGCAGAACTGTAAAACCTATGTTGGTTGATGGCAAGACATACTGGATATGTCCAACCATCACCGACATCACTGATGATGGCATACTGGGGATGGACTTTGCTGCTCTTTACGGGGTAACAATGAACACCGCAACGGGCCGACTTCAGATTAAACATCCTTATAAACAATCTGTACAGTGCGTTTTAAGGAATGGTTCTTCTGTGGCGTCAGTGGCACAAGACACAAAGTTGGCAGCAGGACATGTATCCGATGTCCTAGTCAGCTGCGTGGGAGTGCAGGCCAAACGGCCGGGAATGTTTGAACCAGAAGATCAAAAGCTCTCTGAGTTAGGTCTTGCTGGCTATCATACTTACCTGGCCAACGCTCGTTGGGGGGTGATACCGATTTGTAACTCGAGTAGTAGAGAAATCACTCTACGAAAGGGGACGCCTATTGGTAACACCACGCGAGCATATGGGGTAGACTCACTAACTACGGACTTTGTGGAAGTAGGTGTGGTGGCGGGAGACTCTTCCCACGAAGAGGCTCTAGCCAAATCCAACCTACCGAAACATTTAAGGTCCCTGTTGTGTGAGTCACACCTCACAACCCTAGAGAGCGAAATGGTGGCCAATGAGCTGTCGGAGTTATCTGACGCCTTTGCGCAACCAGGAGATCCTCTAGGGCGTACCAATACGGTACAACACCGGGTTGACACTGGGGACGCGCTTCCCAGTAGAATCCCCTACCGTCGGTTACCCATGGCTAAAAAAAGTGCTATGGAGGCTGAGGTAGAAAAGATGTTGGATGAAGATGTGATTCAACCTAGTGAGAGTCCATGGTCAAGTCCTGTGGTGATGGTCACCAAAAAGGATGGCTCCTGTCGATTTTGTATCGACTATAGGAAGTTGAACGGACTCACTAGGAAGAATGCATATCCTCTACCTCGGATAGATGAATGTGTGGAATCTCTGGGTGGGGCGAAATGGTTCTGTACACTAGATTTACAATCTGGTTATTGGCAGATCGGCATGGACCCCCGGGACCGAGAAAAAACCGCATTTTCTACCCATATGGGACTATTTGAGTTCAACGTCATGCCATTCGGGCTATGCAATGCCCCGGCAACCTTCGAGGCAATGATGGAAACCATGTTACGGGGTTTACTTTGGAAAAAGTGCCTAGTATACTTGGACGACATCATCGTCTTCGGTGGTTCTGTGGAGGAAACTCTACAGAACCTCCAAGCTGTGCTGAAACGCATCTTATCATATGGTCTGAAATTGAAACCTTCAAAGTGCAAGCTTTTTAGGAAGTCAGTTGAATACCTAGGTAGAATTGTTTCTGAACATGGCATCATGGCTGATCCTCATAAGATCGAAGTGGTACAGAACTGGCCTCGTCCGATGGACACGAAGGAGATACGCTCTTTCATCGGGTTTTGTTCATACTACAGAGATTTTATACCTGGATTCTCGAGAGTCGCAGCTCCCTTACAAGAGCTGATGATTGGAGAGAAGAAGGCTAAGGCTAAAATAGTCTGGTCTCCAGCCGCAGAACAGTCTTTCAGTGAGTTAAAGAGACTCTTCTTAGAAACACCTGTTTTGCACTACCCTGCACCTGTTGGTAAGTTCATCTTGGACACTGATGCTTCTAATACAAGTATTGGTGCTGCCTTGTCGCAGATCCAGGATGGGCGAGAAGTGCCGCTGGCATTTTCGTCCAACAGTCTAAGCAAAACACAACGTAACTACTGCACAACCAAGCGTGAACTCTTGGCAGTGGTGGTTTACACAAAAAAGTACAGACATTTCCTATATGGTGGGAATTATCTCGTACGGACGGATCATTCATCTCTGCAGTGGCTCCTTAACTTCAAGGACGCTGAGGGGATGATGGGTAGATGGTTGAACCACCTCTCTGAGTTTGGCATGACGAATGAGCATATCATACACAGGAGTGGAGTAGATCATGTGAATGCGGACAGCTTGTCCCGCTATCCTATCCGGAACTGTCACCGTGTAGACTGCCGAGACTGTGGGTCTCACAATGCAGTGATTGCGTCTGTGGGTGCGAAAGTTCCTAACTGGACGTTAAATCACTTGAAGGATGAGCAGCTTGCGGATCCAGCTATTTCGAGGGTGTACTCCTTGAAGTTGTTGGGCCTGTCCAAGCCTGTTCGCCCCGCACTTTCGCTGGAATGTAAAGAAGTTAGACAACTGTTAGCTCAGTGGGATAATCTTTTTATACGGAACAGTGTATTGTGCCGCTGGAGGGTGCAACCTGGCAGGAAGAGAACAGCTCAGTCTGTAGTGCCTTTGTCACTCAGACTACAGTTGCTCAATTACTGTCATGGCCACCGAACTTCAGCACACTTTGGCAGACAACGGACTGAGGCAAAGATTAAGAGTAGATATTACTGGCCTGGTATGACTTTGGACATACGGCGTTGGGTGAGACAATGTCCCCAATGCTGTTTATCAAAGCCTGGACCTGGTATTGGTAAACTACCTCTAAGTCAAGAGCTATTCGGTGTTCGATTTGCCCGGATCGCTGTTGATATCATTAGTGGTTTCAACACGACCCCCCGTGGGAATACCTGTATGATGGTGGTACAGGACTACTATACCAAGTATGTCCAAGTATATCCGTTGGTAAATCATACAGCTGTTACCTGCGCAGAAGCACTTTTCGAGAATTGGATCCTCACGTGGGGAGGTCCTTTAATGCTTCACTCCGACCAGGGTCGTGAGTTTGAATCTCGACTGTGGGCAGAACTGTGTAGTAAAATACACATCTGCAAGACGCATACGAACCCCTACCGACCTCAATCGGATGGTATGGTGGAACGTTTCAATCGGACGTTGATCCAATGTCTCACGACAATGGTTAATGAGCACCGGGATGATTGGGATGAGCACGCTCGCTATATCTCCCATGCTTACAATGCTACCGAACATGCGTCGACGGGCTGTACGCCTAATATGCTCGTAATGGGTGAAGACATAGTCATGCCTAGTGACATGGTCTATGGAGTGCAGGGACACCAGCTCGAGCAACCCTGCACAGTGATGTTTGTTGAGTCACTTCGACAATCATTACGCGAGTCCTATGGAGTAGTAAGGGACAACTTGGAAAAATCTGCTAGTTTGCAGAAGGTGGGCTATGACACGGGCCTTAAACTCCGCCCATTTAAGGTGGGGGATAAGGTCGCGAGATTTAGCACACCAAATTCCAAAGTCAAGACCCTGTACTCCTGGGATGGTCCGCATACGGTTACTATGGTGGTTAGTGAAACTACTGTAGTAATACGGTTGCAAAAAGGGACTCTCACTAAATCACATGTGGCTAGACTCCGACCTTGGTATGGAGTTCCATATATAGATGACGGTGAAGATTCCCTCGGTGCTGGTCGAGTACCAGCACCAACCGACCCTGCGCTACCGAAGATACCGAAGGCAGGACCAACGGTCATACCGTCGGTACCGACGGTAGCGCGCCGAAGGGGTCGTCCTAGGAAATTACCGATTGAACCACAGTCGTGTGTTACCAAGCCCAAGCGCGGTAGGCCTCGTAAAAAAGGGTCAGCTGTGCGTAAAGGACTAACCGTAGGCACCGGTAAACAAAGCAAGGTGATACCTCCGGTGTCATCATTGCTGGACATACCGGTACAAGGTCTACGGAGGAGCACACGTGTCAGAGAGCGAGATAAAATTGTGTAAACATTTTTTTCTTACCTTGTTGACGACATTTAGCTGCTGGCTTGATTAAATTTCCCTGGACAGTTCCGTACTGGGCCGGTGGTCATTGGCCCGGTACTCGATCACCAAAACACAACGAGAAGAGACGGGTTATCCGGTGTGGTTATCCGTTGGAGGTAGAAAAGCACGTGTTCAGGGCGGGTGGCTGGCTTTGCCGATTAGTTCTAAGTATGGGATTAGTTTTGACCACATATTGCTTAGTAACACGCTGCTGTGTATATCCTCTAATGCCGGTATATCATTCCCGGGTTTTTCCGGTGGCTCCGCCACGAAAATTGTAAACAACAGTCAGAGTTCCCACCGTCGGATATGCCAGACGTGGGAAGGGCGCTGCCCGCGTCACCTGATCGATTTCTCCCGCCAAATGAGCCGTGAGAAATTGGGTCACCTCGGCGCGTCTTCGAGACGCGACCCCTGATTGGCTGAGAAGCCGGTCAAGGGGCGGGGTCACGGGGGACGGGTGGGGTATATAAGCCCCACAGGCGGCCAGGCTTCTTCAGATCAACACGTTTGCCCGTAGGGTAGCGTGTTGATCAGTGGTGCCTAGGTCTGCCCGGCAGTACCTACACTGTTGTTTTACTTGCTGTGCTACTAAAGGCTCGGGTGAGTGAACCGTGAGGTTCACCTACGCCTGAGCTAACAGTATGGCAGCCCGTGTAGATGGCACATGCACGGCCCCGAAGAAGGCTGAGGCCTCCGACGGGGATGACCGAGTTCTCGAGTCTGACACGGAAATGGACACTACCGGTGCTCCAACCGTCGGTCAAGGCTCGGCTTCGGTACCAGCTGAACCTAACCCTGAGGGGTCGGGTGATGTTGTTCCGAAAACAGAACCTGGTCTGGGTGGTAGTAATACCAACCAGGAGGAGAACCCTGCAGGGGGATCTTCTCCGAAACCCGCCGGTGTATTGGCACAAGAACCGACGGTCCCTGATGGTGATTCATCAGACGGGTCCACGGTTCGTGCTAAGACCAAACGGAAGCGGAAGCGTAAGAGGAGGATTACATCTTCCCCTGAAACTCCTGCTACCGAAGAGGTCGCACCGACTGAGGCAGATAGGCTCAAAGCTGTTGCTGATAGAGTGTCCAAGGCGGAAGCCGAGGGATGGTCTGTTGCAGAGAGCAGAGCCAATCGCCGCCTCCGCGCCAAGGCAGCGCATGTTCGTCTAAACCTGTGTCTCCGTGATGATGACCGGAAGAACCTGAGCCTTTCTGATTTACTTCAGGAAAATGGCAAAATGGCTCTTCCTGCACCTCACACGACCGAGGGTTCAGACGACGAAGACTGGTTGACAGGTGATTCCCACCCCATTGACTGGTACCTCGTGTACCTCAGGGCAGTGTTGGAAGGGAATAAACCTAACATCCATAGGTCATGCCGTCCCAAGCTGAAATATGCTTGGAAGAACTACGTGCCAGGGGATCCCTGCCCGTATGTTCGCTGTCAGCGCCTGAAGGGGGCTTCGACAGCTGCAAAACGGTGGCCGAACCTGTTCAAGTTCGCCCGTCATTTAGTAGAGAAGCACATGAATGTGCGTCCCTACTTGTACTGTGTGAGTGGGAGTACTAGTACTTCCTGCCCTGAGTACAGTGACGGGGAGCTATTCCGTTGCCAACGGAGGGCTGGTTTGGTAAGGCATCTTTGCGACAATAAGGGCGTTCACAAGCGCACTATTAGTCGTGGAGTTGAGGCTGCACTGAAGGTTTGGGGGTGCCACAAACGTGTAGGGAATCTACAGTATAAGTGGCGAACCAACAAACTTAAACAGTGGAATTACCTCACGGAGGCTGACTGGGAGAGATTGTGTAAGGGCGCCAAGTGCGAACAAACCGATCTCGGGCCAGAAACAGAAACTCCGATGCCCACTGTCAGAAAGGATACCCCTCCTAAGAAGAAGAAAGATCTGAAAAGGGGCCGCCAGTCATCCAAAGATGATACCAAAGGTGGACGTGACCGTTCCCGCAGTGAACCTGCGAAGAAACGTGTCGCCACCGCCACGGTAACATCTGAGGTCGACCGTAGCCAAACCGTCGGTACCGTCACGGTATCTTCGGTTGCATTGCCCTCGGTTGCTGATCAACTGCCCAGGCAGGAGAGACAGAAACTGGGTGATGCACTGGCTATTGTTCAGAACTCATTGGGTGACGAGCAGGCGGGTCAGGTTGCTGCTGACTATGTCAAGCAGTACAAGTGGAGCCAGAAGCAAAAGAAAGCTTCAGCTCCACAGGAGAGTATCTCACCTATCAGTGACGCTGAACAGGTAGAGGTACAACAGCCGGATGGGGCGTCAGCCCAGCCGACTGCTCCACCCCAGCACGGAGCACCCTCTGACCCCGCAAGGGATGACGAGGTGACTCCAGTACCTGAGCACAGGGCTGTTGACGAAGGGCTAGCAGGGTTACCTGTGTTGCCTGGAGACGGTCCTGCTTTTGACACTGGATTCTCTGACACTCTAGTCCCCGGATTTGAGTGCTACAGAGCTAAGATGGCTGAAAACGCAAGTAAGCTACTCCAGTTTCAGGTTTCTTTCTTGGAGAAGTCCTACTTTGAGCAGTACAAGTTGCTCAGAGAACAGGCTATCCGGGAAGGGAAAGCTTGGGTTGCTGAACGCACCAGAGTCCTTGCCGAGCGTGAGGCGAGTCTGGAGCAAGATCATGCCCTCTGGAGGGCTACGATCGAACAGCTTGAATCAAGGTTGACAACTTGTGACGCCAAGTTCTTCCGGCAGTTCGGGCTAAAGCTGACAGAGTGGGAGAGAACTGGTTTTCCAGATCTCCAGTCCAGGTTGGGGCTTGCCGCAAGGCCTGCTCCTCCTGTGACCCCGGTACTGTCAGTACACCCACCTAGGTATGAGATGCCATTTTCTTTCATGGCACAATCTACCCGGGTGGTCAGTGGCGGGGAGCCTACTGCGGCGCCGAGTACCCTCTCGGTAGCCCCAGGTGGAGCCCTTCCTCTCCAGGTGGAGGCTGCTGTGGTTTACACCACGGAGGCCCCTCCTGGAGGAAGTCCTGATGGGGAAGGAAAGCCATCCGGCGGTGTCCCTATGGACACCTAAGGATGGTCCCCTGTCAGGCCCTCTGGGGTGCACTGTTCCGCCCCTCGGAGGTAAAACTAAACCATCGACGCAGCTACACGCCCCTGGACAACCGAAGCAGACCGACGGTGCTGTCGTGACTTAACCTAGTCACTACTGCCACCACACTGGAAGCAGCCTGATGTCTTCAACCGTGGTTTACTACTAAGCCACAACCGTCGGTGCTCTACTACTGTCCAGGGCTCCTGATCCTGTGGTCACATTCTACTATTGTGACCTATGAACTATTATATGGATCATCCTCCTGTGATAATTATTTATAGGGAGGCACGGACCTACCTTTTTATATTTATATTTCACAAGAGATGGAAGTACTATACCGGTACTGGACTCTATCCATCTCTACCACCATAAACTGCTAGGTACTGGAGTACCGCCCCTAATAAGGATGACGATCTATCCCACCTTATTTAGGATACGCTAATATGGATTTTTATATATAAACTTTTCTACGCCAAAGGAAGTGGGAACTGCTATAGTTCCAATTATAAAACTTTTCTTCGCCAAAGGAAGTGAGAGCTATTATAGTTCTATTATTTATATATAAGGACACTAACTCCACACGGATTCGCACCATTGCTGAATGAAGTAGGTGATGTGTTGAGTTTCCAAGGTGGTTATTTGGTGCCTTTACTTTTAACTGATACTAGTCTAGGACTATCAGTTGGACAGTTTTTTATATCATGTGCCTACGGGACTATGGTTTGATACCAAAGACTATATTGTTGATATAAACTGTTATATACATGTTAACCTGGTTGTTCATGTATGTATGCCTGTTGTTACTATGAGTAGAAATGTTACTTGTTGATAAATAGATATACGTGGTATATAATGTATCCAAGAGGTATTATTATTATAAAACCAACCCTTCCTACATTCTAAAGGGGGGTAGTGTAACGGGTTGACTATAAAGTCTAACTGTTATTGTTGTATATCTATTGTATGTTGTATGATGTAAGACAACACGGTTCTATTGTGTTTAATAACTGTTTTATTCATCTAACTAGTATCGTCGGTTCGTTACATACACCGACTCCTCTAGTTCGGTTATCTATACGGTAGTGTACCGGTACCACCTTCGGTTACCGTCGGTAGTTGTTACATAAGCATTTTACATAACTAAACCTAACAGGTGGCGCTGCTAGTACGGTCACGTGGCTATGCAGCGCTGTATATAAGACGGCTACTTCTCCATTGGAAGTCAGTCAGGTTTGGGACTGTCGTGACATGACCACCCTGTGCTCACGGGCTTAACTCTATGCTATAGGGTTGCCCACTGTATTATATATCTGTTCTGATCTTGTATATCCGCTGGTTATACTTGTACTATAATACCCAAGAGTTACCTTTACAATAAAGTCGCCGTATATTAAAGTCTAATTTACCTTGTCTGGTTTTTGTACTCAAGTGTTACATACGTAGTAAGAGACCAACTACATAATAATAGCAAAGTGAGCTATCCTACAAAAATTTTCATAGTAAAGCGGAAAGGATAAATTAAGGATTTATACCCATATATTAATAGTTAACAAAATTTTTAAAAAATGTCATCCCCATAAAAAACCAACATACACGCCCCCTACTGTATTACCCGTTAATATACTATGCCGCCACCTATAAACAGGGGAAGTAACGGTCACGGCCCCACCTATATTACCCGCTGAACTAATTTACTGTCACTTCTTTTTACCAACACTAGATGACAGTCTCTCCAACCCCCCCCCCCCCCATTTGTAGTTCAAATGGGACGCGCATTTATTATTACCCGTTAAATAATAGATGTAAGTTGGGTATTGACAAAATCATAGAAAAGGTACTGAATTGCCCTTCAACTGCCTTTTTCTGTCTATATTTAAACAATATTTTAAATCCCTATTTCATGGGAAATCCATGACGATTTAAATCTGTTAAATATAAAAACGCCCCTAATATAATAATTTTCACTTTGGCCCCCCCCCCCACCATGTTACAATACTATATCCCTTATTTTTTTCCCCATTTATTGGTATGTTACATTTATACTTCTCTATTGATAATTACTATTTGTCCACTTGTAATCAGTTATATATCTAAATAAATAGTTAAACTGTTGCTTTCCGCTATTTTACACCACAATAAAGGGCCATAATAAGTATGAGATAATGGTTTTTCCTGTATAAAAATACATATAGCTTAACTTTTGTAACAACTTTTTTATTCAATCAAAACAAGTATTTGTAACATCTATATAAGTATCTTATATCTATAGTTAATGAGGACGGATATTGATGCTAATACTTTAATAACGTAACAATAGTATAGCATAACGTCGCCAGGGTTTTACATCTAGTCGTCAATTTTTGCCACCGACTTGATGAAAGAGCGGTAGCTTGGTACAGACAGTCGTCGTGGGTTCCAAGGTCCTGCTCTGCTGCGTTCAAAATAATCCTCAGTCTCGACACCAGGTGGAGTGACAGGGGAACCATGCATACCTGGAACGCCTGGAAATATAAGAAATATAAATGAATACTCACTTCATACATGTCAACAGTGAAATATATATAAATAAATTTCTATTTACAATGTCTCCAATTACTATAAATTATTTTCAATTATTAAACATGCATTTCTTGATACACATGTGTTTACATAGATTGGTACTAAATAAACCCTTTACTACACCGCCAAAATACATTGATAGACTTTACTGTATTTAATTATTTTCAACCTACCTAGAACACACTCCTCTCCAAGAAAGTCCAGCGCCATCTGTTGCAGAGTGCTAACTTGAAGGCACTCTTCAATCACACCATTACCCGTCTGATTACGGGCAAGTTCTAGGTTGCGGTACTGCAAAGTAATATTACCACCATAAAAAGGAAACCAACAACAGGGAATATGGGTGGATGTTCAGTAACACGTCATTTTATAATAGGCTACATATATTTCTGAACTACATGTAACTATTCATCTCGTATAAGGGATTGAATTGATGTATGTATGTCAATTTTCCTTATGGTGATATGTAGTAAATATGTAGGAAATTAGAGAAACCTATATTTTACCTTTTCCTTGGCCTGCACCCCAAAACGTGCAACCTTGTTCATGCAATCTTTCCAACTGCGGGTAGTGTGTGACATTTTATTTACAGCATCTGCCGAAAGAAAAGGAAATCCACATCATAGAGTTTAAATAAACTAAAGGTGACAGTACACAATATGTACATTAAGACAAATATAAATTGTTCTTTTATAGTAGTCTATATAATATATGGCTTGAAAAACTGCATACCCCCATAAGTGGAAGTTAATATGGACGGCCGATACTATGTTACCCGTAAAATACAGATGGCGCCATACTTGCGGAAAATGTATATAGCTTGTACCAGTTACTTAGTATACGGTAATGTTAGCTACTTTATAGGTACTTCTATATAGTACGCAACATTATATATTGCAGCTTTAATAACATACCCGCCACTTGCTGCCATGCTTGATTCCTCTTGTAATTACCACCCGACGCATGTGAGTAGGGCTTACGTAGAATCTGCTTCAAACCATTAGCCGCCATGTAAAGACATGTCTTCTCTGCATGGCTCCAATTGGCGCTTCTTGCCTTTTTATCCTCCTCTACCTCATTGATCAACTCATCAGCGTTCTTCACACTCTTCTTCGGTGCCGGCGCTTTCCACTTGGTGGGAAAAGATGGCAAGGCATTCTGCTTAGCGGTGCTCTTTTTACGGTTCTTGGGCTTGGCAGGACCTCCGCCACTGATTAAAGTCGACCTGAAATTAGGTGAAATACACTATATATTATGACCTGCATAGAGGGTTATTTAGTATAAAAATTTTCAGGTATTATGCCGGTATCGCCATACAAATATTTATAAAATACGACCTATATTTTCAGCTACATTGCCCGTTAACCAAAATCTTGCCCGTAAACATCCCATGCCCGCCAATATGGCTGACGTTCAGCCAATATATATTAGTTTGTTCACATAAGCAGATACCAAGTTGGATACTTTGAATGCTGTGCATATCATGTGCTAGTAGCACGTGCGAATATAAATTTTATTATATTAACTAACGTCAAATACACCATTAAATTAGGACCTCCTTACAGGGTGATGCGTTAAGATATATTTTAGGTATTATCGTGGTATATCCATACAAATATATATGAAATACCACCTTTATATTGCGGTACATTGGCCGTTAGCAAAAAACGTGCCCGTAAACATAAAATGGCCGACAAAATGGCTGAAGGTCACCCCATATATATCACTATGTTCGCACAACCAGATAGAAATTTCGATACTTTCAATGCTGTCAATATAATGTTCTACTAACACGTGGGAATACAAATTGTATAACATGGAAGTCAGAAAAAGGGCCAACTACATACCATATTGAAGAGTTCTATTTGGTGGGTGTTGTTGGTCCGGGAGCTTCAGATGAAATGGGACGGATAGGAGGACTCCAAATTCCCGGGTACAATATAAGGACTGCTCTCATTGGTTCAATAAAAAAGTACCCGTATGAATAACAAAAGAGATGGTCGCCCCCTAGCGTGTTACCCGTTAATAACAGATGGCGCCACAGTGCTGCGCCAGGCAAAAAGCCAGCGGGTACACGCTGTTTGTGGTTTTATGTATATTCTATGTAACATTTAAGTAATTTTAGGACACATTTAACTTTACATTACCATGTAGATGAAAAAATACATTAAATAACAGTTGAAAAAATAATCCGTTTTATTAACATGTCTTAACGAACAGTTCCAATATATATGTTTGCCCGGTTCTATAGGCAAATGCGCTTAAGTATATAGCCATGAATTGTCTGCCATGTAGTCACCTGGTTTTTACAGCTGCAGAAACAGTGAGCTGTAGGGTGGAATGTAGAACGTGATTGACTTAAATATATGTATCCGTACAGGGAGATGGCCATGTAGTTTTGTAATCTGAGCATCCTTTGCTCTTCCCTATGGGCACAAAAATACAACAATTCTTATGCTATGTACCAAATGATACCGTTAAGCTATGAAATATTAGTACTTAAAGTAATTAGTTACTTTTTACCCCACTTGTATGCAGCACCACCAAAAAAAACAATTAAGTACCGACCCAGTAATAGTAAGTCTGTCTCTCGACATTCAAAACATTTAAAGGGGTATACAAAAGTAAATCCACCCTAAAGTCAATCACACTCTCCACATAAAGGTGGAATTGAATGATTGAATATGTGCACACATATTACCCGTTAAGTATTAATGGTCTTTGGTATAAACGTTACATTTACATCACTATATGGTTATTTTCTCATCATAGAATACCACACCAATACCGGTAGTCTAAATAACAAATAATACAATTAACCATAAGCCAAAACATTGGACTTTTAAACCCATAAAAAATTTTGTGTATTATAGGCCAATGAAAAAAGTCTACTGTTGGAATGAACGGAACCAATGGTTATGGTAGGTAGCAAATAAACCCTTCACCAGTTACATACGAACAGTAAGTTGCATTAGTTTCTTCATACATAATATATAGAGAACAGCAGAAAATAACCTGATTATGTGGGTGAAAGGTGACATAATTAACAAAATGGTGTTTGTAAAACTTACATATCCATACCCAGTGGGCACACCTCACAAAAGCAGCACCCAGTAAGCGCTTATTAAGCCCCACAGAGAATATGCAGAGCTAAATAAGCGCTTAATAAGTGGTCTGTGCCCACTGGGTAGTAATAAGATAGACTGTAATAGCTGTCACAGTGTCTCTAAAAATAAACATCATTTACTCCGTAATTACTAATAATGGACGGTTAAATGGTTCACCATGTCAAAATTAAAGGAAAAAGTCATGATAGAAGGGGTTTAAAGTTATCACCCTTTGACAGAGAAAAGTTGTTACAGCCAAAATAATTTTTAAAAAAGGAACACGCTGTATAATCGTGATAGCGAAGGCCATAAATACCGGTACTAAAACCCTGGAAAAGGACTTGTTAATCCAGCACCCAAAAATTTCTATTTTAATACGTACAAATCTTCCTGTGTTACTGTAAATAATGGTAATACTAAATTAACGACCAGACCGGCCACTTTTGCTGCTGGAGCGGCTGCTCTGCCTCCTTGTTGTAGGGGTGGTGCCGGAAACGCTCCCGCTAAGACTGGAAGTATCCAATACCTCAGCAGCATGGCCGCATACCGGGCGATTCTTGATTACGGACACCATCTCTGAAAAAAGAAATAAAGAGATAAAAAATCCTATTACATTAAGGTATGGGTTGTAAACATACTGAAAGGGAAAAGTGGTTAAATAGATTTTAAATACAGGTACAATGGCTTTATGTATTGTACTACATGAATTGATTTTACATTTACGTCTGAAAGTATGAATGAAGGTGATGAAATTACACCAAAACCCTAATTAAATTTACAAAGTATAATTTGACTGACGAGAAAAAGTGCATGTTGAATAAATTTCCCCTATATATACATACCATTGAGCACTGTTGTTTGGGATTTTAGGGCTTCCGCCATCTCCTGCATAGCGTTATATTGGGAGTGCGCGATCGTCGCCAGTTGGCCTAGCTTGTCATTTACCTCCTGCTTGGTGTTTTTCAAGTGCACAAGATTGTCTTTAATTTCAGAAAGGATTTCAGCCTGCGTGGACTCCCTCACACTATCTGCACTCTTTATCTCTTTCATGAGCACAAGATTTTCCGTTATTTGGTGCAGAATCGTCCCTTCTTTTTCTCTTTTTTTCGCTTGCTCATCGCTTCTGGTGGTATTTGCTTCTCCAAGATTTATTAAATATGAATTAAAGTTTGTTTCCATATTAGCCATTGTTTGGGCTTGCACCGCCTGGATGGCTACTATTTTCTCACAAACAAGCGACACGTCCCTCTGTTGTTGTAGAGACGGTGTGGTTGGACATGTGAATTGAACATTTTGGTGTTCATTCGGTGTAGTGGAGGTGATTTTCTTGGAAGGGGAGGCAGTGTGGGAAGTGTCGGTAACCCAGGAAGGGCGGGAAGAACGGGCAAGCTCAGGATTGTCATCATAATTCTGGGGGGGCAAACCAGGTGAATGGTCACGTCTATCATCTTCCGAATCCCCTGAAGTTTCTGGAATTTTCAAAATGTGAGACTGCGTCAAGTGATCTGAAATAAAAGGAAATTTTTGTTTTATTCCTTAAAGAGGGAATTTGTTCTTAATTCTGTTTTCCTAAATCTTGTCCGTTATATAAACACTGGAATGATTTATTTATGACAATACTGTGAATGGCCAGCATTTCTCCTATTGTAGTTTAAACATTACATGGAACATTACTGTTGAATAAAACAAATACACCTACACAAAATGCAGCTAGCTTGACATGGCTGTGTGTGATGGAATTAAAATGTTAATGTGTTTAAATTCATTGTAATTAGGTACTTTATAATCATTATTAATAGCGGCCAGGAATTTAATGTCTTTAAGGGTAAAGGCTATGTTCCATGGTCACTGATGTAATATAAATGGTGGTTAAATCTATGTTAATGATTTTAGTATGGTGACATAAACCAAAACATAGTAGTAACCATTTATGCACTGCAGTGGAGTAATGTGCACTTCATGAAGAAACGAGCGCCACGTACTAGATGACAGGGGAGAAGTCTTTTCCTTTTGCACACGGTCGGTGGACAGGGTGTCGTGTTCTCTGTTGGGTGTTCCCTCTGGAAATAAGCCATGATATTACAGATTAAAATATTTCATATTTCATGAACCAGAACCCCATGGAATGGGAACGTATATAGGAAAGCCGTATGGTTGGGTGGTTGTTTATTCCAATGGAATCATAATGGGAAAAAGGTAGGCAAAATACATGACAATGCCAAATACCTGACAATACCCTATATGTGTATACAAATGGGAACAAGAATCCTGCGTTAAAAATATATCCTACCTCCGCACGAGAAGTCTAGGGGTTTTGGTACCGGTGAGGAATATGTATGGTCCGTCTTTGATTTATTCTGAGAAGACATGTCGGTATTCTCTTCAGTTTGGTTGTGGGATACCTGTTCAGCTTCCCGGTGCGATACGTGTTCAGGTTCCTTATCCGATACGTGTTCATCTTCCTTGTCCGATACCTCTTCACCTTCCTTCACAGCTACGTGTTCAGCTGTATTTGAAGTTTATTTGTTAAAACAACTTACAAATGGGTGAAACGGGTATGTAATACTCAATGGGAAAGAGCTCTACTTAACAATGTTATTGACAACAAAGAGAGACACATATTTTGGTCGTAAATTAATTTTATTTGGTGTTTTATATTATTCTATAAGGCCCCAACATATTATTCTGGTTGGAGGAGAGGAATGACGTCAGTAATATGATTGGTGGATATATGTGCACCAAATTCTATTTAGAAAAGAGGTGACTTAACTCACCCTCAGATTCGCTGTTACTTTCTGCTGCCCTTTTATTTTTGGAGGATTTCCCAATACCCGTTGCTAAAAAATAAAGTTATCCATCAGAGCTTAAAGTTCATGATGACACATTAATAATTGTGGGTTTGGGGAACACAAATGTATGAAATTGATAATTCAAATATTAAAAATCACATTAGCTACAGAGCTAGATTTGTTAATGTTTAAGTTTGGCAACCAATGTCACCGATAACGCGGAAAAAAAACACCTCTAACACACACACACATAGCCTTCATTCAACCACATTTACATACACATATAATAAACATTATAGCACACTTGGGTGGAAAGACCAAAAAAAAGCCTGACGGTATAATATGTAACAATTTTATGTCGACATAGTTACATACAGCATTTAAGTGGCTAAAGAACTGTGACTATATTTTAGTATTGTATTACATTGACATTTCAACATACCTGCAACCGCCAGAGTATCCAGATAGATGTGCGCTTTCACCGCCAGGAGACCCGGTATATCAGCCTTGGTCAAGGGTATACCCTTTTTCAGTTTGTCATTGTGCAGAGCATCATTCTTGAAATAAAATAGACATGTTTACTATACATATGTCTACGTAACATTGTATCAAGTCATACAATATACATAGTGGTATGAACAAGAGCGTCATTTCTTTTATTATGAGTACATAAGCATCCGCAAAAGCAGGAAACAAATATACAGAGGACTATGTGAATACAATTGTTAATAATATAATTAGATTTGAAGTATATAATACTGACATATAACATAAACGAATAATGTTCTGATGGAAAGATGGAATAAAAGTAATACCTTTATATCAAAAACAATATTAAATCAAATTATACACTTACGTTGGACTTGTTTTATTGCTTCCGCCTTCTGAGCATTCTTGTAGGTGACATGTTGAGCCCGCAGATGTTCCCTGTATGGAATTGCCGCGCTCAAAAGTCGATTTATTTCCGGTTTCGTCCACGGCACACTGCGTACACGGTTTTGTTCAGACTTGCTTTTCACTGCAGGTTTCTTCCCTTTCTTCCCACCACTAACTTTCCTCTTCTTGGATGTGCTAGGACCTGCATTGTCTGTTTCTGACCCCGAATCACTTTGTTCTGCGACAAACGAGGTATCTTGATCGTCATCGACGTCTATATCCTCGGATTCCTCCTCCGTATCATGTTTTTTAGAAGCCCCCACTTTGTTTGCGGTCCTTGCCATATCTGTAAAACATAAATAAATCAGCGTTAATTAAGGTAACCAAATATATATAACAGATGCCAAAAAATACTCTTGATATAATATTTTATAGGATACGAGCTGATCCCAAAAAATTAACGGACATGGCCATCTTACCCGTACCTATATTATCGCCCACTATTAGTGGGTAAGAAAAAAAAATTAAGCGGGTACGATATAGAACACTCCATATTATCGCTCAACGACCACAAATGTATTCAGTCTTTCTAAGCACAATATAACTTAACAAGTTTAAAAAAGTGGTTTTACATGAACTATAAGTCTTAATATGTACTTATGTATACAAAAAGCAACAATATCTTACTTACTTTCCACGAATTTGAAGGTTTTGTCGTTCCACTATTCGTCTCGTTCACTTGTTGTGTTTGGACTGACCCAATATGGCCGCCACTTCCGTTTGTGACGTACCACCCACTTTTGTGCACTTTACCATGTACCCTTACCTGTTGTCCAATATCGACAAATTAACGGCCACTCTGCAACGGGTAACATTTAGCGGCCAACAATATTAACTGGCACGACCTTTTTTAATGGCCGTTAATATTTTAATTCACTGTGCAACACTTACTTTTCTTACCCGCCCCCATGCCCGTTAAAACGTACCCGCTACATGTTATACCACCCGACTAACGGGTACACATTATGTAACAGACCCCTGGTGACGCATGTCTAACATCAATATAAATCAATCCATGCCCAGCGCGCCATGTAATGTCCTTTTGGTTGATGCCAATATTGCTAGCCACTTATCGCACCACTCACTGCAGAGCTGGGGCGATGTGTTTTAAATGGGATGGGTAGGTATAGTAATGACTGAGATATGCCTACAGATATAGTACTACTGGTGTAGATATTGGGTACTTTCATAATCCATGGTCCGGCTCTGGAGATGTTGTTCATCCCTAAATAGGGACCTGGGTAATATACACATCCTTACCTCCTGACCACCCAGATTACATTGCTTCAGACCGTCCACATAGCCAATGTCTCATAACACAGTCCGCAGGAGGTAATTCTCCAGTGATGTGATGTGATGGAAGGTATGTAATGGCAGTAGTAGGTGTAGCTGTCATCCTTAGGGATATAAAAAATAACAGAATGAAAGGAAATTGAGGAATTGCTAGCCTTCTAATGGAATGCTGGATCTGTCTGAAATATATATTATAATGACTGACATTCAACAGACATACTGACGGAGACCAGCCAACTTCAGTCAAGGAGCATGGAGAGTGAAATGTTACGGGATATTCAGAGGCTGCCTAGCACGTTAAAGATCAAAATGTGTAGGCGTGTTCAATTGGTGCAGCATTGGTTGGTGGATTAGGTGATGTGTACATCACACACACAGCACACTGCACAATTAACGCTCCCTTCATCCAACCCCACAGAGACAGGGGTGGTGGGTGGTAGGTACCAGCGGGCTGTATCGACCAGCTCACCGTGATAACAAACCATGTGTACAGCATCAAGTTGGGGAGGGGGGAACAGGACCCAGAATAGGGCCCTAGAGACAGGGACACCTCAGAGTATTGATCGGGCACCTTATTAGCTGAGAATCTAGATAGGAGATGTGTAAATGTAAGCTGTGATTGGGTGTGTCTATGGAGAGCATTGTCCGCAAGACACAGAGGGACATCTAGTGGATATTGACAGCGTATCTACATGAATATTGGTGTCCGCTACCCGCCTCTAACCCCCCCCCCCCCCCCCATATTGTCAAGGCCTATATTACAGTCTATGACAATAATCCGAACCTTTGATTGGCTTATTGTACGGATTTGTGGGATGTTTATCTTGTCCATATACGATAACGATTTGCCCTTATCCTACCTATGATAATATACTGGCTTATAGAAAGGCTTTTGGGGTAGATATTATGGTTAAATCTGACCTAAGGAGGGCTTAATGCTGCTAATTTGATTTATTACACGAAATTGCACTACCATAATTATATCCATGATGACCGTAATCCATCTAGCATAGCATTGATATCTCCCATAGAATTAGAGCCATACACAATGTTATATCCATTCTAAATTGAGCCCTTCAGGGATCAGCACTAAGGTAACCACACATCCCTCCACCTAGCACTGATTGAGATGAGAAGATATTTCAGGGTGGTAGAGCAAGGAGTGGTGCCACCTAGCATTCAAATGATAAACAAATGTGGTTGGTTGGTTGGTTGGTTGGTTTGTTGTGGAATATCACATCATACAGGCCCAGGGAGAACAGTTTGTATAAGTATTGTTTAGAGGGAAGGGAAACAGGGCCTCATCAGCTGCTTTTCCGGTAATAACATAAATTGTGAACAAAGAGTTACAATACTCTCACCTGATTGTTTGGATTAAAGCATGCAACAGTTTGTGCAAGGCGTTATATTTTATAAGCCCCAATGGTTTCAATTCAAACAGGAGGACATGTTGGCACAATATCCCACTGTGCCCGTCATAATGTATTACTAAGCCTAATAATTATCCTTATCAATCATCCTAATCAGTCCATCCTAAATAGTCTAATCGTATCCCTTCCTCAGAAAATATAATATTATGTTATCAAGGATGTCCCAAACCATTTTAGATCTGCCTTACATGACGTAGGGATCCTGTCACCTGCTCCACACGTGGCTTTAATACGTACCACCATCATCACCGTATTAAAATTAATACATCTAAAACTGTAGGGCCATATCATCATATCATTTTTTGCTTTATTTAGCGCCAGTACACGCGCTATGATGAGAAACAAGAGAAGTAAAGATGGTGTTAGGGAGATTAAGCAATCATACTGCTGGGTTCAGGGACTAGAGGACCTTTTTTCCCTTCACAATGGGCATGTACCATGTAGATTGTCCAAACTTTAAAAGGAGACGGGAGGCTGACCTACATCGATATGATACAATATGTGACTATTATACACTCACAGTGATTGCAGTTGGTTTTAACTTTTGCTTCATTGTATAATTTTGTTGCACATTTTCCTCATGGCATTTGTTTAGTTTCTCTTTATTCATAAAAGGCTCAAAGCTTCATATTCCCAGGTTAGTTGAGAAATTATTGTAAGATTTGGGCTTAAGTTCTGGACGGGCCCCATCCCATTCAAGAGTGTCTCGCGCCAATTGCTCCTGTTTGGTTCCTCATTCAAAAAGCCCCAGTCAATGCTTGTGTTTGTAAAAAACATGGATTGAAAAGAGTTTGAGAGCACTAGTTGTTTTGAAGTGTTTGACAAAACAAAAGGTATTAAAAATAATGGAGTCTTTCTGAGACAGCAGAAGGCTTTTGACCTTTGCAGCCAGTGTCCCCTCCTTCTATCGTCTTCCCTGGGTAGTAAATTACACAG
Source organism: Harmothoe impar (assembly GCA_947462335.1). NCBI lineage: Eukaryota > Metazoa > Annelida > Polychaeta > Phyllodocida > Polynoidae > Harmothoe > Harmothoe impar. Next base: position 78,992,394 of record OX381705.1, read on the forward strand.
TAATGTCCTACCGTGAAGACAGACACTGACTCTTTGCTCTTTCAAATGGCATCCTACATTTTTTTATACACTGTATGTCTTATTTGCACAGTGCAGTTTGATTAACTGGTAATAAGAACTTTTCTTAATATAGACTTTCACAGCAAATGAGCAGCATTCGTTTCATTTGGTTTATTTCAAAGTTTTCCTTATAATTTGCCAACCAGAGATGGCTGAATCAAATATTATTTTTCCTTTGTTCATTTTCATTTTTGTAGGCACTTTAGGACATTTTATCCGTTATGAAACCGTTGATGTCATCCATCACCATTAAATGTCCCCTCGTGACATGCTGGCCTTGCTTTTAAGTGTTCTTTCTGTTTTAGCGGAATTTAGCGCTGGTGTAATTCATTATTATTAGCTGCAGAAATGCAGTTATTTTCATGTCATTTTTATTTTGCTACAGGTTGTATAACGTATATATTTTGTATATGCTTTTTTCTTCATTATAAGTCATCATCAACTGTTCTAGTTGTTATAAGTAGCCAGTCTATTTAGATCCTACAGCATTGGTTAATTATTTGCTATGTGCTAAATATTCACTCTCTACTTGCTGACTGCTTATTTTACTGTGCTCAGTGGGTGCAATTTCTAGGGCTGCTTAATGCTTAGCATAATTAACCTCCCTGACCAGACTGAGCTATCTAGACAGGAAAACATGAAACCTTCATGTTGATTGCCACACAACGTTCCTGTCTGCCCAGTTCACACCCATTCCACCCCACACCCTGTCCTTTTACTCCCTCCTTGCCCACAGGCTCTACAACCATCTTGGTGGTAGCCCCATTCTACCCCTTTGCTTCCCCTATGCTTATACCTGCCACTATGCTCCCTCCCTGGTAATGTGCTCAGCAGCTACCTGCCCTTCAACTCCCTCTTTGTAAGTCCACCCACCTCTCTAACCACATGACGCTGACTCTTATTTCCACTCCATACCCTCCTCATGCCTATTCACACCCTCCCATATTACAGCTTTACACACTGTCTCCTTACACTGACTAACCTCTCCATGGTAACACCTATAAAAGTACACTTCACACCCAAAGTCTTCTCTCCGCCTTCCCACTCAACGAGAGTGCCAGCACATCTGTCGTCATTGGCACCACTGCCTGTGAACAGTCTAAATAATCTGCACTGCAAGGCAGACAACAAGAACACTAAAGCAGTCTCGTCCTCACCCCAGCTTTCAGTATGAGTACACCTTTCACCCTGAATGTCAAATACTGCCGGAGTAATAAGAATACCTCTTCCACTTAACGCCTTCTCAACACTGAATGCTTTAGCTGCTGTGTCCAGTAAAAATACATATCTGTGCTCATCACCGTATCAAAATGAATACATCTAAATCTGTAAGGCCATATCATCATAATCTTGTTTTGCTTTGTGTAGCCCCAGTACACGCTCTATGATGAAAAACCAGAGAAGTAAAGATGGTATTAGGATGGGAGATTTAGCAATCATACTTCTGGGTTCAGGGACTAGAGGACCTTTTTTCCTAGGGCATGTACCATGTGAATCGTCCAAACTTGAGAAATGAGATAGGAGGCTGACCTCCATCGATATGACACAATATGCAACTATTATACATTCACATTGATTGCAGTTGGTGTTAACTTTTGCTTCATTGTATAATTTTGTTACACATATTCCTCATGGCATTTGTTTAGTTTCTCTTTACTCCAAAAGCGGACTGCTTGATATTCCAAGATTAGTTGAGAAATTATTGTAAGATTTGGGACTTAAGTTCTGGACTGGCTCCATCCCATTCAAGCGGTGTCTCACGTCAATTGCTCCTGTTTGGTTCCTCATTCAAAAATCCTCAGTCAATGCTTGTGTTTGTAAAAAACATGGATTGAAAAGAGTTTGAGAGCACTAGTTGTTTTGAAGTGTTTGACAAAACAAAATGTATTAAAAATAATAGAGTCTTTCTGAGACAGCAGAAGGCTTTTGACCTTTGCAGCCAGTGTCCCCTCCTTCTATCGTCTTCCCTGGGTAGTAAATTACACGGTAATGTCCCATCATGAAGACAGACACTGACTCTTTGCTCTTTCAAATGGCATCCTACAGTTTTATCCATCGTATGTCTTATTTGCACAGTGCAGTTTGATTAACTGGGAATTAGAATTAGATGGCTGAATCAAATTTTTTTTCCCCTTTATTCATTTTCATATTTGTAGGCACTTTAGGACATTTTATCCGTTGTGAAACTGTTGATGTCATCCATCACCATTGAATGTTCCCTCGTGACATGCTGGCCTTGCCTATTAGTGTTCTTTCTGTTTTAGCGGCATTGAGCACTGGTGTAATTCATTATTATTAGCTGCAGAAATGCAATTATCTTCATGTCATTTTTATTTTGCTACAGGGTATACCACAATAGCAATAAATGATTTTTATATTTTGTATATGCTTTTTTCTTCATTATAAGTCATCATCAACATTTCTAGCTTTTATAAGCATTTAATCTATTTAGATCATATAGCACTGGTTAATTATTTGCTATGTACCAAATATTTACTCTCTACTTGCTGACTGCTTGTTTTGATGTGCTCAGTGGGTGCAATTTCTAGGGCTGCTTAATGTTAAGCATAATTAAGCAGCCCGACCAGACTGAGCTATGTAGACAGGAATAAATGTTGATTGCCACACTGTATTCGTGTCTGCCCAGTTCACACCCACTCCACCCACACCCTGTCCTTTTACTCCCTCCTTGCCCACAGGCTCTACAACCATCTTGGTGGTAGCCCCATTCTGCCCCTTTGCTTCCCCTATGCTTATACCTACCATTATGCTCCCTCCCTGGTAATGTGCTCAGCAGCTACCTGCCCTTCAACTCCCTCTTTGTAAGTGCACCCACCTCTCTAACCACATGACGCTGACTCTTATTTCCACTCCATACCCTCCTCATGCCTATTCACACCCTCCCATATTACAGCTTTACACACTGTCTCCTTACACTGACTAACCTCTCCATGGTAACACCTATAAAAGTACACTTCACACCCAAAGTCTTCTCTCCGCCTTCCCACTCAACGAGAGTGCCAGCACGTCTGTCGTCATTGGCACCACTGCCTGTGAACAGACTGAATAATCTGCACTGCAAGACAGACAACAAAAACATTAAAGCAGTCTCGTCCTCACCCCAGCTTTCAGTATGAGTACACCTTTCACCCTGAATGTCAAATACTGCCGGAGTAATAAGAATACCTCTTCCACTTACCGCCTTCTCAACACTGAATGCTTCAGCTGCTGTGTCCAGTAAAAATACATATCTGTGCTCATCAGTTCACTTACTAAACTATTCAGGCTCACCTCCTTATTCCCCCATCCAATTACTCGCTTTGTGTTGTGAATCGCTGATGAACTACTAGTGATTAAAGGAGATCAGCCCATTAGCAGTACACATTTAGGGGAGCAATTTAAGCATAGTACCGAGATCTGGAGCTTCACACACAGCAGTACACACAGCAGTACACAACAGCAAATTGAGCAGCACACTGCACCAATATATATAGACGGCACATTGAGCAGCACACTGAGCCATATGGGGCAGTGCAGGAAGAAGTACATAGAGTAGCACAGAACACACGGAAAGGTACACAGATAGCATTACCAATGGTAGTCAACGTTACTAATGACATGTTGTCACAATGTGATTCCCATGTTCGTATTATGGGTATTTACCTGTCAGAAGGCTGACACATCCTACGAACTATAATCTATAGCAAAACCATCAGAGCTTGTACACCTTGTACTGCCAATCCATAGCATCACTTGTGCAGGGGCTTGCGAATAGGCAATGTTGTGGGGCCTTTATCCCACAAAATGTCCTTTATCCCACAAAAGACTATAGTTTTGTTAGATAAAGGCTGACCACGGGCCTTTATCCCACAAAAGTGGCGTTAAAGCACAAAAGCCTTTATCCCACATAAAAAATGCCTTTATCTCACAAAAGCCTTTATATCACAAAACCTATGTAATAATCATCTCAACTGGCCTCTATATCACAAAACCTATGTAATGATGATATTAACCGGCCTTTATCTCACAAAACCAATGTAATGTTCATATCAACTGGCCTTAATATCACAATACCTATATATACCGAATTTCCCTCAAAAAGCAACAATTCTCCTCACATACCAACTTGCCTTTATATCACAAAACCCATATATATTGTACTCTGACATGTCAAATTGCCTTAAAATCTCCCCTAGCCTCTATACCTTAAAAACCTCTGTAATGTTCATATCAACCGGCCCTTATATCACAAAACCTATATATACCGAATTTCCCTCAAATAACAACTACTCTCCTCACATACCAACTTGCCTTTATATCACAAAACCCATATTCATTGGTCTCAAATACTAAACTTCCCTGGGATATCAACTAGTCACCACGTATATCAACTTGCCTTTATATCACAAAAGCTATATAATACTACTCTAACATGTTAAATTGCCCTAATAACTCCTCTGGCCTCTATATAACAAAACCTACATAACCAGCCTTTATCTCACAAAAGCTATATAACAATCATTTCAACTGGCCTTTATATCACAAAACCTATATAATGGTTGGATATACCGAATTTCCCTCATATAACAACTATTCTCTTCTCATGCCAACTTGTCTTTAGATCACAAAACCCATATATATACTACTCTGACATGTCAAATTGCCCTAAAATCTCCCCTGGCCTCTATATCACAAAACCTATGTAATGATGATATCAACCAGCCTTTATCTTACAAAACGTATGTAATGTTCATATCAACTGGCCTTTATATCACAAAACCTATATATACAGAATTTCTCTCAAATAACAACTACTCTCCTCACATACCAACTTGCCTTTATATCACAAAACCCATATTCATTGGTCTCAAATACTGAATTTCCCTGGAATATCAACTATTCACCTTGTATATCAACTTGCCTTTATATCACAAAAGCTATATATATAGAAGTATATATACTTCTCTACCATATCAAATTGCCATAATAACTCCTCTGGCCTCTATAATATTATAACAAAACCTACATAACCAGCCTTTATCTCACAAAAGCTATATAATAATCATTTCAACTAGCCTTTATATCACAAAACCTATATAATTATATATAATGGTTGGATATACCGAATTTCCCTCAAATAGCAACTTTTCTCTTCTCATTCCAACTTGCCTTTATATCACAAAACCCATATATATACTACTCTAATGTGTCAAATTGCCCTTAAATCTCCCCTGGCCTCTATATCACAAAACCTATATAATGATGATATCAACCGGCCTTTATCTCACAAAACCTCTGTAATGTTCATATCAACTGGCCTTTATATCACAAAACCTATATATACCGAATTTCCATCAAATAACAACTACTCTCCTCACATACCAGCTTGCCTTTATATCACAAAACCCATATACATTGGTCTCAAATACCGAATTTCCCTGGAATATCAACTATTCACCTCATACATCAACTTGCCTTTATATCACAAAAGCTTTACTACTCTAACATGTCAAATTGCCCTAATAACTCCTCTGGCCTCTATATAACAAAACCTACATAACCAGCCTTTATCTCACAAAAGCTATATAATAATCATTTCAACTGGCCTTTATATCACAAAACCTATATATAATGGTTGAATATACTGAATTAACCTATATATCCTACTCAAATGTATCAAATTGCTCTTGAATTTCTTCTGGGCACTAAATCACAAAGCCTCTCTAATAATCATACCAACTGGCCTTTATATCACAAAACCTATGTTATAATCATGTCAACTTGCCTTTATGTCACAAAACCTATATACTGGCCTCATATACTGAACTACCCCCAAATATAAGCTATTTTTTTTACATTTCAACTAGCCTTTATATCACAAAACCTATATTTACTGCTCCAATGTATCAAATTGCTCTTGAATTTCTTCTGGGCTCTATATCACAAAGCCTCTGTAATAATCATACCAAATGGCCTTTATATCACAAAACCTATGTACTAAGCATATCAATATGCCTTTATATCACAAAACCTATATACTGGTCTCATATACTGAACTACTCCCAAATATAAGCTTTTTTCTCATATATCCACTTGCCTTTATATCACAAAAGCTATACTACTCTAACATGTCAAATTGCCCTAATATCCCCTCTTGCCTCTGTATAACAAAACCTACATAACCAGCCTTTTTATCTCACAAAAGCTATATAATAATCATTTCAACTGGCCTTTATATCACAAGACCTATATATAATGGTTGGATATACTGAATTTACCTATATATACTACTCAAATGTATCAAATTGCTCTTGAATTTCTTCTGGGCACTAAATCACAAAGCCTCTCTAATAATCAAACCAACTGGCCTTTATATCACAAAACCTATGTAATAATCATGTCAACTTGCCTTTATGTAACAAAACCTATATACTGGCCTCATATACTGAACTACCCCCAAAAATAAGCTATTTTTCTTACATTTCAACTAGCCTTTATATCACAAAACCTATATATACTGCTCCAATGTATCAAATTGCTCTTGAATTTCTTCTGGGCTCTATATCACAAAGCCTCTGTAATAATCATACCAACTGGCCTTTATATCACAAAACCTATGTACTAAGCATATCAACTTGCCTTTATATCACAAAACCTATATACTGGTCTCATATACTGAACTACTCCCAAATATAAGCGTTTTTCTCATATATCCACTTGCCTTTATATCACAAAAGCTATATATACTACTCTAACATGTCAAATTGCCCTAATATCCCCTCTTGCCTCTATTTATATAACAAAACCTACATAACCAGCCTTTATCTCACAAAAGCTATATAATAATCATTTCAACTGGCCTTTATATCACAAAACCTATATAATGGTTGGATATACTGAATTAACCTATATATACTACTCAAATGTATCAAATTGCTCTTGAATTTCTTCTGGGCTCTATATCACAAAGCCTCTGTAATAATCATACCAACTGGCTTTTATATCACAAAACCTATGTACTAAGCATATCAACTTGCCTTTATATCACAAAACCTATATACTGGTCTCATATACTGAACTACTCCCAAATATAAGCGTTTTTCTCATATATCCACTTGCCTTTATATCACAAAAGCTATATATTATACTACTCTAACATGTCAAATTGCCCTAATATCCCCTCTTGCCTCTATATAACAAAACCTACATAACCAGCCTTTATCTCACAAAAGCTATATAATAATCATTTCAACTGGCCTTTATATCACAAAACCTATATAATGGTTGGATATACTGAATTAACCTATATATACTACTCAAATGTTTCAAATTGCTCTTGAATTTCTTCTGGGCTCTATATCACAAAGCCTCTGTAATAATCATATCAACCGGCCTTCATATCACAAAACCTATGTCCTAATCATATCAACTTGCCTTTATATCACAAAACCTATATACTGGTCTCATATACTGAACTACCCCCAAATATAAGCTTTTTTTCACATATATCCACTTGCCTTTATATCACAAAAGCTATATATACTACTCTAACATGTCAAATTGCCCTAATATCCCCTCTTGCCTCTATATAACAAAACCTACATAACCAGCCTTTATCTCACAAAAGCTATATAATAATCATTTCAACTGGCCTTTATATCACAAAACCTATATATACTGAATTAACCCATATATACTACTCAAATGTATCAAATTGCTCTTGAATTTCTTCTTGGCTCTATATCACCAAGCCTCTGTAAAAATCATACCAACTGGCCTTTATATCACAAAACCTATGTAATAATCATATCAACTGGCCTTTATATCACAAAACCGATATAGTGGTCTGATGTACCAAATTTCCCTCAAATAACAACTATTCCCCTTACATACCAACAAAGCCTTTGTGATATAAAGGCTTTTGTGGGATAAAGGCATTTTTTATGTGGGATAAAGGCTTTTGTGCTTTAACGCCAATTTTGTGGGATAAAGGCCTGTGGTCAGCCTTTATCTAACAAAACTATAGTCTTTTGTGGGATAAAGGACATTTTGTGGGATAAAGGCCCCACAACTGTCCTTGTGCTGTATAAGTGGAGAAATAAGTAGACATGTTATGAGCCTGTTGTGGTGGCTTTTTGTGTGTTACCATGGAGACTTGAAGGTATACTTTTAGTAGTCCATGAATAAAGTGCAGCCTCTGTAGGAGATGCCCTTCTATTGAAGTGGGTTCTAGACATCTAATGTGTGTGTTCGGGGTGTTCCCGCATAAACATAACAAGGAGGACGAAACATTTTTTTCTCATTTAGCATAAGAGGTTACTTCTTTAAAATGAATGCCTGTTGGCAACATCTTTCTGTATATTGGTTAATGATAGATAGACATGTGACACTATGGATGATCTAGTGGATGATGCATCTAACTTCCATTAATAGACATTGTGCTGCCTGGGTGTCTATAGAAACGGGAAAATGTGATATAGAAATGAGGAGGTCGATATAGAAAGGACATTTTACCTTGGGAGAATCTCACTCCCCCCACACTAACTTATTATAGGTGAAGTAACACTTCAAGTCGATGATCAGGGCGTAGAGACATCTTGAAATATACAGCTGCCGTAGTGTTTAGCAGTAAAGCTTGCATGAGACCTTCACCAGTGAATCAACAATCTTATGTATTGTCATTCTAGCACCATTAGGAATTATTACAAATTCACTTCATTTGCCCCTTGCAATATGATGGCTTAATGGCTGACATTACACATACATGGGTGATTCGAGTCGACAAGGGACACCACTTATGGCCTGGCTTATGTAAGGTTTACATAATGGTTCCTCTCTCAGTAATCTGTGAAATGCCAAACCTGGCTAAACACCATTACGGACTGAACCGCAGAGTATGATGGTTACAAGACCACTAGGTCAGCATGTACTCAAGTCAGCAAGTATCTATCAGCTCATCCTTGTACCGAACCTTATCTACAGCACTGAGTGGTGGGAGCGAGTACCTAGAACATGGACATGTGGTCGGACAACACCGAGTATTGATTACAGAACTCATTAGCAGTGAGTCCAGGAAGGAGGTGTGTAAATACAACTGCTGAAGGACACAGACGGATAACATTTACATGAATATTGGCGCCCCGACCCTACCCCCCCCCCCCCGAAGTAAAAAAAGAAAGGCTCTAATGACCATAACCTTTAGTTAAGGCAGAGGTCCTGTATCGTAGGCCCTATTCATACTGTTGGGTGGAAAATTCTTTTTTTTAATCAATCTCATCTACTTTACTTTTTTGGTAAGGTGCAACGCTACAGATGCGGTGAGACACTAAAAACGAGCTAGGCTTGCACTATGATATAACTAACTGAACTATAGACATCCCTGCAGTATAGAACAGTTGGGGTTTTCAATGTGGATCAACCTGCCGTGTTTGCAAAAAAAACACGAGATTATTCTTCCTCTGCTGGTTTTAAGGATGCAATTAGATATTAAGAGTGCAAGATGTGTACCAAAAAAATACATATACAGCCAGATTAATTAGGTAACATGTCGTCGATCCACCTACACTGAAAATCCATAGGCTTAAAGGGTTAGTCAGTACAGACTAGCCTAGGTTCATCATAGTTGTGTTAGTCACAATGACACAGTTATATTCAACAATGACTGAGGGGTCAGTCAGTAGCGGCTAACCTAGGTTCATCATTGGTGTGTACAGTAGTCGTTGCATTTGTATACCACTAGTTGGTGCCACCTGTAGGATACTATGATGACCACTCAATGGCTCCCCCTGGAAATTAAAAGACTAAGGAATAGGGAGCCTAGGAATATTAGTGTAGTATCTGTAAGTATCTGTTCAAATAGAATAAGCATGCATGGGCCGTTTATACAGTTCATAATTCTGTGTCAAGTCTCTTTCTCACGTAGTTAGGGTCTTTGGCCCGAAGTCAATAACATAATAGGACATTCATAGATGAACCTTGTGAACTCGTAATTTCAATGATCGATTGAGAAATCCATTGAATGATTGGGCGCTTTAGTTCTGGACGAGCTCTACCCCTATTCAAGCAGTGTTCAAGTAGAGTTCCTTCTCTCAAAATGTGGAAGTCAATGCCTGTACTTGTCAGAAGATGGAGCTGACAGGAGGTAACAATGGACTGAAAAGAGTTTTTTTAGAACAGAGCTCAGGATTTCTGAGAGAGTAGATGAGGTCTAACCTTTGTAACCATTGTTTCCCTCTCCGTCACCAGTAGTAAGTCACAGTAATGTTCTCTGATATAGATAGATGTATGAATGCAGGAATTTAAAACAGCATTGTATTTTCCAGCAGATGAACAGTGTTTTTAGCACCAGCTGCACTATTACACATGACTCTGATGAGATTTGTACCATATAAATGCACATAATATAATAACCCATTACATGTTGCAAATACACAAGCAAGTTTATGTGTAAAATTTTCATAACAAGATAGTCATCCTTTTTTGTTTGGTTATCCTTTTGTGTTATGGTGCTGAGTAGCATCTTATTTCACACAAATGTTGATGCTGAGGCAAAAACTGTTCTGTAATTATAGAGTGTTTTTCTTTTTGTTTTATCTACATTACTGCTACAAAGTGCACTTCGATGGCATTAAAACAGTTCCAAATGTCCATAGAGCCATAAAAGGTGGGTTTTAAGCAACATGGCCCACAAATCTAGGGTTCCAGTGAGGTTCCTCATGACCAAAAATATCGAACCTTTTTTTGAAAATGAGAAAAATCCGAAAATAGGCAAAAATATGCTAGGGCCGGCTCCTTTATTCAAACTAGGGGTTGCCTGAAACCGAGAATTTCTTAAATCACAAAAAAATATGAGAAGCATCATGTTGTGACTTACGATGGATCTATAAAATATCATTGGGAAAATCTTTTAAATTTTCCAAATGGGCTGGTGGGGGGTCAAGGCCCCAAGACTATATAAGATGTACAAGATATTCTGAACATTCTTAATAATTGCCTAATTGACGAGCGGTAAAAACTGGCATGTAGCAAAAAGAAAACAAGAAAATTGAAAAACTGCTAGGGTTGGAAGTGTCATTGCAGAGGACAACCGAGTAATACTTGACTTGTTGTTAATAAATGATCTAAGTATCGGCTCAAACATTAATGTGCAGGCAGTCAGAACCTGTTTCAGGGAGTGAAATGTAAAGATGGTGTATAAAATGCCTCCTAATGAAGACAGCTGTATTCACAGAATATAGATAGCTGTAACTTGGCTCCTCATGAGCGAAATGGGAATTTAACATGGCCTGTTCACAGAGCAAGCGGCTCTATTTAAATGCTAAACACGAGTAACTTCCCCTATCGGACCGAGCTCAGCACACTTGCAGGAATAAATCAAGCTTTCTTCCATTGCTAGTCACACTGTCCCGATTATGTTGTTTGCCCAGTTCACCCTGACCTTACTTTGCTTTCCATAGCTGTTTGTCTGATAGTCAACCATCTTTTAGCTGATAGTCTGACTTTGTATTATAGGCCTACTTGATGCTGTGACTTTTTTCAATATTACCCAGCAAATCATGTTTTATTTCTAAGTTGAAAGGATCTCTACAGTTTTCTGACACAGTCATAATGGTAAGGCAAAGTCTTTCTCTTTAATCCTTTCCACTCTTCTCTCATAAAATTACTATGTTGATACATGACTCATCATATTGTTTCTAGTGGGTTTATGCTGAGTGTGAACTCGGGAGTGTCAACATGTGGTGAGTGGAGGGGGGTATAAATTTATACCATCTGTGGCCTCCATCCACTCACATATACAGTTAGTGCCTTAGCTAACCCCCATCTACCCTCCTACTCAATAATGTTAATACCCTTATCTCCCACTTGCCTTCTAGCTCCCCCTCATCAATGGCCTGAGCTTCCCCCTACCTATCTACTCCCCCCTTGACGCAGCCTCAACCTATCTTCTATTCCCTACTTGTTAGGGCTGATTCCACTTCGCCTCCTTCTCATAGCCATTCAGACTTTGCCATCTTGCCTCCCCCTGCAGCTGATTACGGTATTAGCACACCTTACACCCTGCATGTCAAATACTCTTTAATTAGTTAAATACCTTGATCCCTCTTCCACATAATTCATTTTCAACACTGAATGATTCAGTGACTGTTTCCACCAAAATTCCCCAACTCAAGAACTCGCTCTGTGTTTAAATAGAGCTTCATAGACAGCAGAGCATTTGGCAGCACTCACAGCAGCACCCCTTACCGTTTAGTGGCATATTATCACCATGTGATTATCATGTTTTTATTTTAGGGTGTTTAGGTCTGACACGTTCTACAAATAAGCTTTAAATAAATTAGGAACTAAACACAGCAATAAAAGCAGGGTAATGCCAACCCATAAGAACATAACACTTCCAGGGGCTTCTGAATAAATGACAGTACATCACCCTTCTGTAAAGCATCATAGTACTGTATAAGTGGACAATTAAGTATTGGCCTGCTAATGGAGCCTTTATTTTGTTGCCATGGAGACCTGTTGATGTGCTTTTAGTGATGCATTAAGTATTCGATCTCTCCCCATCACACTCAGTGTCTTGACCTTAAATGTGTTTGTTGGGGGGGGGGGAGGTATTCCTGAGTATGCTTAGCAGGGTGAATTTAACATTTACTCCCTAAGGCCAAACAAAAAAAAATTGTGTTCGGGTAACCCAACCGACCCTATCATTTTGGCCCGACCCTAATCTTTTTAGATTTTTTTTGAGACTTTTCCTGATCTAGGTTATCACCAAAGATTTCCTGGGTCAGCCTACACACTGTGGTTGCAGAAATAGGAGCCACACCAGTGGTAGTTCGAATGAGTGGCCTTCTCTTATAAAAATAATTTCCCAATTTAGTGTAACTGTTGGAAAGTTGTCATGTGGCATTGTCATTGTCATGTGTTTTTATTGTATATCGTCGGGCATAACTTCCATTGGGGAAGTTATTCCCATATATGGCGTGTTCAAACCAAAGAAAAGAAACCCTGCATCGATGTTAAGTTAAGAGTGGATTAAGCCATCAGTTGAACCCTATGATCAAACAGTGCCACAATATGTGAAAAGCATCAATGTCCACTGTGTAAATAAAAGTCAATACTCTAAAAAAATATCCATTAGATGTGAATGAAAATGAAACACAAGTACATTTTCATAATATTTCTATTCTTCTTCTTCTAGTAGTGTCAGCATATTAAAGACTTTGGACTGGCGGTAGGGACACAATCTGTTGGTTGGTACAGTATTGTGTATGAGTGATGACAGAGTGGTGGGTAGGACCTATAGTGTCCGGTGGCAGGAGACCAGTGTCCGATGACAGGGGGCAGGTGGCAAGGGACAGGTAGCAGATCTCATCTGACAGGGCCCAAGTGGCAGCACAGGTAATAAGAGATCCTGAGATGGAGGCTTGGTGGAACAATTGTCTCCAACAGAGTGGAGGGACACTGGACACTAGACTGATTGCTGGAGGGAATTTTCAATGACCAGTCTGCCCTACATCGTGACCACCTGATCGAGTGCTCACTATGGAATCAAGCCCCTCAATCATGCAGCTGCCTGCCTCACCCCATCCTCTACACCTCTGCAGGGTTTCGCCTTCACCCTCCCCAGTGCCACACATCCCCCTCTCACATCCAAACATGCAAACATTGTATAATTATGCTGTCCTCCTCCAGTGTAAAACTATACTTTCCTCATCCAGTCTTTTGATTAAGGCATTGGGATGACATGACCTGGATGCTGTTTCTCCAAATATATGCGGAGGTCCGCAAATTTGCAGAGGTCCGCAAATTTGCAGAGGTCCGTAAATTTGCTTCCATAAATTTGCGGAGGTCCGCAAATATATATGGAGCTCCGTATTTGTATGCTTGAGTACTAATAAACGATTCCCATGTATATTTACGGACCTCCATAAATATATGGAGAGTGTATTTACAGACCTCTACAAATTTGCAAACCTCCGCATATTTGTGGAGAAACAGCATCCAGGTACATGGGTTTTATGTATATATGATATAGATCTGCATGACGTCTTTAGCTGGTTTGAATAGAATCCATGATTTACATGTGTGTGCTTTATTTACTGTAATTTGCAATAATTTTCCGTAGATTCTACTGCTCATGTAAACTAATACCATAGTATACAATTGTAACTAACAGTGTGGTGGGGAAGGATCAGTAAAATGTCAGTGTAACTGTGTGCATTGTGTGTCAGATGCCTCAGGGACAGTGGAGTAATGGCAGCAGCAACCCTGGAGGTTCTGCAGTGGACATGACCCCATCTAGGCTGACTGATGACTGGCGCTCCCCCCAACTGCCTACATGTAGCCTCCTATCTTTCTCTGCCTTACCCTGCCACACATTGCAATGTGCTATATTGCCCAATACATTTTGAGGTCTGCAAGAGAGATCTGCTGCAATCGAGCCATCATGGAATGTAATATGTAGGATCCCATCCTGCACCTCAGCCTGCCCCAGCCAGACATAATGACATTGTGTCTGGGATAAGTGGCAGTGGGAACATTATTACACACAAAATAGTAACAGTTAATTTTTCTGATCTAATTTATCCAATTACTTGCCCATCCTATGTTATGATGCAAGAAAGACCACATGGTGAAGCTTACTCTGGACACATATTTGAAACTTCCCCTCCCTTTCAGTTTAGCAGCAACAGGGGCCATACACAGAGCCCTTGGCATTGCAGTCATACTTTTAAGGTGAGCAGTTCCTCATTTAAGGCGAGCTAGGGTTATCGTCTGTCAGCTTTCATGCTTGCCTCACTGCAGCTCCACAACCACCCCTCGGTCCTCCACTTCCTCCCCGCCTTTTCCCATAAGTGTCTTCAAACTCACCAGTGTGATAATGAGGAGTGTAGAAATTGGTTGTTGGTCAAGGTCATGCAGACAAGGCTACTTTCTGAGAAAACAAACTCTTGTTGATGGTTTCCCGTAATCATTCCACCATGGTGTGTATAGATACTCTGTAAAGGAGCTTTGAGATTATACTAGTTATCAGTGGTCAGGATTGTAAAGAAGACTAGTAGATTAGAGTGGACATTTAGAAGGTCTGTGAGTAGATAGGTAGGAGATGATTAAGCTGGATACATGTTCCGGTGTTAGTTTATTGCTGGCGGGTATTAGATTACACTGCCTGCCAATCACCTTCATTTAACCTGTCTCTGTAACCTGGTAATCAACTTGTAGTGAGTAGGGCCCTATCTGAACACTGCCTAGAGCTAGTTACACTGAGCCACTTGTAAAATATGTCTTAGTTAGGTAGCTCCTAAACTTTCATCCCATATTATGTCTGCTAACTGGCTTTATAACTTCACTAGTTACTCTATCCATCATGTCTGTCCATCACTAACTCTCTCTTAATCTTCCTTCACACACCATTCTCCAGCAAATTAGCGTGAGGTTGTGTCTGCCTTGGGCAAACCTAAGCTTTTTTAATATAGGGTTGGGTTGGGTATGCCTAATGCTTTCACAGGCCCACCCTATTTTGCAGGGTCTATACCCAGCCTTTCTGCCCTCAACCATTTTCTTCGCTTGCTCCTTGCCTGGCTGCTCAAGTTACTTTTTTGTCCATTACCGGTCATGACAAGCCTATCCTGAAAGGTCTATGTACATGGTAGGAAGGGGTATTCAGTTGTCATCGTAATGCAGGAGTAGATGACATTTCAGCTTCATGTAGGTGACATTTAGCAGAGACAATGAGTGGAAAGGGGAGCCTTGATGTCTGAGAGGACTGAGAGGACTGTGTGAGGCGCACTAATACTGAGATGGTCCTCAGAAGCAGCATTATCTGGGATATGCTAAATAAGGGTTAAATTAGAAACGCATTGGTTTTTATGTATTAGGTATTTCTCAGGTTTACCCATTGTCCATTAAGGAAATCTATCCTTTACATTCTCTCTGTTCAGTGAACATGTATATGTAGGCCTATCTTTCTCTGGACTGTCATTGACCCCAATGTATCAATATATCAATATGATTTTTATGCCCCATACAAATAGTACATAATCAAATAAAAGTCCATAAATGTGGGTTTTTTTCTACACATCATTCGCTTTCATCTCCTACCTGAGATGTTGAATTATAAAAAGTGGAGAATTTCTACCAGCAGTGAGTTTCTCACCATCTCACAGATGTATTTACCCTGTCCTTGAGTGACAGCCCGTGTCACATAAAACAGTTTATCAGCTGGTACTACACATTACAGAAAAGATAAAAATCAATTCATCTTACAGATTATGAAAATGCCCTGAAGAAATGGTTTTATTGATTGCCTGGTGTTTTTTGTGACTGCCTTTTTCTGTGTAGAGGTAACCTTCTTTAACTTATCTCTTCTGTACTTTTATTTGCTGCCACTCTAGGGAAAGGAAATATTTCTTTTAGCAGCACTTTCTTGTAAGGACAGGTATGTCTGCTTGGCTGAAAAACACACTATATTTGATAATTCTATTAAATCTGCACTCACATAGTTAGGCGAGAGAACTGTATTAAACCTGTAAGAATGGCATGGTGTGCTGGTATGATCTCCTGGGCTTAGAGAAGGTACAAGGGTGACATCTTTCTTTCTTTATTAAGTTCCTCATCAATAGAGGACTCTACTTGGAAGGATATGCATTTGAGACTTCATATGTCACTACTCACAAATAATTCAAGAATTCAAATACTTCAAGTTTTCAAGAGTTATGTTCCCATGAAATTATGCCAACAGCACAAGATGCATGTAGGACATCTATGACTGAGAGTGTGAGTGAATAGGTGTGAGTAGTTAATACAGGCCCCAATAAACGCATGACCTTTACTGGAGCTGATAAGATTTCATCACCACCAAATTCACTTAATCCTTCCAGCTGCCTATGTCTACCCCGCCAGCACACTCCTGCTAGATTGTGTAGTACCCTCCACATATACCCTGCCTAATGTCCTAACCTTAACATTCGATACCCCCAATCTAATCCCACCCTACCCTTTGCCCTCCCTATGTCTATCTAAATCTGTGACATCTGTGATCATCTGCCCCCAGTGCCTGCTGATGTCCCCTAGGTGCCTGCTTTGCCCCTTCTAACTTCGGAGTGACCTCTGTTTTCCAACAGACCAAGGTGTTTGGTGAAATGCAATCCCTTCCATCCGCTGCCCTAACTAAAGTAAGTTATGTCTTGTGTTTCAAAATAATGGAAAGGAAGAGACGTCAGAATTAGACCAATATAAATGCAGGCAGACTGAGTAGGATATGCAGTCTAGACATAATCGACAGAAGAGGGGGTACGAGGATTACAAGCATCAACATATCAGTCCCTCTACTCATTCCTTCGTCAGGCCATACCATTTTGGAATTAGATCAGTAATTTGATTTATTTCCTACAAGAATGTTGGTACTGAGGCATTAATTTTTATATTTAATTTCTAGACAGTAATGAATTTATTTTATGTTTAATCTATATTTGTACTACCAAGTGCACTACAATGGCAATAACAGTTCCAAATATTCATGGCTAAATGTTAGGTCATTAGACAAAATATCTTTTCATCGCAGATCACCATCGGCTAGTTATACTTGACTGGTTGTTAACAATGTTATTTATAGGTCTCTTAAATCCCATAACATTAGTTCATTGTTTACCCTCTGTCTTAGTAGTATCCGCTCAATATTCACTCTGACTATCAGATTTGCATTTGTGCAGGCAGTCAGCACCTGTTATGGGGAGTAAATGTCAAGGTGGTGTATAAAACGCTTCCGAATAAAGACAGCTGTATTCACAGAATCTAGACAGCTGTAACTTGGTCCCTGGTGAGTGAGACAGGAATTTAACATGGCCTGTTCACAGGGTGAGTAGCTCTATTTAAATGCTAAACACAAGAAACTTCCCCCACTGACCCAGCTCAGTACACATGCAGGAAACACACTGGCCTGATTCTGCTGTTTGCCCAGTTCACCCTGCCCTTACTTTGCTGTCTATTATTCCACCTGACTGATATTCTACTACCACTCCCCTCTTTCTTTAGCTCATAGTTTGCCTTCCCATTATACCTGGTACTGTGACCCATTTCAATAATTATTACCCAACAGTTTGTGTTTCATTTGTAGGTTGGAAGGAAGTCTACAGCTTTTACACACAACCATGATGGTAAGGCAATATCTTTCTCCTTAACCGTTTTCATTCATCTTTCATGAAATTGGTATGCTGCTCCATGACTCAACTTGTTTCTAGTGTGTTTTCTTGGTGGATGGTGGTTCAAGATTGTGTCAGGATATTGTGAGTGGAGGTAATGTTTATGAGTTTTTACCACCAGTTCATACCACCATGTACAGTTAATGAGCTACCCCCCACCCCATCTACCCTCCTACTCAAAAATGTTAAAACCATTATCTTCCACTTGACATCTAGCTCCTCCTCTTCAATGTCCACAACTTAGGCCTTCCCGTCTAGTGGCCTCCCCCCTTTGACACAGACACAACCTGCCCAGTAATCCATACATATTAAGGCTGTTTCCACTGCATCTCCTACTCAATTATTATGTCACACATCGTGCAGCTTTCCACAAATTAAAATGACTAACTTTCCATTGTAACATCCGTAAAAGTGCACTCTCAAGGAGAAAACATGAAAGCTGCCTCAGCCTTCCCCCAGATTACAGTAGTAGAACACCTTCCACCCTTTGGGTCAAATTCTCCTAAAGTTATGGAAATACCTTAATGCCTCATGCACATAATGTCTTCTCAATGATTCAGTCACTGCCTTGAAAATACTCAAGTACTCACTCTGTGTTCTAGAACTTTACACACATCAGCACATTTGGCAACATGTCTGACAACTCAAACAGCAGCACCCCTTAATGTTCAGTGGTCTGTCTTTTCTTTAAATTTTAGGGTGCTAACCTGTCAGAAGTCTGACACATTCTACAAATAAGCTTCAATCAAATTAGAAACTAAGCACTGCAATAATACCAGCTAGGTTCTCATTATAAAGCCAGCCCATAAGAACATTAGACTTCCAGGGGCTTCTGAATAAGTCACAGGACATGACCCTTCAATAAAGCAGCTTAGTGCTGTATAAGTGGACACATATTGTTATCAGGTTGTTGCTAACGGGCGCCTTTAGTATGTTGCCATGGACACATGTTGATGTGCTTTTACTGACTCCTTAACCCTTTTGTGCCCAGAAATATTTGAGAAAAGTCATTCTTTTTTAAAGTTACTGGGATGTCCCTTCCATCACTGTTAGAGAGGAAATTCTAAGTTTGGTTGCCATGGCAACTAGAAACATTCTTTTCACTGCTATTTAACAATATTGCCATCATCAAAGAAGGCCTTGGTCTGCTCTTATAGTTGAGTTTTAGATAAACATAACAAAACTGATGATAATAACATATTTAACCACCATTGTGTAGGAACTTTTTGTAGTTTGGGGTCCGCTTGGACCCCAGGTAGTATTAAACGTGATTTTGTTAACGTAGTATGATAAGGGCTATAATCGTCCAAATATAGCAAAAATACCTTAAATCCAGGAAATCATAGGACCGTCTGTTAGGTAGATAATATTTGGTATATTATAATTTTTAGAGTGTAAATCACCTCAGGTTTCACCTTATAGTTGACATGACAGGTGAATTTGTTCTGTTTAACTATAGAAGTAATTCCTAACCAATGGTGTCCGACTCTGTATCTGTCCGAGTCAGGGTGCCTTTACCCTAGTCTAAAACAGCAGGCAGACCAAGTGCCAGCAGTCACCGTTGATGAACCATTGGTAGCCTTGAGGCCTGGCAAGGCCATCAGCTACCATAATAGTGGTTCGTTGGCCCATAACAACACTCCCCTATGTATGGAGCAACAGGCAAGGCAAGATTTATTTTATCCACTTCAGGTGTTAGTGGTTCAGGAGAAGGGTGCGATGTCACTCAATGGTAGACATATATGGTGATATACACCTGTTGTATACTGACTTTATATACTATTGGATGGGGCTGAAAAATGGCTGAGCCATGGTATAACCCTAGGGACCATGGTATAGGCAAGCAATCAGCATATACTGGTAATTACCATAATAATATTATATTACCATAATAGACCACGCACCCATGTATAATCATGACCATAAGCTATTGCTCATGTCCTTTCACCAGGCTACATTCCCCAGTTATTGCTAACACCATGTCGACACCCTGCTTATTGTTTCTGTGAAGTCAATAGGTACTTAGACCATGTACTAAGACCAACTAGACACCATGTGGAGGGAGGTGATGGAATGCTTTTGCTGTTCACAACACTGTGGATGCAGGTGGGTTTGGGTGAGTAATAATTGGATTGGAGCTTGCTGTGACCATAACTACTGGCCAATAATATTGTGGTGTTCTGCATGCGAATTCTTGTATATTATATATGTATAATATATCATAACTATAAATCATGTACATCATTAGGTACTGACTAACTTTGGAATAAGCAACCAGTTGGACTATATGGTCGCCTTTATCAAATGAGGTCCCAAAAGTTGTGATAAGCATCGATTTCCACTTTGTAAAAATAAGTCAATACTCTAATAGTACCCATTTAAAATGAATAAAAATGAACTGTGTGTACATTTGTATATTTCAATTCTTGTTTGTTTCTTATTCTATTTCATGGAAGCATGGGAACAATAATGGACTGGACGTAGGGACACAGTTGATAGGTATAGTATTGTGTATGAATGATGACAGAACAGTGAGTAAGGCTTATAGTGTCCAATGGCAGGAGACAAATTTTTTTGTTGAACAAATTTGACTTTTTTGACCACAGAATCTTAATTTTAACAACTCCTCGTTTGTGTTAACTCGGGTTTGCGAGGTTTCATTCAATATAATAAACTCCAATAAAATATTTTTTCCATATATTTACCCAAGTGTATCTTTTCTTTTCAGATGTCGGAGTAGTATAGTATGTATCGGAACGGGACTATAGTTAAGTACTGTTTATTACTCAATCGACCTGCAGCCAATCAGAGGCCTCCATTTGGTCACGTGACCGGAAGTGACCTACTTAGGGGATTAGTGGTGACGTCACGTGACCTAGTTAGCCAATCAGAGGCCGCCATTTGGTCACGTGACCGGAAGTGACGTCATATGACCTACTTATGGACCGGAAGTGACGTCATATGACCTACTTAGGGGACCGGAAGTGACGTCATATGACCTAATTTAGGATCACGTGACCGGAAGTGACCTGATGAGTCACGTGACCGGAAGTGACGTCACATGACCTAATGGCCAACCGGAAGTGAGTGACCTCATTGAGGATCACGTGACCGGAAGTGACCTGATTGATCACGTGACCGGAAGAAGAAGTGACGTCACGCGACTTAATGAAGAGATGAGCGTCTTTAAGGGGTCACGCGCTTTAAAATGTGATATCTTTTTTTTTGGAGGAGGAGGAGGAGGAGGAGGAGGAGGAGGAGGAGGAGGAGGAGGAGGAGGAGGAGAAGGAGAGGAGGAGGAGGCGAGTCTCTTATTTTTTTCGGTAAACTAATAAAAAACACTACGATATAAGTTTGTTTTTTTTTTCATTTTTTATTGTTTTACGAGCGACTGGAAGTGACTTATTGAACTAGGTAGAAGCGTTCTTTAGAGTGTATAAGGGGGGGAAGGAGGGGAGGGGAGGGGAGGGGAGGGGGGGAGGGGGGCCCCTTTAAGATGCATGGGGAGGGGGGCGCTTTTAGGATGCATGGGGCGGGTGGGGGGGAGGGGGGGGAGGGGGGAGGGGGGCACTCTAGGGGGGTGGGGGGGCACTCTAAGGGGCGTTTGTCTCTTTTAAGAAAAAAAGAAAAGAAAAAGATTTCAATCGAGAGACACGCTTCTTCCTCTCGAGAGGAAGAAGCGTGTCTCTTCATTTTTTTTTGTTTATCACGTGCCTCGATGAGGCGATCAGCTGCGACTGGAGGAAGTGACACTTTAAGAGGGCGCGCGTCTTAATTGTTATGATATTTTTTTTTACTTACTAATAAAGAAGACGTATGAAAATAAAACACAACAATTCACATGTCCGTCGTTCTCGTTGTTTCTTGCTTGATAAAGTCAAGTAATATCGCGATGCCGAGGTCAAACTTTCCCATGTCCTCAGTCAACACTCGAAGGAGTTCAAAAGGTGTACCGCCGGCACCGTCAGCTTCATCTTGCCACATTTTCAACACTCGGAAGGCCCACTCAGCGGGACTTCCTCCGTATTCGCATTCTTCAGCGAGCTTATCTAACCTCTCAGGCGACAATTTTAAATGGTCCCCCACCTCTTTCCACCTGCTACCTAGACGTCTGCCGAGGGTGCCCAAGTGCTTATGCATCGCGCGCGAGTCGGGGTTTTCGAAATCCAACCCCTGTCTGTGGAGAAGGGACATCCACTGAGCCAACAGTTCCACGCGTCTAATGCGGGTGAAGACGCGACCGAGCTCTCCCCATCTATGACGATGCGGGGTTTCACCCCACCAGACTCGGAACATCGCCGTACACAGCTCCTCCGGTGTCTTGACACTGCGCTCTACTAGAGCATCCATACGGGCGGCGGTAACTTTTAAGCTACTGCCCAACTCTCTCCAACAGCCGCTCAACTCTTTACCTAGTTGACGAAGCAAGGCGTCGCTATAGGCTAACCGCCGCTGTCCTACCTCTCTGTTCTCCCCATCGGTCTGCCTCGCGCGTCTCACGTCGTCAAGCCGCATTAACTTTTTTTCAGGTGGACAAGGCGGTGAAGGCGAGCTTGAAAGTGGAATAGCTTGAGCCATCTCGTCTCGTCTTGGCGGCGGCGGCGGCGGTGGCGGCGGCGGCGGCGGCGGTGGTGGCAGCGGTGGTGGTAGTAGACGTTACTGTGGTCAGAGGCGATATGGTTTTTTTCCAACAGAAATCAGAGCTTTTATACAGAGGGAGTTTAATCCCATTTCCAACAGCACTCCAGCTGTCTAGCGACCTGTCCGCATGACGCTTTTTCAGCCGCTCCGCTCCTTAAGAGCTTAGATGACGAGGGGTATGTCATCGCTATCCGTGGAGACCAGCTGAAAACGGTGTTTCTTCCTCATCCATAGCCTTACCTCCTACCCCCTACCTGAGGACGTCTCCCTCCCTCTGACATTCATTGTAACAAACGTCAGAGGTCAGGTGAAAATCGGATTTTTTTCATGCACAGCCTTAGTCAGCTGTCACCCCTCCCTATTGAACTAGCCGGCCGCCGCCCGGTCGGCCCGGTCTACTCACCACGGCAGGAGGTGGTGATTTTTTTTTGTCTTACACTTAAGTCGCTCACCACATGCACACGCCTCTACTCACAGACAGACACGTTCGTCTTAGGGGGTCCTGCTTCACGCCACACGCCTCCTGTAGTTTTTTTTGTATACACACTCTAAGCTCATCACCGTTAATCCTTTATACAGCTAACGCGTGCTGAATTGCTGAACAGGGTGGTAAGTGGCTTAGCTCATGACAGTGGATCCCTCAAAAAAAAAGAGGGGAAAGGGATCCAGCTGAAAACGTCATACCTTATGTCTTTGTGAATGGCCGCCGGTCAGTCGACAGCAGCAACCGCTTAATCCTTTATACAGCTAATGCGCGTTGAATTGCTGAACAGGGTGGTAAGCGGCTTAGCTCATGACAGTCGATCTCTCAAAAGGGGGGAAAGGGATCCAGCTGAAAACGTCATGCCTTATGTCTTTTGTTTCTCTTTGTGAATGGCCGCCGGCCAGCCGGCGGCAGCTGAACAGGGTCAGTAAGTAGCTTAGCTCTAGAAGCGAGAAGGCGTATATAAGGGGCCTGGAAACCTCCATTCACTCACTCATTCTTTTGCTGCTCTCTACAGTCACCACCATGAGCAAAAGACAACACCTAGCGCCGTCCAAGAACAAGAAGACTACGCGGAACAGCGCTCGTTTAGCGTCAGTGCCTCCTCTTGCTACTGAAAATGAGACTACCGCCGCAGCCGCTTGGTCTTATCACCCTCCCGCTGTAGCGAGCGCTCGCGGCAGTAGTAGTAGTAGTAGCAGTAGTAGTAGCAGTAGTAGTACTAGTAGTAGTAGTAGTAGTAGTAGTGGTAGTAGTACTACTGGTAGTAGTCGTCGTGCTAGCGACGTTGTTACACTCGCGACGGTACACGTTGCTGCTAAGCGCGCTGCCGCTGCTACTGCCGCCCCGCCTGCTGGTGATCCTCGGGCTGCGGCTGCTGCGGCTGCTGCTGCTGCTGCTGCTGCTGCACCTGCTACCGCTGCGCCTGCTACCGCTGCGCCTGCTGAGGCTGCTGCGCCTGCTACTGTTGCGTCTGCTGCTGCTGCTGCTGCTGCTGCTGCTTCTGCTGCACCTGCTGCTACCGCTACTACTACTGACGACAACGCTCCTGGCACAGCGCAGTACTGGCAACCGGGTTTTTACCTCCCCACTACTGTTGATGACTTTGATGACCTGCCGCACGTTGCACAGCCCCTCTCCTCCACCACTACATCGACCGACGCCCTCGACGCCGCTCGCGCTGAGAGTGACAGCTATTCGGACACTCAGCCCCTAAACCGAGAAGAAGAGGAGGAGGAGGAGGAGGAGCAGCAGCAACAGGGTGAGACAGAGAACGACGCTGACGACGAGGCGTACGAACAACCCGAAGGGAAAGGGGTGGGCGGTACGTTTTTCGGCTCCCCTCTTCGACCTTTCGAACTCACTTCCACTAGTAGCGCCCCGTCCGGTCCGTGGCGACTGCCCTCACCGCCACCTTACGAGGGCGGCAGCGCTTCATCTTCTACCGCTACACTCAGCACCGACGGCGTGTGGCTGCTCTGTTCCAACAACGAGGCCTCGGATACCACCAGCGCTGACGCTGCTCCTGCTATCGGTTCTGCTGCTGATTCAGCTCACGCTGATGGTGTTACTCATCCTGCGGGTGTGAAACGTTCTAAGGTGAGTTCCAGAACAACAAGGCCTAGTAAGAAGAGAAAAATACAAGAAAAAGAACGAGATGGACGAGAAGAAGCAGAGAAAACCTTCTCCCGTCTTCTCGGGTTAGAGTTCTGCTTAGACGGAGCTTTGACGCTGGAGATCTGGGAGGACGTGGCTAGACTGTCTAGGAGGCCGCGCTACACAAAAGACGGCCAGGTGAAAGAGGCGTCTCTGACCAGAAGCAAGCGAGTGCACTTCACGGCCGACGCGCTGCGCGAGCTAATAGCACGCATCGCCGATATCCGCGCAGTGGTGCGCATACGCGACACAGCGGCCGCGCAAGGAAGACCTAATCACACCCCCTGGTTCGCAGTGCTGGATGAGGAGGGCGAAGTGTACGCAGCTGTGAGCTACTACAGCGGTAAGAACCTCGTCCACGTGCGCAAGTACGAAGGTCCTGACAAAAAACCCACACAGCAGGGAGTGACGCTGTCCGCCAGAGCGCTCAAAGAGTTGGATGACAAAACAGAGATCATTCTGAAATATCTCGGCATAGATTCGGAATGAGAGACGCTCAACGCTCACGCGCGCACACACACACACACACACAGCGTTTGACGTACGCTGTATGAGACAGACAGACGGATACACAGACAGCAGACAGAAAGATAAATAGATAGATAGATAGACAGATAGATTGATAGATAGATAGATAGTTAGACGGCTAAGTAGTTGGTAACTGAGTGAAAAAAAACATGACACAGTACGTATGCGAAAAGTGTTTCAAAATGTTTAAAAGACCGTACAACCACGAGAGACACGTAGAAAATTGTAGAGTAGTACCTAAGTTTTGCCCTCTATGCGGCGAAGGCGATTGCCGAAAGATCGCCTGTCGACGCGAATCTCTGGACGGGGTGACCGTCCCTCCGCGCATATGTGCTGTACCGAACGGGGAGGAAACGTTCACGGCGAATTGGCCTGCGATACAAACGGGCGTCAGGATGCACGGGACTCGCGTGAGTGTAACAAACTTCAGGCTACCAACCGGCGAGTTGAGTGACGCTGTAGATACTATGCGTCGCATTCACTTGACACAAAGATTCAGATACAAAGTGGGTTTCTCGGTAGGCTTACTCTTACAACACAGAGAAGACAAGAGCAAACTGCGCTACTTTCACGCCTCCCAGAACAACGCAACTCTCATACAACCGCTCCCTACTATAACTAATTCAGAAACTTTGGAAGAGCTCCTCTCAAAGATGGAAAACACCGTCGCTTGCGAGGAAGTACGGAAACTTTGCGACGCTGACACCAAGTGGCACGTTCTTTTTCCTACCAATTTGAACATTTGCGTTTACATGGGACCGGGGGAATTCCCCATAGGCGGTAGGATCACTCAGGCCGGTCGAGTTGGAAAGAGAAGCGGCGTGTTAGATTTTCCCAACAAGGACAACCTCTGCATCTTCCGCTGCATTTCCTTTCACTTATACAACACCAGCAAGCGCGCTTCAGATTTGTTACGTCAGTTCTGTCCCGCTGCCACACCTGAATCCTTTCCTGGTCTGAACATCCGCGACTTACCCGCGTTAGAGAACTTGTTTGACGTACAGATAGCGGTTTACACCGCGTCGCGTCAAGTGCCGGGGCGGAAGTTGAGAAGACGCGTTACTCTGATCAGACCGCCTTCCAGAACTCTGGCCGCCCGAGGTAAAGTCAACCTACACCTGACGGCGAAAGGCGGTTTGCACGTCTCTCTCGTCACGGACTTCAACGCGTACGCGGGCATATACGAATGTTGCAAGTGTAAGGCGGCGTTCACCACCGAGTTCTTGCTGAAGAGACACAGGAACCAGCTTTCCTCTTGCCGACAAGTCAAGTTGCGCTACGTAACCAAAATTCGAGAACGATTTTCGAAGCGCTAGCAGACTTCTCCATTTTTCCCCCCGACGGACATTCCGGAATCTACCCTTACAAGATCGCCTTCGATTTCGAGGCTTTCTTCAGACCGTGCAAAGAACCGTCGACGGAACACGTGTCCCTGCTGTGGGATCACGTCCCTTTGTCGGCTAGCGTCGCATCCGACTTTCCGGGGTGGGAGGGGCCCGTCTGCTTCGTCAGAGAATCCGACGCAGATTCCGACCCCTTGTTGGACCGAGTTTTAAATCACATAAACGAGAACGCCAAAGTCATCGGGGAAGCTGTGCTAGAACTTTACCGACCGACCTTAGCGAAGTTAGATGCGGCGATAGGTGAAGCTCTCCTGCTGGAGGAGGCGACGTTCACCCCTTCTCCAGGCGGCTTCGCTGCGGCTCAGACCAGACACCCGTTAGTTCAACTGAAGAAGCGTCTTCTGAGATACATCCGTCAAGCTCCAGTCGTGGGCTTCAACTCGGGGCGTTACGACTTGAACCTGATCAAAATACGCCTTCACTCGTTCTTCGCCTCCGGAGACCGAAGAAACCAAGAATTCAGCGTCATAAAGAGAAGCAATCAATACTTGGCGGTTTACACACAGCACACGGTTTTCTTGGACGTAGTCAACTATTTGGCACCCGGTTACAACTACGCGACCTATTTGCGAGCTTTCACCAGGAACGCAGAGAAAGGTCACTTTCCTTACGAATGGATGACGTCTACCAGGAAACTGGCAAACAGAACGCTGCCACCGAGATCGGCTTTCGACAGCGAGCTGACGGGCGTCAAAATGTCCGAATCCGACTACGCCGCATGTCAGAAAGTTTGGTCCGACGAGAAGATGCAAACTATGGAAGACTACTTGATCCACTACAACAACAAAGACGTCAAACCTTTCATAGAAGCTCTGAAAAATCACGCTAAATTTTTCCAAGATCGCGGCATTGACATGTTGAAAGACGGAGTTTCTCTCGCCGGTTTGACTTTAGGGTTCCTCTTCCAAAACCTAGAAGACGCGTTCACAACGTTCCCCCAGTTCGACGCCGTCCTCCACGCTCTG
Organism: Harmothoe impar; assembly: GCA_947462335.1. Taxonomy (NCBI): domain Eukaryota; kingdom Metazoa; phylum Annelida; class Polychaeta; order Phyllodocida; family Polynoidae; genus Harmothoe; species Harmothoe impar. The sequence continues at coordinate 79,020,328 of OX381705.1, forward strand.
ATCAAAGAAAATCTAGTCGGCGGTCCTTCCATCATCTTCCATAGATTTCACGAGAAGGGCACCACGCGGATAAGGGAGCACAAGTACGGTGAAGAAGCGAGACCGTGCCAACACATCCTAGGACTAGACGCTAACTCTCTGTACTTGCGCTGCATGAGCGAAGCGCACTGCACGGGCTATTACGCGGTGAGACGGCCCGAGACCGAGTTCAAGCCCGAAATTAGGCAAAGAAACTCTCACAGCGCTTTGGAGTGGTTACACTTCGTAGAGCACGACCGCGACGTGAAACTGCGCCACGCTTTGAACGGCGGCGAGATGGTTGTAGGCTGTCGGAGAATTCGCGTGGACGGGTTTCACGCGGCCTCTAATACGGTTTTCCAGTTTCACGGGTGTTGGTTCCACGCTCACGAGTGCATACCGTCGCACCGATATCAGTGCGCTTCACTGAGAGAGGAGAGACGCGACAGAACGACCAGAGTAAGCGCTTACTTGAAAGCGCTAGGTCACAAGCTGGTCGTCGTGTGGGAGTGCCAATGGCGAGAGATGAAGCGTCAAGATGAGCGGGTCAAGGCCTCCCAACAACGCTGGAAGGTTGACGCTTTGAAAGTGTCTCGAAACGCGATGAGCGAGAGCGACATCCTTTCCGCTGTGAAAGAGGAGAAAATGTTCGGTTTAGTTCAAGTGGACATCACTACGCCGCCTCACCTACGAGACTACTTTGAAGAAATGACCCCCGTTTTCAAGAACGCGACCGTTTCAAAATCGGACATAGGACCTCACATGTCAGACTTTGCGCAGGAAGAAAAGCTGTTGAACATGCCTCAGAGATGTCTGATAGGGAGTTACCACGGAAAAAATATTCTCTTGGGAACGCCGCTTCTCAAGTGGTATTTAGAGCACGGTTTGATAGTCACCAAAGTGCAGCTGGTGGTAGAATACCTACCTAAACGCTCCTTTGCCGGTTTCGCGGACGAAGTAACGGCGGCGCGAAGACGTGGCGACGTGAACGAGAACGAGAAAATTCTGTCAGACTGTTACAAGTTAATGGGAAACGCTACGTACGGTAAAACAATCTGCAACAAAGAAAAACACACGGCGGTGAAATACACTGACAGTCGGAAGTTCGAACTATTGGCCAATTCGTGGCGCTTCAAAAAGGCGTCCGAGTTGAGTTCCGATCTGTTTGAAGTCGAACTACAACCGAAAACAGTCAACAACAACCTCCCTATTCAAATAGGGTTCATGGTATACCAGTACGCGAAGTTGAAAATGTTAGAGTTCACATACGACTTCTTGGATAGATTCGTCGATCGGCGCGATTATGCCCTTTGTCAAATGGACACCGACAGTCTTTACATGGCTCTCAGCGGTGACACGTTGGATGACCTAGTCAAACCTCGCCTGAGAGAGACGTACTTCAGAGAGAAACGAAAGTGGCTTCCGACAGCGGTGTGCGACGATCACTTAGAGCTTTTCGTGAAGACAAAAACAGAAAGAGTGCGAGAATGGTGTCCGCCGCCCGGCGGATGTTGTGAGAGACGGTACCTTCACGATCTGAGAACTTCGGGGCTTATGAAAGCGGAGTGGGAAGGTGACGGGATCCTAAGTCTCAACCCAAGACTTACATTTGCTACGATCGAGTCAGCGACACCGGTGAAAGAAAATCCAAAAAATGGAGCGCAAAAGGCGTACAGAAGAAACAAAACCCTCAGGAACCAGACGACTTCTTGGATGTTCTTCGCCAACGAAAAACTCTCATTGCTGTAAATAGAAACTTCAAAGTGGTGCGAAACAAAATGGTCACCTACACCATAGAGAAAGACGGCGTGCGCTACTTGTATTATAAGCGTCGCGTGCATTCTGACGGTGTGACAACGAGTCCTTTAGAGATATGAAAAAAAAAAAATAAGCGTGTGCATCTTTTCAAAAATAGAGTGTTTATCAAGATTGAAAAAAAAATAAATAAAAAAAATAAAATAAAATATTGTTGTGTTTTTATTTTCATACGTCTTCTTTTACTAGTAAGTCGCGCAGTCTCTTAAAGCGTCACTCATGTGACGACGTCGCTTCCAGTCACGTGATCCTAAAGACCCTCACTTCCTAAACAAAAAACTTCTTCTTCCGCTCACGTGATCAATCAGGTCACTTCCGGTCACGTGATCCTCAATGAGGTCACTCACTTCCGGTCGGCCATTAGGTCATGTGACGTCACTTCCGCTCACGTGACTCATCAGGTCACTTCCGGTCACGTGATCCTAAATTAGGTCATATGACGTCACTTCCGGTCCCCTAAGTAGGTCAGTAGGTTACCCAGAATGCACCACTAATCCCCTAAGTAGGTCACTTCCGGTCACGTGACCAAATGGTGGCCTCTGATTGGCTGCAGGGTTACCCAGAATGCACCACTAATCCCCTAAGTAGGTCACTTCCGGTCACGTGACCAAATGGAGGCCTCTGATTGGCTGCATGTCGATTGAGTAATAAACAGTAGTTAACTATAGTCCCGTTCCGATACATACTATACTACTTGTCGGGTTACATGGGGCAGGTGGCAGGGGACAGGTTGTAGATTCCATTTAACATCACCCATGTGGCAGGACAGGTAATAAGAGATCCTGAAGCTTATAATGGGTTGTTAGGACAATAGTCTTCCACAGAGTAGAGGGACACATGACAGTAGACTGATTGCTGATGGGAATTTACAGTGACCAGTCTGTCCGACATTGTTACCACCTGATCGAGTACTGACTGTGGAATTATATCAAGCCCCTCAATCATTCGGCTGCCTGCCTCACCCCTTCCTGCTCACCACTCCAGGGTTTTGACTCCTCATCCTCAGTGTCACAGCTCTCCCCCTCTTTGACATGCATATAAACATTGTATAACTATTCTGTCCTCTTCCAGTGTTTTTATTGATCCGCTTCAATGACATGGGCTCATGGAATTTCGATTTCTTTATTTGATATCCACATGTCAAATCATGTCACATGTCAAATCATACAAACAGCGTCCATGAAATAGTATTATGAAGAATTTTGGAGGATATAGCCCACGCTATGCCAATCAAAATACCAGTTAATCCTTAGGGCCCTATATTTATCATTAAAATGATTATATGTGGCCAGGTGAGGGAAAACGTGCCTCCAGGGGGATTTTTAGTACTGTTTTTGGTCACCAGGGGGCAGTATATGGGTAAAACACTGAAAAATATACTAAAAAATGCTTGAGACTAACTTTTTATGGGGAATCCAATGACATGTTTAGAATTATTCCATCTCCACTGAAAACGTTCCATTTTTGGAATACAAAAGGAACATTTGTTGCCATGGAAACATGGAAAATCGGCATATATGACAATTTCTGGTTGCCATGGAAACACTCCATTATTCCAAATGGGACTGTTTTGCCACAAATGTTTTTGAAAATTTCACAAGGAACTCAGAATTGAAAACATACCTCAGAAATTCCCTCTAGAACCAGTTTTATGATAAAGATATCAGATGTCTTTGGTTATTTTTCAACAAAACTGTATTTTTTACATTATTAGTATTCATAATAGGATATAGTGGATTTAAAGCTTATTTGCCATGTTCAGTTGTACACACCCAGCCCGGTTTGACAAGCAGTTACAGAAAAACTACTTGGGATATTTTAGCTCAAGATATCTCATTTTAAAGCCTGTAACATAAACTTTGAAAAGCCATTCCCCCCCCCCCCCCGGAGGCACGTTTTCCCTCACCTGGCCACATATTTTGCGGCTGGTCAGACCTGAAATTAGATATTATATACATATACAAATATGCAGCATTCTTCTAATCAATACACAAGTACTAACGTATGTTTAGTACTTTACTGTTGTGACTTTGTGTGATATTAACTTTGATATTACAATAATAGGGTCTTATATATATAATCATTATATGATATTATATATATATTATACATATATATATATATATATATATATATATATATATATATATATATATATGTATATATTATATCAAGGGTATACAAGCAGTCCACTCATCTGCAGCTTGCTATATAGACCTGTATGGCATCTTTGGCTGGTTCAAATGGAATACATGCTTTACATGTCTGAAATGTACACTGCAAATAGCTTACCTTAGAATAAGAACTTTACTACTATAATTTACAGTACATTCTACTGCTCCTGTAAACTAATACCGCAGCTTAGACTGTACAATTTAAATTCTACTAACAGTGTGGTGGGGAAAGATTAGTGAAATGTCAGTGTGTGAGACTGTGTGTATTGTGTGCCAGATACCTCAGGGACAGAAGAGTAATGGCAGGGACCCTGGAGGTCCTGCAGTAGACATATTCCCATGTGGGCTGACGGATGACTTGCACTCCTCCTTAACTGCCTACATGTAGCCTCCTATCTCTCTCTGCCTTACTCTGCACCCATTACCATGTACAATATTGCCCCATACATTTCGGGGCCTGCAAGACAGATCTGCTGCAATCAAGCCATCATGGAATGTAATATGTAGGATTCTATTCAGCACCTCTGCCTGTCTCTAATCAGACATAATGTGTCTGGGATAAGTGGTAGCTGCAACATTATTACACACAAACTGGTGACACTCTTTCTGGCTAAACTCATCCAATTGCAATTTCTAGTCCATCCTTTAAGTTGTGGTAGAGGATCGAACACGTGCAGGATCCTTCAGTACACATATTTTCAATTCTTTCTCAGTCAATAATGATAGATAAGTAGAGCCGTGATGGCAGGTAAGTTAAACTATATAGTAAGGCCCAAAGTAGGGCCCAAAGTATGAATCAGAATAAGGACGTGGCTGGCACCTGGCAACTGCAAGGGGTCTTTTATAAGGTGTCACGGTACTAATTGGCACAGTAATGTTCTAATATTTTCCTCTTTTTCACTATCAAGTGGCTCCAAATGTGGTTCAAAATTTGATGGCATGCATAAATGACGCTTTAATTAAAAGCTGACGTCATTTCCAATCTTTTTAAAATGCCCGTCAATATCGGAGTCAGATCAGATTTTGCGATAGTTGCCATGGAAAAAGCATAGTCTAAACATGATCAATTTTTCAAGTGCCCCACTGACCTGTGACCTTGACTTTGACCTCCAAGCGTGACCCATTGGTTACCATGGATACCACAAACCTTTGAAAAAAAATTTAAACCAAGCATTACCCATCTGCTGGTATGCCTATTAGTATTCCCAGTCAAAAATAAAGTCTCCTAGCACTGATTATATCCACTAGAAGTCCGTTTTTAGTCTGGACTATTTGGCCTAGGTTTTCTGGGCGGATTAGTACTGTGACACTATAAAACCACCAAATGGTGGTGGTTGGAGATCCATTTCCTCAGAGATGCTGTGTACAGATCTTTTCTTATAGACATGCTTACATAGGACTTTAGAGTGATTAGTCTGGAAATGTCAGAGATCTGTACCGCCTGCAACTCTGCATCTCTGAAGTAAATTCCCTGTCTGCTTCTCTACGTTTTGCCCTTGCTTTCCTTTCTCTCTCTTCCCCTTAACGTTACAATGTACCTCCTTATTCATGTCTGCCTCATTACAATGGCTGATTGTTGACCTTACCTTTCCCCTTATCCATCATTCCTTTCTCCCTGCATTTTTGGTTTGAAAATGTTTATTGTCTTCCACAATTAAAAAAGTGATTACAGACAATCTCTCAATAATCCATTGAATTGATTCTTTACACCAAATACATATGTGATAAGCAATATTCATATTACAATAACTGATTACATCAAAATGCAATACTGGTCGCATACATGGGTTAACGAACGAGCAAAAAAAGATATTTCAAGACAAAATTAAAAACGGTAAGGATAAAAACAAATTATGTTACAAATACACAGTGACTGATTCTCATTGGCGACTACATAACTAATAAAGGTGGACATTTCTCTCTATTTACACAGGGACAATTCCCATATGTTAGTTGAAATTTACATTGAAGTACCTCTTACAATTTCGGACATTTATAGACCGTATGCATTAGAGAATCTGACCATTACATTACCAAATATTTTCATAGTACAGCAGAATTCAAAGAGACACACCACATACAGATTAATTAAGTTTCTGGACCTGATTTATCAGGCTAGTACTAATAGACAAGTGACAAGGACTTGTCATTCAAGCATTAACACCAGTATTACCACAACTAGAGCAGCCCAATGACTTCAACCGAAATCTTCAGGTCTAACTAAAGTAGGCAAATACCCTGGCTTAAGGGGTGGCAAGAACACAACTCCCATCCAACTACAATATTTTCCGGAGCAGCACCGATGATATCAACCAATATCTTCAGGTTTTAATCCATTTTTAAGGTTTGCACCTTAATTCACTCAAGTTTAGCCGATTACATCAACCGATGTCGTCAGGCTGCACAACTATACATCTCACATTATACTATGTACAGGGACGAGTTTATATTATGTTCCTGCACCTCCCGCACTTGGGTAGGGTTAGGACATTTCTTTGTCAAATCTCTGCATGTCTTAAGTCTATGTTTGAACTGCAATTTACTATTACTTTTCTGATAATAATCTCCTAGGTTATTCCATAGGGAGCATCCTCTAGCAAGCGGTGATTTCATATACAGGGCAGAATTAGGAGTCTTTTGTTCAAACATGATTTTCTTTTCGGATCGAGTTGTCTTCAGCCTTGGGTTTTTTTTCAGCAACGCATCTTCCTTAGAGTACTTGAACATAAGATTTAACAACAGTTCTTGCCTTCGTCTGACCAGGGTGGGCACCTTGGCAAGTTCATGCATGTCTAACGTGGACATTGTAGCTCTTTCTCCTCGGTAGCATATACCAAGACCACGGTCCTGTAGCCGCTGTAGCTTCTTCATATTAGACTCACTGCCTCCCTCATAAGCAAAACATGCATAATCAAACAAAGTAAGTATCATAGTTTTGTAGACCAAAATGGCCAAATTCCTTGTCATTTTAGATCTGAGTTTACCAAGACGGAATAATCTATTATTTACCTTCTGATTTACATCTTTATAAGCATTTTCAAAATTAAGACTATTATCTATTTTCAAACCCAAATATTTATACGTATCCACAATTGCTAGATTTTTACCACCCATTGTGAATTCGAAGCCCTCTACCCGCCCCCTCTTTTGTGCCGAGACACTCCAACATACCTTTGTTTTTTCAACATTCACAGTTAGATGTTTCTGGTTACACCATTCATAGACCGAGTTAATATCCGATTGTAATCTCTTGTGAGCAAGAGCTACTCTATTACTAGATGTATAAAAAACCAGGTCGTCAGCATACATTATGAACTTACAATGTTTTATAGCAGATACCACATCATGTACAAACAGGATAAACAATAGCGGCCCCAGGACCGAACCCTGGGGGACACCAAAGAGCACTGGAGCTACAGGAGACCGATATTCACCGATTTTAGTATATTGAGATCTGTCAGATAGATAGCTATTTATCCAGTTATAAGTTGTTGGATGGAAACCCAATTTGCTAATTAGACCTAGCAGCTTAGTGTGGTCCACACTGTCGAAGGCTTTCTTCAAGTCCAGATAACAAGAAGCAGCAATATGGCCTCTATCTCTGCTATCATATAGGTCATTAAGATATTTAAATATTGCATCACCAGTGCCCTTACCACGTCTGTAACCAAACTGGTAGTCACCGAGTAACTTGTTTTCATCAAGAATGTTATACATATGTATATGCATTAGTTTCTCACAGATCTTGGAAGGCACAGGCAGCAAACTGATTGGTCGCCAATTGGTTATATGCCGTAGGTTCCCATCCTTGGGGATTGGGTTAACCCTGGCTATCTTCCAGGACGAAGGAAATACCCCCTTGTCAAAACTTGATTTGTACAACCATGTCATTTGTGGTACTAAGTTGATGAGTGCTAGCTTTAATACATCACATCTGATATGCTCAATTCCTGAGGTTTTATTAACATTTATATCTTTTAATAATAACTCCACTATTTCTTCACCAAACTCTATTTTGGGAAACACAACATTTCCTGGATCAGTAGGATCCGCAGGTTCATCTTCAGATGCCTCTGATTCTGATTCAAATTCTTCAGACAATACTGACCCGATTCCTGCAAAGTACCTATTTAGATACTCAACAGAATCCTGGTTAGATTTCATAGTGTTATCATCACCTATCAGTGTCGGTGGAGACACTAGCTGGGTAGGTTTGACAAGATTATTTATAACACGCCAAAATGCCTTCGGATTATCTTTATTTTCCTCTAGGGCCTTCCTTATCTCATCCAGCTTGGCATATCTCACACTTAGATTGATTCTCCTGCGTAGCAACTTTACATGTTCTAAATACTCCTCATTTTTTGTGTTCATGAATAGGTCAACATACTCTTCGCGTTCATGGATCAAATTTACAATATCAGGAGTCATCCATGTGTTGCCCCGATCTTTGAAGATACGCTTTACAATAGGACATACCCCGTCTAAGTAGGTCACGATATGGTTCTCTATAAATAACCATGCTTCAGAGGGATCTTCAATATCATAGAAACCATCCCAGTCAGCTTCAATCAGCCAATCTAGAAACATGCTTTCATCAAACTTTCTGTACGACCTTGATTCAACATTTTGCAATTGGTATTCAATCTTGTGTTTAGTTTTCACTGCATACACAGGCAGATGGTCACTTACTAAGAGGTTTAGAGCACCAGACAGGGTATCTTGACAGTAGTTACTTAAAATATTATCAATACACGACGACCGTCTCTTATATGGTCTTGTGCATTGGTTCACAAGCTTCTCAAAACCATAGAACTTACATAGATCAGTTAGCTTTATACTACTGCCCGCTCGCTCAGATAAAGTGTTAATATTTAGATCTCCCATACACCACAGTTCTATGTTGTTAGTCCAGGCATCCTTCATTAAAGTTTCTAGGTGCTCAAGGAATATTTTCGTTTTACCAGAGGGCGGTCTATATAAGGTGGCCACCCTTATCATTTTACCGTTAGGCATAACCAAATCCAGGACAAGACATTCAATATTCCGGTTACGTCTACATTGGCTATGTAACTCAGTTATATGTGCACCAAGTGTATGTTTAATATAAACAGCCACTCCTCCACCTTTCTTTTTACTTCTGTCCAGCCTGAACAGTTGCATACCAGGCCACGATAACAGGTCATCCTCTAACTGGTCATTGAACCAAGTTTCACTGAAGGTCGCTATATCGACTCCTCCTAAAACTTCAAAGAGCTCCTCCTTCTTTTTGTACATACTTCTCGTATTCAAATGCATCATCTTCAGTCCATTTTCTTCAAGAAAACTGTCCAATTTAGTAGTAGTCATCGTCAATACAAACAATCAGCTGTTTACAAATTATGCAAAAAAATACAAAATTGACAAAAAGGAAAAAAATAACAAGAAATGAAAATACAATAGTTAGTCTGACAGGTCCGGGTCAGACTAACAAAAAAGCCCCTAGCGACGTAATACAACTAAATGAGTCACTAGGGGCATATGAGAGAGCCTTGGGAGGGGTAGTGTGCCAAATAAATAAACGATAAGCTCCCGCATTCACTCAGGACTATCACACTAAGTTTAGTGGATTGTGTGCCTGTTAAATCACATAATGATATCCTATTGATTACATGATATATAATAGAGATATTTACATAGCACCTGACACTGAGTCAAAAGTGATAAATAGAGAGAATAAAAGGAAAACATTAATGGCATTAATAACAACAAGCATAAAGGCAGTGGCAGTATTGTTAAAAGATAACAACCAAACATAACAAGATTAAAACAACGCATTTTAGTTTAGTAGTCAATAATAAAAATATCTAAATGTGGCTAATGAAAATTAGTTGAAAATTAGTTAGAGGTAGTGCAAAAAACCCACAAGACCCGTATATCACTGTATTCAGATAATATCTAATAATCTTACAAACATGTCGTATCCCTACCAGTATTACTTGAATCTCCTCCCACAGTAAACATACAGTAAACATACAATCGATGAAAATTTGATTCTAGCTTTAATATTTCAATTTTAATATTTCAATAATTCAAATGTGTCCTAAATTAAACGAATGAATTTACTTGCAGTACCCAAAAAACAACACAACTCGATTATCAATTATTAACATGTCATTATATTTCCAACAATTGACATCACATCGACACATAGTTCATTATCGCTACAGGCAAACAAAAGACTTAAATGTGAGTAGTCAATCATATCATATATTCTGCCCAGAAGAATCATCTACAAGTGATAACAGCACAACTAGGCATATATTTCGCTTGTCAATAACTTTCTGGACAAACTAATCAGAGGCCCATGTCCCAGGCAATTGACACGATGGTCTAGTTATAACAGGAATTAAGAATATCCATTCAGTTCATATTCTCCACCGTTCTTTTTCGCATGAAACAACTGTAGCCAGCGGCATAATTGTAACTCAAATCAAATGATAGTCCAATTATAACAGGAATTTAGAGTATCCTTTCATTTCTTTTTATAGGTTTTTTTTGTGTTTTTTTTTTTTAATTTTTGAATATCTTAATTTTTTTTTTTTTTTATTTTTTTGTTCCTCATCATAAGCCATGATTGATTTCCATACATACAAACTTGGTGACAAGGCCATCTTTAATCCCGATACTCCCTTTGACACACACATCACCTGCACTAGGTCAGAATTCAATGGCCTAGATGCATTCTCATCAGCTGTTCCTTTATCTCATCCCACTTCCCTTCCTCGGGAACCAGGTCCTCATCATCTACGAATCCATCATCATTACCTCCACCCTGAGCGCCTTGGATCCCATTCAGTGGTGGCATTTGGTAGTTGACATTGTTGTTGCCAGCTACAATCAAGTTCGGCTATCTGGACAGGTGGATAGATATCCATGATCAAGGTTGATATCTTGCTGACTATCTTTCCCAGTGAGTCCCCATTTGGGTGGCAGCCGTCCCTCATTCTTTGATCTCCATACTGACTAATGAACCTGGAGGACTTGCCCACTCTCTGCCCCTTTCTACCCTTGTTCACACGGTTTGTGTGAAAAATATAGTGCAGTCGGCAATTTGGCACACCATTCAGTTTATTTATGTAGATAATATCTCCTTTCAGCAGCCTGATGCTTTCATTCAGCAGACTTTGACTTGGGTCCTCCATGGCTTTACCGTTAAACGTGTGCAAACTCATGCCATAGATAGTGGCCACTATGAAGGTTGTTGCCGGGAAAGCTGCTTTTAATTGGATAATCATATTGTTTAGTCTCACAGCGACAACTGCCCGGCATGTTCTGACATCGGGGTGGGAGAAATAGATCACCCTTCTCCCAGCTTGATACTTTTTACCGGTAATGTCGCAGAGTCCTGCCAGAATTAGCACACAGTCATATACGGTAGTGTTTAATTCCAGAAATACCTCGTGCTGCACCTGAGCTATGGTTAGTCCGCTGCGGCCGACATCCTTAATCCTGTACCTCGTCGGGTCATTCAGTTTGTATTGTACCAAGTCTCCAAGTCCCACTGCCCGGGAATCCCCGGCTATAAGTACTGCCATTCTGCGACTGTAACAGAAATTATAATAATAATTCTATTATAGATAAATGTATTAACTCGAGCAATTCAGTGGAGACTTTATACAGAGCCTTTTTTTCTTTTTCTTTTTTAAATACAGCATCGATGTATAACAGTTAGGAATAAATTCATTAGTTTGACAATATGGTATATATCTTTTTGGGCAGAAAACCTCTCCTCCAGGGGGGCACAGCAATTTGCTTATGATTCACAAGTTTCACCCCGTGTAATACAATTTGAAATAATCACCCAATTTAATTAGATAGTATGTTCTGATGGGAAATAACAATTCATAATTAATCCATACTGGTATATTATACGTTTTAGTAGTATTTTCATATATTATAAAAATAAAAATGGATTCCCATTTGTCATGTCAGACAGATAAACCAGCACAGTTTGTGGGTAGGATGTAGGCTACAATAGGCAGATGGATGTTCATAGATTAAAATCTGATTCATGATTGCATTATTAAGATGTGATCTCATCGCGTATCTTCATCAAAATCGTACCATGGAGATTTTCACCTCTCAAGACATTTTCGGTGTCATATCTTTGGTCAGGCCACGGCCAGCCCCCCCCCCCACTTCTCACTTCCGGTTCCTTCAATCAAAATTTCGTCACCAGTTGACAGCAATTTAGACTTTAGGTCGTCATCCTCAGTGAATTTCACTCGCACAAGGCGCTCCATTAAATGGGGTTCCTCCTCTCGGAATTTGTGCTGGGCGGGTATTCTGTATTTGTCTCCCTCCCTCTTAATTTCACCAGGATCTGTCATGAGTTTGATTTTTTTGGCTACCCCCGGGTAGCCAAGCCTCATAAGCCTCACATAGTAGTAGGCCTGTTCTAGACTCGAGAAGGTAAGCTCCTCCTTCTTGTACTCCAGATTCATTACACATGGATACCAGTTCGATAGGAAGGCAGTGCTCCCTTGATACAGGGTTCCAAACTTGCATTTCCTGATATGAATATCAGTACTTTTCTTTGTTTTCTTACCTTTGCCGGTTCCTTTTACTCCCTTTCTCGCTGAATCCGTGTCACTCGGTCCTACTGCTGCAGATTGGCCTACTACCGGAAGTGATTTGTCATCGCCAGTGCTCCGCGGAGCACGGCGTGCCTGGGGCTCGTAAGGGGTTTTGGGCTCTGGGTCCTCAATCTCCCGCCTTAGCGATTCTAAGTCGATTCCTTCTAACAGTTCGCTTGGTACTGTGTGTAGTTCTGTGTATGTGTACCTTGCTGTTTCAATTACTATGGCATTCCTTTCTGCCCTGGCAGTTAAGCCCTTGTTCTCAGCATTCTGTACTATTATTCGGCCCTTAGCGCGCAACTCTCTCATATATTTTGGCTCATCAGGGGCAATCCATATTCCCTTCAGATCTTTGATCTTATCTTTGAGCTGCCACCTCCGAGCCATTATGGCATCTCTGATGGCTACATTGGTGCATGGTAATAATAGGGGTACTTTGTCTTTAGATCCTTGTCCCCCTCCGGTCAAGTTTTCAGGCTTTTTCAGGCGGATCACTTTGAAAAAATCATCTGTGTAGTTGTAGTAGACACCTAGTTTGACTAGCAGGTCCTCTATCAGAAGTCTAAAATTGTCAGTTTGTTTAGTTGTGTAACCATAAACAACCAGGTTGCGATCAGGGGCTCTGACACAGTGCCTAACTGTTCTGAGTAGCGTCATGATTTCCAGATAGGTCTTGTCATCACCAGTTGTGGAGACCGGTATTTTGTCAATCAAATTCTTGGTCTTTTCTTCACCATCAGCGATTTTAGTCAATAATCGCGTTTCCATATCATTCAGTTTGCCAGTCATTTTACTCTCACTGTCGGCAATGTCTTTACCCACTTTGTTCTCAAGATCTCCTATCAGGTTCCTGGTCTCAGCCTTTCCATTTTCAATAAGCAGTTTGAGATCCCTGATCTCCTGCTCAGCAGATGATAGCCTCAAGATTAACCTGTCCTCCAATGTGGATATTTTCGAAACACAGTCATTGTATCTCTCGTCACATGCTCTTTCTGAACCCTTCAGAATGTCCTCATTTGTAGTGCATTTTTGATCCATATCTTCATAATCATTACCCAAGAAGCCCAATTTCTCTGTGTTGAACCTGACTTCATCCTCTAGAGCCTCCAGGCGCCCCTCATTGTTTGTGGTACTACTGGTTAACAGATTGGCAAACTCCTTCAGAAGGTCATGTTTGAATGTATCTAGGTCAAGGGTTGGGATGCTCTGTATGGCCTCATTAATCACTTGCTTGACACCATCTAGTTCACCATTCATTGGTGCATCCTCAAACTGGTCTTCATCATCATCATCATCATCATCATCATCATCTGGTCTGACTCCTGGTATCATGTTGTTACTCACACTCATGACACGTTTTTGCATCTCTTGTAGTTCACCCAGCAAGGAATCCTCTATTTCCGCAGGGGTCTTTTCAGTCACAGTCAGGGGGTCTACACTCTTTGAAAAATTTGAAACAATGCGTTGTGCTAAAATTCTGAGAGTGGGAGGTTGTATTACCTCCTTTCTCATACTACTTAAGCCCTCCTTGCTTGTTGCCAAAGGTTGGTCATCATGGTGACCTTCACCTTGCTTTCCATCATTTTGGTTTTGTTTACCATAGATAGTGGTCGCCAGATCCTCACCATCAATACTTGTGTATTGTGTTTGATTGTTGCTCTTTGTATTGCTATTTTGTACAGCAGTTTCACTCACACCGTCACTTGTCATTATATTATTTTCACCTAAACCCTCTGAGACAGGGATCTCTCTCCCATGTGCTTCACTCATCGTAACATCTAGCGGCGGAGTTGTGATCATGACACTCCCCCTTACGGAGCTCTCAGGGGGTATCCCCGGGGATCCCCGTGATGTCACAACCGATGTCGCAGGGGTTTCCCAGGGATTCCCTTTCTTTATGTTTGTTACGATTTCTTCTAGACTGACACTCACTGATGCATTTATATCAACATGTTCTAGTTGCTCTATTATTTGCTTTTTTGGGTCAGGTGAGTTTGAATTTGGGGAGGTGCTATTTGATATATCTGTGAAACTATGCGTACGTTTGTTGCTCTGTTTGCTCTGTCCAGCCAATGGTGTTGACGTTGCCATGGCAGGGCCGATAAACAAACCCTTCACGGCGTTCATATCAAAGATTTCAATCTAAGATTCCAAAGCAATCCTTATGTATTTCAGTTATACAAAGGCAACATACCTTTCTAGGCGTCTTCATAAGTTTCAGTATATAATATTGATGAGATCTGGCGGCCTTATCCCGGCTTTTTTTGCGTAAATGCGGGAGCACAGCGGTGGCTTCTACTCCTCCATGTGGCGCCCTCCTGCAGACTTACATCTGGTATATCTAACTCTGTAACTGTTATTATATTAGCTCTGCTTACAGTATCATCCACTCCCAATAATCACATCTGCCTTACAGACAGATGTGGCCAAAGGTGGTGATAGCACTCCCACTCCCACAACTCTTCTCACATCCACTTCCTTCTCCTCATTGCCCAACCAGCCCCCTCCCCCTTCCTCTCAGGCGCCATGAGCAGAGACAACAATCACAGCTGAGCAGCAGCCTCTTTCAGAGCAAGAACCATCCTCTTCCTGCTTCCCAATGTCTTTCCTTCTTCCCTCCCTGCCCCCTGCTATCACCCCTTACTGCCTTCCTATGTATATACATGCCTGCTCCGCACTTCCTCTAGCCTATCCACGCCTGCCTGCCTTCTTATCTGCCTCCCTGATAATTTCTTTTCTTCAATTTCTTACTCTCTCCCTCGCTCCATCACTTCTCGGCACTTCCCCAAAATTACCTTCCTAAAATTTCCCTTTGTGGTAATTAAGAATATAGAAATTGGTTGTAGTAATATGTCAAAATTAGGATGCATCCAAGGCTACTTTCCGAAAGAACTAGCTGTTGTTGTTGTTGTTAGTTTCCCATAATCATTTCATCCTGCATGCAATACTCTGTAGATGGGTCGGATCAAAAAATAAAGCTGATCTGGGGGTACATAAGGACAAAACACAAAATTCACAATTTCACTTAACAATTTTATTTTCCTGAAAGGGTAGCATCTTGACTCCCTGAAACCGCCGTGGAACTCTGTTTCGCCCAAGAATGCAGTTTTTATTCACCGTAGACCACATGCTACCCTAATCCCGAGGCGTCTGTGACGTTAATGAATAGTGCACTGCAAGAAACTCTTTTAAAGTGACCTAGGTATTCCAAATTTTGGCTCCTAGTTGGCTGACTAGGTACCATTAATCCTGGGAAATTTCATAGCTGTAAGTCGTAAATTAAAAAAATTGTGGCACTTTCAATTATGTAGAAAATAGAAAAATCCAAAGCATTCTATAACACTTTACCAACTTTAGCCTAGTTTCCTAAATCTTACTTTGTTTACCATTAAAATTACTGTCTAATGTCTTTAGTACATCTAGTTGCCAAAGCAAAAGGTTTTAGGTGTGAGTTTCCAACCAATTGGTCACACTAGTGTGTGCAACATGATACCAAGTACCCAGTTAACGTCACAGACGCCTCGAGTTTCACAGTAATAAACTAGATTGGTTACAAAATCATTAAAAGTGTTTAGAACATCTTAATACCTTACACACATGTACAGAACAGGTTGGTGCATTGTTTAGAACCTTAATGGAAACATTTTTCGCAATTTTTTGAGTATGCGCTCAGTCTTTAAACAAAAAGAATTCACTTTTTTACCGTGTGTCAGCACGCGCAGCACCACACCATCAAAATATTTACATTACAATGGAACCTCCTAGGTTCTATTCTACAAGGCAAGTTTACCTGTTTACAACCATTTAAAACAGTAATAAAGACTGTAACGGTATTAGATGTTGGCTTATTACTAGGAAGGAAAACAATGAGAGGAGAAGTTGTGATATAAGATAGTTCTCTATTGACGGAATGATGATACAGAATAAGAGCTACCGGAGCCTTTATGGCTAATGCTGCTGGATATCACAATAACGACTTAATGTCTACTGGAACTCGCCTTGATAAAGGCGGGGAGTCAAGCTCGGCGGGGAGTCTCTCAGGGAGCACAGCACGTCCGTCCCGAACGAGAGCCAAGCAAGACTGGCGGCCCGCGCCGTCGTGCTCGCTTATATAGCACTCCGACGCGGGGCGCCCCCCTGCGGGACAGTGACGCACTATACTCCCCGCGAGACTCCCCGCGACTCCCCGTGGCGGAGACCCCCTCCGCTACACCCTCCCCTGCTTAGAATATTCCCACCCTTATACTTAGTGTTTCCCCGGATAACTGACTTATAATAAACAGGCTGTTTACCAAACCTGAGTTAGTTATTATTATCTGAACGCCTATGGCACAAGGTGTCGTAAATATATCCTTAATATGATTACACAGTCTGGACTACTCCGTAGTCGGAGATACATCATAACAATTAACATCATGCAACTTTAAACTAATATGAGAGGGCCCTCTGGGCTGGCTGGTGACCGTTGACGCCCCTGGTACTGTCGGCGACGAACAAGGCACTGTCGGCGACGAACAAGGATCCCTGTCTTAACTCATGGAAGGCACAGGTAGGCCCGACGGCGGGCAACAGCACATGAATTGGTGACCGGATCGATGGATGAGGATGATGCTATGACCCCCTGTGTGGTGTGACGGCCACACAGGGTACCGGCGAGCCAGGCTCCTAACCGGAAGGGGGTGACGCGTAGGCGCCAACCCCGCGACGAGGCCCCTGCCTACTGCTTCTTCTGCAACACAAAGAGCCAGGTAAGTCATCTCCCTTTTAGGTCCTCCCGCGGCGCCTTGGTTGCCTCTCCCTACGTCCCCTTACCGATCTCCCTCTCTGGCCCGGCTCGGTCCTGTACTGGACCCCGCATCTCTGCTTACGTGTATGATGTACCAGCATCGTATACTTCCCTCCTCCCGTTAAATTGACCCCTCCCGTCATGATGCTTGCCCGCGTACCCCTAGTGGTAGATCCCTTTTTAACTCACCGGTGGGGGTGGGGGTGCTGCGGTGGGCTGCCGGGCCCGTCTCCGCAGCCTATACCGGGTCCGGACGGACGCCACGACGTCGAAGGTGTCGTCTCCGAGGGCGACCAACCGGGAGTTGACCTCTCCTCCCGTAGCATCGGAGTCCTCCCCCATGGACAAGGGAGGGAGCAGGAAGGCTGCCCACCGTTCCAGCCGCGTGGGGTCCCGTCCAGACACCAGCCACCATGGCATCCAGGCGGCAGGGGTATCGGGGGCGGGGACTGCTGGGTGAGGGGGAACCGGTGGGGTCCTCAGGCTGGGGGAACCCAAGAGGGTAGCTGCGCCGGTCGACCGGGGCCTCCGCGTACTCCTCCGCGCACTGGGTGGGGTACGGCGGAAGGAGGTGCCCGGACCCCGCGACGCCGGAGGTGTCCCCCGGAAGAAGGGCGGCCCTCCAGAGGCGGCTGGAGCAGAGACCCGTCCGGGCTGGCTTGCTGTGGTGATCTGCGGGGACCGGTTCTCTGCGGCCGCCTTCTCCGCTTACTTTCGTCGCGGCTGTAGTCTTCCCCATGTCCCAGGGTGGTTTGGTGCTGCCGGTTCGGCGGCGGTTGGCGGCGGTCCCGCTGCTGATGCCTGCGCACAGGCGGCTCGCGCCGAGCGGGGCTTGGTGGGAGGGGGCGGGGGATGCTCCGGGGACCTCCATTCCTCGGGTAGCACGGTGGGGGGCACTTCGTCGGATACGAAGGAGTCTAACCCCTCGGGTCGTCGTGTGTCACTCTGAGAAACGGTGGCTGAATGCTCAGCTAACCGCGTGACTTCGACTCCCCGGGACTCCTCGTAAGGGTAGAAGGTGACTTCCCTCTGGGGGTCGTGGGGGGGTAGCAGAACCGAGAAGGACCGCTCCCACTCGCCAGTCTCGGTGCACCCCGGTGTCACCACCACAGCGGAGGACCCATCGTGGTCCGCTAACATGTGCTGTAGCACCCCGGCTGGCAGAGTCCAAGGGGTGGGACCCCGGCGCCTCTCCTGGGCCTGTACGTACGTGGGGAGGTCATGGGGAGGTCTGGCCTCCGTGCTGGTCTCCTCCTCCTCACTCAGCAAGTCGATGACCACCCCCTTACTGTCCGGATCTGTGTCCGACTCCGTAGCATCGTCGAAGGAGAGGGGTAGGTATCGGGTGGCTTCGGCAGAGTTAGGTGGGCCTGACTCCCCGACACTCCCAGTGGCGGTCGCGGCCGGGTTGGGGGGAGGCTCCGCACACCCGCTGCTGGAGGCCTTCGTGGCGAACTCCCCGCCACTCCCCGGGGTGGCTGAGGTAGGGTGCGGGAGAAGGGCTGCCTCACCCCTCCGGGTTGACTCCCCGCTGGAGGCCTTCGTGGCGAACTCCCCGCTACTCCCCGGGGTAGCTGAGAGTGAGGAGGAAGGGCTGCCTCATCCCTTTGGGTTGCGTCTCTGGCTGCCGTGTCAGCAAGGAGCTCCTCCTCCTCGACCGTCTCCTCGATGGTGACGAGGAAGGAGGGTGTGCCGGGTGGGGGGGGGGGTAGGGCGGCCTTCCGTTCTATCGCTACGATGTCTTCCCCGCCGTCTGCTGCCGGTACGCTGGCCACCGTACAATCCATCGCCTCCAGCACGCGGGTCAGGGTGCTAATATTGTCCGCTTGGTCGCGAGCCACCTGGAGCGCACCGCTCACGGGGGCAGGGGCTGCGGTCTCCGGCGCCGCTCTCTGTGGGGCCACTTGGCTGCTAGGGGTTGCCCGGGTGACCGTTTCCGGGACCGGTTCCTCTCTCCCCAGCGTCGGCTCTATCGGAGGCTGGCGGAGTATCTGCACCCCGGACGCTGTATCTTGGTACTGCCTCCCGGTTTCCTCCAGAGTGTGGGGGATGGAGGGTGTCTCCTGCCCCTCTTGGGGTGACATGAGGAGGAGCTGCACTGCCTGCTGGGCGTCCTCCTCACTCACTCCGAGCCGCTGCACCTCCAGCAAGGATGGGGTACCCAAACTTAAGGCTGGCGAGGCTCCTAAAGAGGGGGGGGGCGTACCGTGGGTGGAGACAGATGGGGTGGGCGACCCGTGCAGTGGTAGCCTCTCCAGCCGTACTCTCGGCTCTGGACCGGGTAAGGGGGAGGGCGGCACCTTCCGCTCAGCTTTTGTTGCCACCCGGCACTTCTTAGGTGGTGGGGGCTGGAGCTCCTCCCCGGCTTGCTGCCCTTCCTGCGCGATGCGGGGCGATCGGCGCGGTGTTTGGTGCAGCACCACTACTCTCTTGTCGGGCGGAGGCGCCTTGGAGGCGGCAGCCGACGCTTCCGGTCGGGGCCGCGACCCGTAGGGAGTGGGGGTGATGATGGAGGAGCCATCCGCGGACCCGTCCCGTGAGTCCGATGAGGAGGACCGGCTCCGGCTTCGCGCCCGACAGGTAGGGGTTATGCTCCGCTTCTTGGGGAAAAGGCTACTGTCCCCCACCCATGGATGTTGATCCATGCCGTGCGCCTCCTTCAAGTGTCTCTGTATTCCGTACTTCCGCACGCTCGCAAAGCGGGAGCCGCTGTCCCCCTCCTTGCATTTGAGTAAGGGGCACAGCCAGCCCTGCGGGTATTCCTCATGGATGGTTTTGATGTGCCTTAACAGATTGCACGTTTTGGTAAAGGTGGTGGCGCAGTGGGGGCAAGGGAACTGCCCTACCGGCGACTTACTTTTCCTCCCTCGGGCGTCCTCCTCCGTATCCTCCTTTTGCGGGGAGTCTGGGGGGGGCGTCCTGTGGCTTCTCTTTCTCCCCCGGGGGCCTCCAGGGGCCGTCTCCTCCCCCTTCACCCGCACTGCTGGTACTCGCTGAGGCCATAACAGCTTCACTGACTCCCCGCCGCGGGGAGTTCGGGCTGCCAGCTCGGCCCACGTGTCCTCCTTTCGTAATAGTACGGGATTCTCCCGCGTGCCTTCTCACCTCTGAAGCGCCCTTATCCTCTCTTCGATGTCTGTCTCGCCGGGGAGGGGTGTCAGACCTCCGCTTGGTAGTTGGACGCCTTTCCTTGGACCGGCTTCTATGCGGGGAGTCCTTGTTTTCGTTTTTCTTCAAGATGGCGGCCCGCTCACTCCCCTCTCGCGGCTTCTCGTTCTTCCGCGAGAGGTGGCGAGAGGAGTCGCGATCATCTGCGCGACTCCCCCCACTCTTTTCCCCTCCCCGGGGAGTATCGGCTGGCTCCGGCTCCTCCAATGGTGACCGCCGGGGTGCTATGGGGCTCCTTCTAGCTTCCCCCCGTACCTTGGGGATGGTAAACCCCGCCTTGCTCCTTTTCTTAGTCATTTTCTGGCCCAGACGCTGCCAGACGCTCATCAGTGAAGTAGTTTGCTGGTGAGTGCCCGTATGTAGCCGGGGAGTCGGCGGGGAGTTATGCCTCCCCCTACCAGGTGGCGCCACCGCTCCAACCTCCCCGTGGCGGGGAGTTAGTTTGGCGGTGATGCCATGGCTCCACACCAGCCTTACGTGTGCCAATGCTTCCCCCTCCCTTTCGGGCACCCCCAAAGGTGCCTCGGGGACCACCTTCAGCTGGTCAAAGGGGACTATCTTGGTAGTGCGGTCCCGTTTTATTTCGTAAATGGATCCGGCCACTTGGTGTGTAACTCGCCAAGGGCCGGTCCACAGACGCTGGAACTTGGGGCTCCGCCCAACCTTCTTTCCAGGGTGGTGGTAATACACCACCGCCCCCACCGGTATCTCCCGTAGTACGGCCCGTCCGTCATAATTGCGCCTCTGCCGCTCCACCGAAGTGCCGATGTGCTCCCGAGCCAAGGCGTGTGCCTTGGCCGTCTGCCTCTGAAGTCGGGCCACATACCCCACCTCGCCCTCTCCTACCCTCTCTTCGGGATCGGGGTACAGCAAGGAGAGGGGGGTATTAGTCTCCCGCCCCAACATCATCATATTGGGGGTAACGCCGGTGGTGGAGTGGACAGAGGATCGGTAGGCGGACATAACCATGGGCAGATGCTCGTCCCAATCCTTGTGGTCCTCCGCCACCACCGCCCATA